>OY282558.1:11271732-11871732 GCA_958295665.1 Tipula vernalis | reverse complement strand
TAGACTATTTATGTAAATACCAGTTCAATGCTACAGTAATCGAAAAGTTGAAAAAACTTCTGTATGTATATAGACATATTTCACGTACATTTTGTCAGGTGCAATGAATGAATCCACGTATTATGTATTTTACAGCAACATCATTGAAAGGTGCATTTAAGAAATCAAAATTCTAAATGACCATGTGTTTCGATTTTAAAACAAATGTTTAAATATTTGACACACGAACATTAAAATTTCAACCAATGAATCATTATTTTTTCGTACTGGTCCTGAAAGGTGTCTGGTAGTTCAAAACAATATAAAGATCTGTTCCATAAAATTACAATATAAATTCAACAAAAACAGCTGCCTTCATCCCAACCAATACAAAATTATGGTGAAGTGATTTCTTATTCAAAAATATTTTTTTTTGTTCATCTTCTTGTAGGTTGCTGATGAAAGAAATGAACACATGTTGAATATTACTTTGTTTTGGTTTATTTTTTGTATTTAGAAAAAAAAAAAAAAGTATTTGTAATCTTTTTTAATTCATAAAAATAAACTTAAAAATTTTTTCCAGGTAACATTTCTTTTAATATCTTAAATTAAATTTGTAGTTTGATTGAAATTACAGATTAGGTACACAATTTCAGTTTATTTTATTTACTTTGTATTTTATATGTATAAAAAAAAAAAATGTATGACAGAGATTAGCCTGAGTAATTACGCAAGTTGTGCGCGCACGCATACAAATTTATTATTCAATTTTGATTATTTTATTATTTTTGAAAACCATATAAGAAAAATATAATTGCGTTTTATCCGTCATTGAAAATATACCATAAGTAAAAAAAACACCTTGATGAATCATGTGGATTTTATATTTTAGTGTCATCCCTCAATATGTACGGTTGTTTTGTTTATTATATTAATTAATCTCTCTTTAGTTTTTAATGATAATTGCTGCACCCATTATTTCAATAATAACAAATAATAAGAAAACATTAATTAAAATGTAAAATCGTGTAACCGTTTTAAGAATTACCATAAAATATATTTGCATATCAAATTATTTACTTTTTGCAACAATAAGAAATATATGTGTATGTATATAAGAAATAGAAAGAGATTAGATTTATAAAAACGTATATCTATATCGTTATTTGTTTTACATTTCTAACTCAAAATACAAATCGTGCAAAACACGAAATATTTGTTGTTTACATTGAAGTTGAAATTTTATTGAATGGATTATATTTTAGAATCAGAACATTAGGAAGGACAAACTTCATCTTTTATATCCGGCCGATATTATACAAAATTGGAATTTAACGCCAACAAATAATTCAAAAGTGTACGGACGTTTTTTCAATTGAACTTTATAGTGTAAACATCTTTCAGCTGCCAATTCCAAAACCTATAAATCTTAGATTGCTCAGAATATCAATCGAAGGTTTCACATTTTATTGGTTTCATTATAATAAAAAAAATAAAATTTTTTTTTTTTTTCAAATTTTTAGTTCGAATCGGTTCGAAATTCTTCAAATTTGAATCACCACACCAGACAAATTACCACTTGTGCCGAATTAAGTTGAAATTCTTACGGGATTTTGTTTTCTCGAACTTGCCAACATTAAGCTTTGGTAGCTGAACTTTCAAGGTAAAAATATTTTATCCAGACAACCGAAACCAGAGCCTTCTAGAGTATAGAGCCATAATCTTAATGACGTATTTTTTAGAAGCTTTTTTAGTGGTGTAACTTTTCATTGTTTCCATAGGAATCCATAGTAAAAATGGTGTTTTTTAGCTTCAAGTTTTTCAATGAAAAAAGCAAAAATATTATAAAATGTTTATATAAAAGTTTTCTACATATCTTTAAGAACAATATACAAGAAGGCCATATTGGTATTAAGTAAATATTAATTGCAGAAATATTAAAATTAAATTATTTCTAAAATATATTTTTTCGAACTTTCATTTTGAAAAATACATCAAAGTTGGCTCTGACAAATTAAAATAATACTTGCTAAATTTATCTTTAGTTTTACTAGTGTACGTAATATGTCTAAATGGTTACAGAAAAATACGAAAAAAAAGTTATTTAATCCCAAAATTAACAAACGTTCCTATATTTTGTGAATTTGTTTTGCTTTTCCTACAATTTTTGAACTTGAAATTTCCCCAGGTGGTAATTTTTGGTACGATTTTACCAAATTTTTACGGCCATCACTGCCATCTATGTAATGTATGTTGACTTAATGACCAACGAATCATAGTAAGCTTTTATTTTAATTTGACCAGAATGCTGTTGTTATGAAATTTTTCTGATATTTTGGTTTAAATAAATCAATTATTACAAGAAAATGAAAACGATTTACTTCAACGACATTCATATATGTATGTTGAAATTCAAACATTTATGAAAGTATTTCAGAAATCATAATTAAGAATGTGTAACGTTTTCATTTAAAAATTTGTCTTAGGAAAAAAAGTGATTTCCCATATGTTTTGTGTGTTTTACTATGAAAAGTTCCGTTTTTTCCTCGTTTCTAATTCCCTTATAAAAGCTCAGATTTTTTGATTATGGCTCTATAAAATACAGGGTGCTCTGCCGAAACTAGTAAATAGGGTTAAAAATTGAAATTTCTCTAAAGCTTATTTTAACTGCCTTCCTTCTTCAGTCTTTTTTGTTAAAATAACACAAATAAAGTGAAAATGGATATTCTTAAGACTGATATCTATAAAGCTTTTTTGGCTGACAATTTACGAGGCAATGCAGTTTTAATATATTTTTTTCGCCATGTTGGTGCAAACACGAAGGTGGAGACTTAAGCCTAAGCTATAATCTTTCTTTCAACTTTCTCCAACTTAATAAAACCAAATTCTTATTGTTAAAAATTTCTCATAAATACATTATACCAGTCCGTGTCTCATATATCATATTATTTCCATGTAATATTGAACGGCGTAAAAAATTAATTTATTATTATTTATTAATGTAGCACATAGTATAAGACAATTAATAAAAATGACATTGTCATAATAAAACAAAAGAAGAAAATAAAAATCACAATCCATCCACCAAAATAATGACACAACAACACAATAAAATATTGCAAAAAACAATATCATTGAACGTCATCGTCGCCATAGTACTGTACAAAACGAAATGTAATGAACGTGTGAATTTGTTTATAAGCGGAGAACCTTGTTAAATGATAAACTAGCGCTTTTCTACTATATTGTCATTGTTTTATATTATTTGTGATTGATATGATTGTCCCAATTTAATGTATCAGTTTTCTACTTTCAGTGTTTTATGTTGTTATTTTATTTGGAGGGTGCATTGAATTATTTAATTTTTATGATAATTCTGATATATCACGTCCTCATACTCGCATACGAAAATTAAAATACAAACATGGATTGTTATTGCGGTTAAAAAAAAAATACAAACAGAACAATTTTATCGATCAATATTATAACGATTACAATATGTTTACGTACGTGTCTTCGCTTAAAACTAGAAGCTGAAATTTTATATATTATGCTCGTTCGTCGTTTAATACAACATACACTTTTACAAATTTCAGATTTTCGTACGCTGATAAAAATAATTTATAGCCGAGTGATCCCAAAAATATATGTATACGGAGTTTAATTCAATTTTCTTTCTCGATTTATAATCAATAGAATACTATAAACCAAGGCACGGTGCATATATACATACGTAAAGGATATAAAGGATACAACCAAAATTAATTATTGTGTATCGTAATTCAATCGAACAAATGTTGGTTTTTTTAGCCTTTAATACTTAAATAAAGTATATGAATGGAATGGGAAAGCTATAAGCAATAAAACTAAAATAACATCTAATCAATAACATCACAATTAAACCAAAACAAAATTGATTATAATTTATATGTATGTAGATAGATTTGTGTTGATGAACGAAATAAATTTTTGAAGAAAAAGGACCACCCAAATCGTATCTCAAAAATAACATTTGGTATTATTAAAATTTATTATGGAATTTAACCGTATCCATCAAGTTTTATAGTAGAATGTATTGTAGTTTATAAATAATTTCGTGGTAGACAACTAATTTATTTAATAATTTGTTATTTATATGGTAGAATGGTCCAGAAAATGTTAAACAAATGTTGTGCGACCCGCGAGCCCTCACACTCTCTCCAGAGTGCTAAATTTTGTGGCTCTGGAAATTTTCGAAATAAAGAGAGCCTTAGTTTTAAAATTTGTCATAAATACAGCTTGAGCACCACTGGTCTAAACAAAAACAGAAATAAGTCATGTATAATACCAAATTTAGACAAATGGTGAAATTATTTAGTATAATTTTTCGAAAATAACTGACACAATTGAAAAAATTTCCTTCATGTAAGTGAAGAATTAGACCACATACATATTAAAAATATTTCCTAATAATTAGACAATAAATTCAGCTTAAAAGAAACTAAAAGGTAACCAAAACTACAAAACAATATCCTCAGAAAGAAAATTTATCGAAATTTAATTAATTTTTATATCTATTTTATTTTTTTAAAATTTAGAAATTATAGAATTAATTCCGCCGTCAAAAATGAACTAGCTTCGTGACATTTTCAACGCGGAATTAATTCATTTTTGTGTGCGGAATTAATTCATTTTTAATTATTAATCAAATTCGTCGAGAAATTAATTAATAATAATAAATTAAATTCATTTCAATCTAGCTATTATTAGGTTTTTAGTACCTTTTCATCAAGCGGTAAAGTATGTGTAACCTCCCAATTTAAATTCAAGAGGATAAATTCATCTCAATTTTTTGTAACCCAATTAGCTTTAAAGTAGTAGTTCAGTTCATTTCAAGACGTTACATTCCTTTCACTTCCGATGGCAATATTTGTATTTCAACCTTCTAATTTTTATGGGAAATAAATTCATATATACCGGTGAAATTAAATTGATTTATATTTTCGCCGATAAATTTGAATTTATTTTGTGTCAATTTAAGACTTTTTCAATATGAATTAAATTCATGACATTTGACTTTTGAAAACTGAATTAAATGCGCGCGAAATTTTTTAATTTAAAAAATTTAGACGTCGTTGATTTAATTCATATTGAAAATGGAATTAATTTCGCCACCAAAATTTTTCGATGGGTTTAATCCCCGCGGAGTCATTTTGTGCCCCTGAATCAAATCACCTGGGTAATCGATTAAATTACCTTGGCAGTCGATTATTTGAAAAAGGATCAAAATATCCGAGTTCTCGGTTACACGATATTCGGTATTGGTTACCTTTTGCAATTGTTCCTTAAAAGCCCCCCTTGTTTTTTTTTCAATTTTATTGTGCAATATTGGGCATTGCCAATTTTATTGAGCGTTAAGGGGTCGTGTTGACTACGTTTTGTACACATGATTGTATAAAGTTTGTTCATGTTCGAAATTAATTGAAGAACAGTTCACCACATTGAAAAGAATAGAAAATTAATCAGTCTACTTTAAAATGGCGAATAAACTTAATGACTAAATAAATATCGTGCAAATTATTCAATTAATACAATTAACAATAAAGATTGCATAATAAAATTGATAAAATGATTGTGCTACTATGGGGGCGTGAACGCTCAATAAAATTAACAACGTACAATCAATAATTGCATAATAAAACTGATAAAATTATTGTATGTCTAAAGGCTGGAAACACACGAAATTAGTCCAAACGTTTTATTGCCTTACTTCCTACTTTAGACTGCTTTACTAGAACGAGATTTTGGTCACAAAGCGCTTTAAGTCAAGAAAAAAACGTTTTAACTGATTTGGTGTGTTTCCAGCCTAAGGGTAGTTAAAACCATATTACCAGCACAGTAAAATTGGTTCAAATATTTTTGAGAATACTAAAACTAATACTAAAGTACATATTGAGAAAAGGTTAATTTGGGTGAAAGTGTTAAATCGTGTAAAAATTATCGCGAACTAGTCGGGTTTTATAATTTACCGAATATAATAACACTGCTATTGACACAGCTGTCGTCTTTAACGCACAGCAGCTTTATGTATCCTGTCATCATTTTTCACATGTTATAAGCAACAATTTCTTAGAGAATTAATTTTTTTCGTGAATTCTCGATAGCCGCATTAGCTGCACATTCACGAAGGATTTATCGGTAGATTTTACCTGCCGATATATGGTATTTGACCAAATAATCCGTAGATAAATCTTTGTTTCTGCACGAACGATAAATTATTTTTTCTACAAGAAACATTAATCTCTTAATAAATTAGTCAATAACAAGTTTTTAACAGATTGAAGTAACAAACTTACTTAATTTAAAAAAGTAACTGATGTTGTTGGGTGCCGATTAGTAAATTAGAAAAAAAATATTTTATTGATTTTCATCGTTCGATTATAATTAGATGTAGAAAAAATAAAAAACGGTACAAATAAACGAAACAACACTTAAAAAATGTGGCGAGGTACTTTTCTCGGGTTGACTAAAAAAGACACCATAATGTGTCTGGTATTTCTCTAGAAGAACGTCTAATTGATACTGAATGATTTCTGTACATTATTCGATATTACAATTGCTTATAATATTTAGGTGGAATCGTAAAAAACAACAATTAAACTTATCTCTCAAAAATATCGGATAGTTTAACAGATTTTTGAAAATCTGCGGAAAAAATATTAAATCGAGCGATAAATCTATTCTTGTGTACCCTAAAATAGTTGTAGCTTGTACAGCTGCGTAATCGAGGCAGTATCCACACTAATTGATATTCGATGTTTAAGTAACAACAATTTCGATTTTATCAAATTCAAAAGTTCAATGGGCTTATCTTATGATGCCGGTTACTTTTTGTTTCCTGACGATAAATCATATTCCGTTTGTGTATACGCCGTATAAACTATAACTGTTTAAGCTCATGGTTCAATTTCGGTTTATTGAATTAGGTAACATTCTTAGTTGACGATAAATTAGTTAGTCCTCAATTTGCTCTTCTCCCATATACAAGAAGAATCATTGCCACGAAATTATTCAATATATATTGGATATAATTTGTGGTTTCAGTTAGCGCAGGCAGGGTTTTGATTTAAACTTGCGGATGTTTAAATTAAAGTTGAAGATATTCAGGATCTAGGAAGACTGAAAATTTGTAGCAAGGTGCTAATATAGCCTTGTATAACATTATCAATACATTTTTTGGTCACTTGCGAAATACTTGTATAAGGCAGGCCACACACGTACAGTTTTAACTGACAGTTTTAAATGTGCAGTTATAATTTCAGTTTTAACTGTGGACTGAGATGCACACACACGTTCAGTCTAATCCTTCAGTTATTATCATGGATTTGAATGAGCGGAACGATTTGCCTGCTCTCGGTGTGGTTTTTTTAATATTAAAAAAATTAAATAAAAAAAATTCTATAAAGTGGTGCAAGAATTGGCTTCAAAAACGAAATTTAACTTCCCATATAAATTTATTAAAAGAATTAAGTGAAGAAGAACCACTAGATTCAGGCTCTTAATGAATCTGATAATACTACTGGCCTCTACAAGATACATACTATCCGGGCTCATGGTTCTCCCTCCTAGATGTTGAAGTCTTTGCTGGAAAATGGCTGGGCATTGGCACAGAAGATGTTCCGCTGATTCCGCTTCCGGATCGCAGAAGCGGCATCCATCTGTCGTACTTAGGCCCATCTTATTAAGGTGATACCTTAAGGGGACATGATCTGTGAGGAAGCCAGTAAGCAGCCTCAGCTCAGGTTTCCTAAGTTCAAGACACTCCTTAACCCTGACAGACGAAGGTGATATAAATTTATTCGCCTGTCGTAAACCTAGAATTCTGCACCAGTAGGAGGACTTTTGAACATCCTCCCAGCGTTTTACCGCTGCTCTAAGGTGTCCCTTAGTGACGCCGCAGAAGGGTTCTGGACCAATAAATGGAGAGGCAGAACCCTCACGGGCAAGGCCATCAGCTGCCTCGTTTCCTTCGATTCCAGTATGACCTGGCACCCACATAAGTGTTACCTTATTTGAGCCTACCAGATGTTTAATAACCTTCAGACAATCTCATACCAGCCTTGACTCAACGGTACAAGACCTAAGAGCCTTTAAGGCCGATTGGCTGTCTGATACAATATAAATCTTTGCATCGTTTAGGCCTTTTGCTATGCCTATCCTAGCGCAAAGTTCTATAGCAAGAAGCCTTTGCATGAAAATTATATAAATAGTCGAACTAGTTTTGTATAATTCAATGTTTTAATTATTATATGAAACGTCCTCTCATCTCAAAATTTCGACACAAAACTGAGAACTGTACAGTTAAACCCCACACACGTTCAGTTCAGCTAATCGTTCAGTTAAAAATATAAAAATTTTAAAGTTCTCAGTTAAACTGTACAGTTAAGTTTAACTGAACTGAAATACCCACACACGTACAGTTTAAACTGACAGTTTTAACTGTACAGTTAAAACTGTCAGTTAAAACTGTACGTGTGTGGCCTGCCTAAGGCAGGCCACACACGTACAGTTTTAACTGACAGTTTTAACTGTGCAGTTATAATTGTCAGTTTTAACTGTGAACTGAGATGCACACACACGTTCAGTCTAATCCTTCAGTTATTATCATGGATTTGAATGAGCGGAACGATTTGCCTGCTCTCGGTATGGTTTTTTTTAATATTAAAAAAATTAAATAAAAACAATTCTAAAAAGTGGTGCAAGAATTGGCTTCAAAAACGAAATTTAACTTCCTATACAAATTTATTAAAAGAATTAAGTGAAGAAGAATCACTAGATTCAGCCTCTTAATGAATCTGATAATACTACTGGCCGGTACAAGATAGATACTATCCGGGCTCATTGTTCTCCCTCCTAGATGTTGAAGTCTTTGCTGGAAAATGGCTGGGCATTGGCACAGAACATGTTCCACTGATTCCGCTTCCAGATCGCAGAAGCGGCATCAATCTGTCGTACTTAGGCCCATCTTCTTAAGGTGATACCTTAAGGGGACATGACCTGTGAGGAAGCCAGTAAGCAGCCTCAACTCAGGTTTCCTAAGTTCAAGACACTCATTAACCCTGACAGACGAAGGTGATATAAATTTCTTCGCCTCTCGTAAACCTGGAATTCTGCGCCAGTAGGAGGACTTTTGAAGGTCCTCCCAGCGTTTTACCGCTGCTCTAAGGTGTCCCTTAGTGACACCGCAGAAGGGTTCTGGTCCAATAAATGGAGAGGCAGAACCCTCACGGGCGAGGCCATCAGCTGCCTCGTTTCCTTCGATTCCAGTATGACCTGGCACCCACATAAGTGTTACCTTATTTGAGTCTGCCAGATGTTTAATAACTTTCAGACAATCCCATACCAGCCTTGACTCAACGGTACAAGGCCTAAGAGCCGATTGGCTGTCTGATACAATATAAATCTTTGCATCGTTTAGGCCTTTCTATAGCATGTAGCCTTTGCATGAAAATTATATAAATAGTCGAACTAGTTTTGTATAATTCATTGTTTTAATTATTATATGAAACGTCCTCTCATCTCAAAATTTCGACACAAAACTGAGAACTGTGCAGTCAAACCCCCACACACGTTCAGTTCAGTTAATCGTTTCAGTTAAAAATATAAAAATTTTAAAGTTCTCAGTTAAACTGTACAGTTAAGTTTAACTGAACTGAAATACCCACACACGTACAGTTTAAACTGACAGTTTTAACTGTACAGTTAAAACTGTCAGTTAAAACTGTACGTGTGTGGCCTGCCTTACAGAGACATTATAAAAACTAAGAACTAACCTGTTTGATAACATAAGCGACTATATCACTATTTAACAAGTCAAAAAGATTTTAAATTTAATTAAATTAAAATAATGTAAGGTTAAGGTCTGTACATATTATCAATTTTGGCGTTGAAACGTCCATTTTTAAGTCAAATGTTTTCCGTTCAGAAACATAACTTTTTCCAGAACATCAAATTTTATCAATATTTTAGCTTCAAATGATGAACTTTCAGTAAAGGTTTCTAATTTGTCAAATTAGTTAGAATATACTCTAGAAAGTCAGTGGATTGAATAAATTAGAGTTCTAAAGCCTGGTTCCTATTAGTCAAGTGACTTGTTATTTCAATTAAAATAATGAAAGTCAAAATTTTTGAATAAAAATAAACGTAAACGACCCAGGGATGAAATTAGCATAAATCATAAAAGTTCCAAAAATTTGTAGCAACCAAGTATTAAATTTGGCTTTAAATAATTTTTTTGATTTTTTGATGTGATTACAAATTTTTGGTAGATATCACTAAAAGTAATCAAAAACTGAGAGACTGATTTTGGGAAACATTAAAGCCAGATGCTTCTGAAAGTCTAAAATTTACTGCTAAATTAGTCAGCACTCAGCAAATAATTTGTTTAAATCCAAACGCTGTTGTTAGTTCTATGATCTGATAATATTAATTTTATTCACAATCGAATGTGTCTTAAAAATTGTCAAAAAATATTAAGAGTATTATTCAAAGTGAAAAAAGAAATTAATCAATAAACATTAAGATCTGTCAGTTCGGCTATTACTTGAATATTACTTAAACTAAAAATAAAAATAGTGGCTCTTTACCTAAGTGAGCCGGCCATAGTAAGTTAATTCATTCAAGGTGCGTACATGCTCTAATTCTGGTGAAAAAATGTACACCACGAAGTTAGCAAAATAGTAAAATTTTTAGTTAAAATTGGTAACCCTGGTGAACTTTTTGTTCTAGTTGGAAATAATTCAACACATACAGCTAACTTCGTGGTGTACATTTTTTCACCAGAAAAGTATAGCATGTACGCAGCTTGATAACTGAAAACAGACAAAAATGCAGTTAACGTATTATCCAAGCTCAACTACTACTGTTCCTATAGTGAGATTATTTTTTTTTTTGTAAGACCAGCCGATTCTATTTTTATCATATAGTTCTCATACCTAGGTTTTTTTCATCATTTTGTTCGTATGAAACTATAAAGCTAAAAAGTAGAATGAATAGAATTTGGAATCAAACTAATATTGCAGAATTTTACGAAACTTTAGAATTCGTTACTATTTTTTGAAAATTGAATTTATTTTATCCTTTCAAATTAAAATTAAGTGAATCCTTAGAATTTCATAAAAACTTAAAATACCAAGAAATTTTATTAAATTCGAAACTCATTCTATAGAATAATTCTAATGTCTTAAAACTTAAAAGTTTAAACAAAAGTCCAACTAAATTCTCTAACTTTTACAAATTCCTAATCTCCATGTTGAAATGTATGTAATTCTTGTGTAGTTGATTTAAATTAGACTTGGCTGGAACCGACATAGGTTCTGCATTTGTAGTCCTACTTTGTACTGAACATTTCGGAGTCCATAGGTATAATGAATTTAAAACGAATTTACTGAAAAAAATTAAAAAGTCCCCAAATTTATTTATCATGAGACCTTTCATTTTCTCCCTTTCAGGCCAATGCAATTGTTTTTTGTTGCAAATGACCTTTAAAATATTTTGGATGAAAATTTAAAATTTTCTTTAACGACTAGCTTATAGGACTACACCCTCGTACATCTAGCAAGACAAACTGTTGCTATTAGCAAAAATGGCCGAATTGCTAGTGACAATGTTGGAAATAAGAAATTACATTCTTAATCCGTCTAGCAAATCCGCCATATTATTTTTATTCAGTGCGATGCTGAATTAAATTTTGACATTATTAAAAATTATTAATAAATTGAATTATTTTAAACATCGTAATTTTATTTTGTTTTATAATTTTATGTCTGATGGTGGGCCTCTATTTTGCATATTATTTTCAATGGTATCAAGTTTGTCTTCTGAAGCTGAGGATTCATCATCGGTTATGTTTGGTTTATTTTTCAAACGTGCAATGTTATGCAACCAACAACATTTGGAAACCCATATTTTTTATAAAAATCTCGCTTGACTAAATGCAAATTTTCGAGTAAAATGGGAAATTTTATAAACTCCTTTGTTCGTTCTGGAATTCATCGTACTTAAAAATTGTTGCAACAGTTTACTTACTGTTGGTTGCTGCAGGTTGTGAAAGTTCAGTTCTCCAGAAACAATTTGAAAATTTCCACAGCCCAAAATGTTCAAACTTAAAGTTAATATTATACCATATAAAGTTTGATTATACCGTCAAAAAAGGTGTAATAGCCTTGCTTCGTAAAGTTGCTAGTTTCAGGTCTGCTGAAAGAAGTTCAATAATAAATTTGGTGGCATCTTTAGTAAACCTGTACCGTTTAAAAAAAATGGCATCTTCACATTCAAAGGGATTCTCCCTATCACGAAACGCTTTTCGTTGAATATTGAAGCGATACCTTTGACGTATTAGTAACCACTCCATTTTTAATTCTAAACAAAAATTTTAAGTTTTAACAAATCAGTTTTACAACCGAATTTTTGAAACAGATGGTTTATTTTTTTTTTAAATGTCACTCAACCTAACCTAAAATTACATTAATGTTTGATTTAACATCTCAAAAACTCGATAGCAAGATTTTGTGCTATTTTGATTGCTAATAGCTAGCAAACTTGTTGAGAATGTGAAAATTCGATTTCAGCTAACAAAGTTGCTAATTTGCTTGCAATGTGGTATCGAGAATGTAGCCCATAATTTAATTCTTCGACTACATTTGAATCTGTTGACGTAATAATTTTGTTTGTCCACGACTAACGTATAATATACTCATTATACGTGTGTTTCTTCAATTATAATGATATCCATTATTCACTGCTAGTTTATCTAGTAGTCCCTCCTTCTATTATTCACTACTCTTGCCATTTTCATTATTATTAAACTGAGACGTCAAAATGTCGACGGAAGTTATTTTAGGTTTATTTAAAGGATTTGATAATAAAACACAATTTTTTATCGGTCGTGGACAAAGTATCGTATTCTACTCGCATGTAATGGCTGTTATTCACTCAGATGATTTACGACACTCGCCTATCGGCTTGTGTCGTTAAACTTCATCTTCGTGGAAACCGCTATCATTATATGTATGCTCGTTGAATGATATACTATTTTCTGAGCTAGTATTAAAACCACGAGGCTATCAAAATTCGAGAAATTAAATAATTTCAATAATCCCAATTAAGATTATATGAAACCACTAAATCCCAAGATCGGGACGCCTGGTGACTTATTTTGTACATGAGTTTCAATTTTTTTTTTTTTTTGAAAATGTGACAAAACGCAACTATGAAAGGCATTTAAAGTTCAGTAAATAATGCTTACATAATCGTATTTTCTCGCAATTGGGCTTTGTTAATTACGTATTCTCGACATACATAATTCGTAATACGAGAGATAATACATAACCGACACACCCATAGAGGTATCCCTATAGAAGATGAAATTGAAATGGTTGGTGAATTACGATAACTGCATATAACTTGGCTGAGAATTTGCTTGAAGAATTTGTTTTCACAAACCGAAGCAGTTGTATACAAAATTGTTAAACAATTAATTCGATTTATCGCAATCGTGAAAATTTAAATCAGCAACCGTTCCTGGTTCTACATCAACAAAAGCCTGATTTAGCAATGTAAAAGTTTCCTTTAGAAAGTAATCATTCTTACCACTCTAGGATCCTTACACCCATACCGAATTTTTGTATTGGATACAAAAGTTGAAAGCTTACTTTAGTTGAAACTTGATGTTTCAAGTCAACATATGTTATTGGTCACATAATTTCAAGTTATATTGGGGAAAATTATACAAAAGATTCAAGTAATAAATGTAGGTTCAAAAACCAATGTTTGGAATTTGAACCAGTTGATTTATTTTTATTTTTAAAATTATAAAATAAATTTTAGGCTTGGAGATCCTCTGTCACTTACTAATTTTGTTTGTTTGTTCAAACAAGTTTTTTTTAATTATTAAATTTCTCAGAATTGGTAAATAACTATACCAATGTGATAATTGAATAAATATGCACATGTGGTTTAGCCTCTTACCATATTTCCGTAACAATAACAATTTCGATTGAATTTGAAACCAATTAATTTGTTATTGGCTTAGAACTAACTCACCACCTTAAGAAACAATTTTCCAATTAGTATTCCATTGATAATGAATGTGCTTTACTCCTACATGTACACCATATACCATATTAATATGTAAACACTACGTCAAAATCAGTGATTAAAATTTCACTTTGCGCGGCTTAACTATATTATATATATGTACAATGGATCAAATTCAAAAAAATCCATAAAAAATTGAATTACATCAACAATAAACATTTGCATTTAACACCATCAATTTCTCTTCGCTCGTAACATCACAATCGAAAACAATATTTACGCTATGTGTACCAACCAATCCTGTCCACGAAACTTGTTAATTTTAATTCATGATTTGTAACGCGGCTTGCAATTTTTTTTTTTTTTTTTCTATAGAGGGTTTTGTTAAAATGAAATATGTTGTAAAAGTAAATAAACGCGCGCCGCGTTGGTTGAATAAATTTTTACAAAATGAAATACTTCATGTAACACGGTTTTAATTTTTCGTAATTCCTATTAAATAATTGTTTTTGTTTTGTTTTTAACTTTTATTTCAATTTTTCATAATTAATTTAATTGAAAAATATACATAAATAATACTTTAATTAATAACTTATAAATATTTTACATACAATTAACATTTGTTACGACATTATTGGTTATATGCGAATTTTAGTAGCCTAATTTGTTATGATTTTGCCTCGAAGGGTCTAGTCAACTAGATTTCAGTTCCACTGTTTTTTTTTATTAAAATTACGTTTTTCACACAGTCAATGATAATTACATTTTTTTCACATACTCGTGTCATTATTATCGTCATGATATATAGTATGCGTTTAAATGACAAATTTAAGATATTAGCACATGATTACATCACTTAATTTTTTAAGGTGTAAATAAGTAAAGAGATAATGATAGTATGTGTGATGTCTTATGATTTTTCCGGGAAATCCCAGTTGGTGTTTAATTTGAAATCCAAATAGTTTACCTAAATAGTTTAATTAGAATAAGAATGAATCACTGTGTTGGAATTTTGCGCGTAGGTACTTCTTAATTCTCATATTTTGTCGATATTATTCATATTCAGCTTATTCCGAATTTGGAAAGTATTTAATAAGATTAGTTTGTTCCTTATGCACTAGACCACTATAATTCTGTTTCTCAAGTGTTTAGTATTCCATTAGTGTCGGTGCTTAATAAATAATTATGTTTCATCATTTATGAAGGCCGTGCTCATAAAATAAATCTTTATCTGAGCAGTAAAATGCAGTGAAACTGTTGGTTCTGTGTGTTAAGAAAACATTTTTTTTTTAAACTATACACTTCTGTAGCAACCATCGTGAACCTTGAAACTATAAAAAATCTCGAATATTTTTAGTGTTTTACGTACCATAAAATTATAATTTACAACATTTTAATTAAATTTTATGTATAATATGCTGTACAAATGCAAACAAATTTTTATTTATTTTTTTTTTCTGGTAGCTTCTATTTCATCCAACTATAGTAAACGCATGACTATGAGATTTGGAACATAAAGAATATCAATATTCTTTTGTGTTTAACTGAAAATTCTATACCATGTCCACTTCCCTTTTTATTCTATTGTCAAATTAAAATTCACAAACATATACAATATGTATTTGTATATATGTACCTTCTAACCAGAAACCTTTATAATACCAAATATACCATAGTACATAATACAAACACAACTAAAATTGCATTAAAAACAGCATAATGCTTTTATGCGATCTATTGTTAAAAAGGATATTTATCCGTTTTACGTTAGTTTTTGGCATTGAAAAATATGTTGTATATCTAATGTAATGTTATGAGTTTCGTTTGGTTTTCCTTAAAAATGGAAGTGATGGTTAGTTTGCCATATCCTTCTATTAGCTTGTGTTGAATTATTGCTAAAATAAAAAAACTGTTAGTCAATGTAAGAAGAGAAATTTGAGTTCAATAAGTATGTACCTAAGTAGTTGGAATATAACCAGATAGAAACGGTAATCTATTTCTATCCGGATAATTCCTTTTATTTACAGCTACCCACTGATTACTACAAATGAAATGTAATTTTTAAGAAACGTTCAATTTCCGGTAACAATTAGAATAATGAATTGTCGTTTCATTTTTAAAGTTAGACAGGTAGTCAGACAGGTTGCTTGGTACAAAAAGTCAAGAAGCAAGCGTAACTTGCGTTGACGTCATTGGTGACAACAAGACATTTTATAGATGGAGAATGATAACTTAGTTAATTCTAAACAAATTTTAGTGTTCGCGACACAAAATTTAAAATTATTATGTGTGAGAAGGTTAACCAGAATCATCCAGTAAATAATTATGAGTTTCCAGGGGGGGTAAATATTATGTTCAATGTATTGTTTGTCCCAATTTTTCATTTGGCACCAACGATCATTTTAACCTTTAAACTACAAGACAATGAGAATGATGTAGTATATCAATAGTTTTCAATGTCCGAAACACTTAAATTTAATTTTTGATGAATATTACACAAAAGCCTAATGACAACATATTATTGAAGTAGCTGCTATAAAGGCGACTTCACCACAATGTTCTTTTTTGTTGTTGGAGATGCCGAGAAGGGAAGCTTTTTTAATTTATTCGTTTGTTAGACTAAATCAAACGACAATGATGTTGTAACAGATGTTGTAATCGATAGAGTTTACGTTTCTTGTTTCAAGAATAAAATTGTTCTCTATTCCGCTTTACAAAACAACATGCTGTTTCTGCTTTTACGCATGATTCTTTATCACCCAATTTGTTTGCGATACTTTATCGATGTGAAGGAAGAAAGGACACAAAAGCTGAAATAGCAATAGAAAAAACATAATTATAAAACGGCAATTTTATTCTTGAAGCTGCTTCCATGATATCCGGAACGATAAAAAATACCATAGTATTGAGTTGAAATTGGTCACTGTTGGTTTGGCTATTTTATGCTTCATTTGAAAATATTTGGCTATTTTATGCTTCATTTGATTTGCGTCATTTTTGTTTACTTATTTGAATTTGCGTTTAGCTTTACCTGGCTACTCCACCTGACATAAATTTTACCATTACAATTACCATATCTTGTAACAAAAATATAAAAAATGGCGTCGGGTGAGGAAAACATACAATAAATTTGACGGTTAAAAATCATTTGCGTTTTGATATTTTAAACAAATTGTGCAAAAATTGTTGCAAAAAAATCGTCACACTTATATGTATTTTAACGATTCTTTTTTGGCTGCCACATTTTTAAGTATGTATTTAAAAATATCTCAACAAAATTTTTTTTTTTTCGTGGACCAAAATATTTTTGTAAAAAAGTTTTTAACTACAAATTAGAAAACTTCCGTTCGAAACTGGTAACCAAATTTTTGAATCCAGCCAAGAAATGTAAAATTTTGGTATACAATCAAGTCATGCCTTCTTGGCAGCAAATGATTGTATGACATGTGGCAAGTCGTTGCAATTTCGTCTCTCCACTAGTAGCTGTTCTAATACTAAATTTGACATACAGTTTTGGGCAAAAGTATTTGGAATTTTTATATTTCAGCAAAATGTTTTGTAAATTGTAGAACATTTATTAAAATCAAAATTTTGCTTCTACATTTTGTTCACATCTTCTTTGTGTGTAGTTTTTATAAATTCTTAAACAAAAATGAAACAGCGATACGGAAAAAACAGAAATCTAAGTAGTAGTAGTGCATTATTTCATCGGGGCATAAGTAATTGGAATTTCATTTGTTCACGTCGATTCATTTGTTGGAATTTCATTTGTTCACGTAGATTTTCGTCTATGTAGAGGTTCTTTGTTTTATTTGGGATAATGTTTTAGTCTTGTTTTAATTGTGCTGACGTGAACCAGCCAATAAATAACTTATCAAAATGCCTGAAAACAGTGAATTTTCGGTAGAGCTACGCCAACAAATAATTTCTAAATTTGTATACGGAATATCAGTGCCAGAACTAAGTAAATAGTTAAAATTGCAGAGAAGTACTATTTATTACAGTATTATCAAATATAAAAAAAAAACTGTTATACACGAAGAGAGATGCAGGCGGAGAAGCATAAACTCTCTAACTAAACCGCGATCAACTGTTTCAAACAATTGAAGCAGTTGATCATGTTTAGTTGGAGAGTTTATTAAATGTCCAAGACAGTCAGTTACCAATGTTTCAAAAATATCAAAAAATATTTTAGGAAGGCAAATCAGTAGGCGACAAATCTCTAGAAGATTTAAGGAAGTTGGTATTCAACGATGCATAACTAGAGAAAAAGCGAATAAACTTTTCCGAACAAGCCATTGGATTATTGGAGAGTATTGTGATTATTCTGAGATTTTAAAAGTGTTTTTGGGTCTGGTTCCTATATCCACTCGTGCACAAACAATAAACCGGCATTTCAACCCGTCAAATCCATATTTTGACAAAATTGTTTCATATTCGATATCAGAATAATTAAAAAATGGTTTAAATCTACCACTTACTCTTACTACCGTATTCTTATACAAATTTAATAATAGTATATTTTCTCCGATCGGAGGAAAAAATATATCTTTCCGTTGTTTTTTCGAAACGAAAAGCTCATGATTCCAGTATGTTGTATTTGTTGCTAAGCAAGAAGTAATAATAGTACGAGAATATTTTTTCTGGCCTAGGCCGGGAATATGTCGTGGCTTACTAAGCAATAATTTTATGTTATTTTCGATTTTTTACTTTGTTTTGATTTCTTAGACTGTGACCGAAACATGTGATAAATATTTTTTAGGCCGTGCCCGAATACCATGTTAAATATTCACACGTAATAATTTTTAGCATAAAACACACTCATTCGAATTATTACAATCGTTTCCTATGATACATTTTGACATATCCATGTGAAATATTTTAGTATTGAATGTGATTAGATATAGCAACCAACAAAATAAATTTGAAGGAAAAAAACATGAGTCCCATCGTCAGCTCCGACCACATTTTTCAATACAGGTGTACAACCTCTTCGGCTACTTAATAACTTGGAACATAATTGATTCTGTAAATGTTTGGCTATGCATTTCTATTACTGCTCCCACCATTCTACGGTTTGTCTCACTGGCAAGCCGCAATAAAATAAAGCCATGAGTTCTAACTTAAGTTACCAACCATGCATTTTGCGTGATAAAAAATCTGTAATTTTGTGAAACATACCCCAGAAATCCTTAAATGTTTCTTCACTTAATATTTGACTAATAATCGGATTGTAGGATCGCGGTGTATAATGTAATCGCTTGATATAATACTCGTATTAACTTAGTATTAATTCCCGAAGCATTTTTACATTAGAACAATAATGTATAATAATTTTGCTTACTTCGGAATTTTGATCCATTTGATTTGGTTTAAAAAAATTGGCGGGGAAATTATCACGCACAAATTATTATTGAATTCGGGCAGTAAAAATAAAAAATATTTGCATAGGGGAAAATTTCTCAAGTAAATGTCATAAATTATTATTTATCACGGTATTATCACAGTATTCGGGCACGGCCTTAGTACACATTTTTGACATGTATTTGAAAAATATTCCCCTACATTCACAAATTTTTATTACGCTGCCCGAATCGTGTAATAATTTTTTGAAGTATTTCCCCTTCTGTCATGATGTTGTTTGATTTTAATGGCAAGCAATACTTTTATACGCATCGAATTGGCTTTCGTTTAATATTATATATTATAGCGTAGGACTGTTTTTGTTAAGGCATACTATAACAGGAATATGTGCAATAATTTTCGCTAAAATTTTGGAAAATATATTACGATACAGTTAGGTTTTTATAAAGGAAATGGGAAAGTCACGGGTGGTGTCAAATCAGAAATGCAACACAAATTAAAAAATATTGGGGGCAAATATGTTATGGATTAAAATAAATCGTTAATGATGTGGTAAATTGTTGACATCCACGGACAAATCATCTCACTAGAAAACAATAATTGTCGGCAAGCTGCTGCAGTTGAAAATAGGAAATTATCATGTTGCTGCAAACGACCATGTTAAATGTCGACCGAACAATTATTCTGTTTGTGTCAAAAATTATCATAGAAAAAGACCGTGATAATTTGGGTTTATGCGGTTTTTTCAAATAAATGTCAAAAATATGTACTAAAAAATATTTATCACAGATTTCGGGCACAGTCTAAATATGATAATTAAGGAATAATACTAACAATTATTTTGGGTTTATATTCATTTTAAAGTCCGATCGGAGAAAAAATAGTATGTACAATTCGGAGGAAAAGTGCATTCCCGGACTCCCGTGGTTACAACAATATACTATTTTCTTAAATCGGATAAAATACGTCAGTTTTCTGGTTTGTTATCTGTCAGCAAAATGAAGTATTCCCCGACACTACATCGTTGCTAGGCAACTTACTAAAAACAGTACTGGAAAGTATTCCTTGCCTAATAACAGTACTGGAAAGTATTCCTTGCCTAGTAAAATTGACAGCGCACGCGATTGTTATAATTCTAAGGTAACTTTGATAGTGAAATCTATTGAAAATATAAATTGGAAAATGTTGCGTATTTTAAAGAATATAATGAATAAAATGGATAATCTGATATACTGCCGATTAGAGAAAAAATCGTATGTGCAACTCGTGGAAAAACTATAATTCCCGGACTCTTATGGTTGCTGGAACTCGGCTGACGCCTCGTCCCAGCAACTTCCATACTCGTCCGGGAATATATCGTTTTTCCTACACGTTACACAATATACTATTGTATAATTAGGAGGAAAAGTACTGCATTCCCGGACGATAGTGGAAATTGGCGGACGAGGCGATAGCCGAGTCCGGCAACCACGGGAGTCCGGGAATGCACTTTTCCTCCGAATTGTACATACTATTTTTTCTCCGATCGGACTTTAAAACGAATATAAACCCAAAATAATTTTTAGTATTATTCATTAATTATCATATAAGAAATCAAAACAAAGTAAAAAATCGAAAATAACATAAAATTATTGCTTGGTTAGCCACGACATATTCCCGGCCTAGGCCAGAAAAAATATTCTCGTACTATTATTACTTCTTGCTTAGCAACAAATACAACATACTGGAATCATGAGCTTTTCGTTTCGAAAAAACAACGGAAAGATATATTTTTTCCTACGATCGGAGAAAAAAGTTATTTAATTCCATTCAAAAAGCCCAACTTTATATTTTGACGGACGATTTTAACTTGACGGCCGGCGAAACATAAAACTGGGGTTTTTTTGAATGAAATTAATTCATTTTAAATAACAGAGCATTCACAATGAAACAACTTTTTACATTTGAATTACAGGTTTGTACGAATTTCCAACATAACGAGCAAACATTTTTGTTCGTTAAGTTAGATATTAATACAAAAATGAAATTTTTTTCTATTGTGAATGCTCTGTAAAACTTTCTAAGAAAAAGGTGGAATTTGAACCAAAAATTGGATTTGACAGTTTGAAATGCCAGTTGGCCGTTCTGCATGGGGCGACACCTTTAGAACACATTTATTCACGTCATTTTAATTTATTTTTTTTATCCAGTTTTAATTAACTTTTCGCCTTCTTTTGAAACATCGCTAATTTCTCGACATATCGTCATGTGAGTACTTTAGTGTCCTATAGACCATTTTTCGAAAAATCGAATTTTAGATTTCCAGCTAAAATTTGTTCGCATTGCAAATAAAATTTTGATTTGTCAATTTGGTTTAATGTTCTCTAACATTTTTGAATATTTTACAAAAAATTAATATTAGATTTCCTTTCAATTAGAACCGGAAACCTAATTTTCTTCTACAAAATCAAATAAAATGAAAAATGGATATAGGCTACTATAATGTACTCAAGTGACGATTTAATGACATTTCGATATTCAATTTGTTATTAGTGACGTGTTTAAAGCGATAAAATCGTTTTGAACAGCGTTTAGTTCTGATAGACTGCACTTTATAATAAATCCTATTTAGTGAATTTTTCGAGTTTAATCGCAGTAAGTGAACCTCGATTTTAGCTAATCGCTTTATGTTGCATGGAGTACTTGAACAAGTTTAATTAAACCGGTCAATAGTAATTTGTCTTAAGCAGTTACGTGTAAACACCCAGTAATGAGAGAAACGAGTTAACTGACTCGAAACCTTTTCGAATTTCTATTAATTATTCACAATTAATTAATTAATTAATCCAAAGATCAACATGGAAAATTAAAAACATCGGAAATTCAAACATTTAAAAAAATATTATGGTAGTTTTCCAAAGTCGTTCCCCATGTCATATAAGCAACCTGAGCAACAAGAGAGATAAGTTTATCAGGTTGTTTGGATAATTACTGCATAGTTTTTCAAGCGGAAATTTTTAACGTTCGTTTACACTTTGCGATTTGCACTCAATATTTGTTGTGTAATTGGGAAATAAATTGCATGCGATTTTTACTATACAGCTAAAAGTTGCACGATTTGTGGAGGAAAATGGGATTTAACCTTACTAAATGTTGATTAATGCGCCGAAATAATACACGCAGGATGATACGGACAAATACGAGATTTGTGAGCGAGATATAATATACAGTCTTATTTTGAAACCTAAAGATTAAGTATTCATGTGAAAAATTTGCACACAAATTTTACGAAATCGGCTGCAAATTCAAAGCAATTCACACGCAATATGATTTTCTGACGTTCACACTATACGATTCGCATACAACAAAACATTGTACAATAAATATCGCATAGTGTAAAGGCACTTACTCTCTCAGTGTAACGAATTTTTCAAATCGCCCTGTTTCTAGTAAAATTATGGTTTTCGTCTTACAGTTTATCTGTGCTGAATTTATTGAGTTTTAATATGTGTACTAACTGGTAAATAATTATAAACATTTTATTCTTTCAGTTAATCACCTTCACAAACAGCGATATTTCCAAAAAAATTTTGTGCTTTTTTTGGTGCTATCTCAGCTTGCTCGAATAAAGCAGCATTCTACTTCTAGTTCTATTCATCATGCTTTAGCAATAGAAAAATCGTAATGACACAAACATAGTGTCGTTAGTGTTTAGAAAATCTGGCTAGAAGAAATTAGACCAAAACCATCGTACAATACTCAGCCGAAAGTCTGATCGAAAGTGGTTTGGTGTAGTTTCAAAGCTGCGAACCTATACAAACAGGCGAATGTAGTGGTTTATTTTATAGGAGTAGATTTTTATTTATTGGTATATTCTTGTGCTGCAGAAAGCAGAAACTTATTTTTAAAATGTAAAACTAAAAAGAGCTGATTCTGTATCTACAGAGTATCAAATTCCTACCAAGAAAACGGCATAGCCCATATAAATAATGTAGCTGTAGCCTTTGACATTGTTTCGATTGGTGTAGATAGAGACTGCAATTTCCCGAGAAATTTCATTTCTCAAGAATTCAAGAGTATTGAATTTTATTTTCTGCATTTATTGCATTGAGTCAATATAGAGCGAAGAATAAACAAAGCATTTTGATTGTATTTATGCTTATGAAAAATTCAAAAAGGTTCGGATCCACAAAGATTACATTACAGAATTATGGCGGATGGAAGGCCCCTGTCTGATGGGGCCTCGAGTAGTTTGACAGGCCAAGAAAACCGTGGGTGGCACAAGAATTTACAACTGTGAAGGTTAAAAAATCGACATCGATTCAGCAATATAGTATAGCCAATTGTAATGATAGCCGCATTATTGACGCCTAGTGATCCGGAGCAGATCAAAGTTTAAATTAAAATTAACAATAAAAATTAAACAACCTTTTGTTTTTGATCAGATCAAACGTTAAGAAATGCAACTAATAATTGATGACGTGAATTTTGCTTGGGTTGTACGGAAATTTTTTGTTTGGAATTGCTGCTTGGCTACGTATTTAGTCATAGTATAATAAAGGTGAAAGGCCGAATGTCTGGGAGTACAACATTTCAATAATGAGCGTAATTGGCATACACTCGCATTCGGGCTTTCCTGCCTTTCCGCTTTATTATTTTTAATTTTTTTCAGAATCTTGTCGATCAGTGGCCATACACAACCTGTGTACATTTTGGATTTACATTTTTGTTTTTTAGAAAAACTTCATGTCAGATAAAAATATTATATTATTTCTCGAGAAACAAGAATTCCCAAAATCTCAAGAAATGAGATTTAAAAATTCTCATAAAGTCTTGAAACAGGAATTTTCTTAGATTGTTGGTTATTCTTCTTTTTTTATTATTTATTCCTCATTTAGAAATTAAGTATTTTTATGTATTATTGACAGTCTACTAAAAATTAGCTCGCGATCGACTGGTAGATCCCCATAAGAACATTTTTTCGAAACAACATTTTGTTTGTTTGTTTGGCTAATTTTGGGACTTTTAAATTTAGGATTTCAACTTTTTGGGGTTTTCTTTCGCCAGGGAAATTTTAGCCCTTTCGCCATTATATACGATACTCTAAAGTACAGGTGTCTAGATTGAACTAAATTAGGGAAAAACATTCTCAACATATTTTGATAAATTGAGTTGTGAAAACTGAAAAACACTCTTTTACACTAGACTTGGGATTTAGACACTACACTTGGCCTTATTCTTGTACAGTTAAATTATGCTTGCATAAATAACGGTTTACATTTTTTTATATTGCTGGATGGCAGAGAGATCCTGCAAGTATAAACAAATTTGTTTTGTTTTACCATTAAGTTTGGCCTTCATTATCACCCAAAAAAACATTTTGAATCGAATTAGCTTCTAATTATATTATTAGTTAAGATTTAGAATAATGATTTGGTGTTATATATATTAATTTATCTAATATTGTCGTGTCCAAATAAGAGTATTACATCTGCAAACCATTAATTTTTTAGAGGGGCGTGTCAAGTTTTTAATGTTAAATTTGGCTTAATTTTTTTTTAATAAAATTCTTGCCACACTTTCTGGAAAGGACTTTATTTAAAAAAAAATTAAGACGAAATTAGCATTAACAACTTTAAAGCCTCTTCAAAAAATTAGCGATTTGTAAATGTAATACTCTTATTTGGACACGACGATATGTGAAAAAGACAAAGAAGATTCTAAGGGAATTTGGGTCTTTTCGTATAATTCGTTAAACAACTTAGAGTACTAGAGCATTCCGTTTATATAGAATACAAATTGTGATACAATCAGTTCATCCGCTTTGGCCTGATAAGAGTTTTAATGTTTTCATAAACATAGGTTCTTCAGCTCGAACCTGGAATTAATTTTTGTACACCTTTCAGAATATTAAGCTTCTGGATCATTATTTTCCAATATAATCTAAACTACCATCTCCAAGGACCTTTAAAGTTTTTGAAAATACATTTCTTTTTTTTCTTTATATCACACTGCTCGAATCGTGCTTCAATTTACTGGTTGCTCGTAATTCATAATTTCTTATTTGAAATTCTGACAATAAAGGTAGTCGAACGCTTTTTATAATTAATTTATTCAGAATTTTCATTTTCTTGTACCAGGACTACTAAGAGCAACAAGCCGCACTGAGAGTTGTACATAGAGTTTTTAGGAGAGCGACAATTGAGTGATTAGGCAAAATAAATGGTTGGGTTTTGTATTTTATAACATGTAGTAAAAGAGGGTCTTAACACGTTGACTGCTGCGATATGGAAAAAATTTATTAAAAACTGCAAAATGGAAGTCTTTTCACATTAGAATTCAAACCAAATACTAATATTCACGATTTTAGAAAGTGTTATATTATCAACATAACGCAGGCAGTGTAGAGTAATCCAATTTTGTGCTTAGAATATTTAAATAAAATCAATAAAGTGGGACCCACGGGTGAGTCACGTGGCAGTAAATTTGTTAAACAATAATTTAATATTATACAAATTATTCAAATGAAGCCTGAAAAACGCTAAATTACCTAAATGGCTTAAGTAAATGTTACAAGATGCTAAGTTTGAGCCTAAAGTCTAAGATGAGTTGGGTATTTGCGTAGTTTGTGACTAGCTCCGAGAAGATATATTTCTAATTTTTTGAACTAATTAAACATATATTGGACATAACTGGAGTTATAAATGAATCATGCTACAAGTAATTTTCATTTAAAATTGATTGCGATCATAACATATACATAATGCAATCACATTTATAATGCATCCATGCGCGCCGGGTAAATAAACTAAAAGTAAAATATCATTTCAAAAACGTGAATTATGAATATTGTTGTCTCAAAGCGATTAAAATAATGACATTCGATAAAAATCAAGTTTCTTTTATTCTTTCTTATGTACATACATACAATTTACAAACAGATATCCGGGTATGTCTTGAAGAATATATATAGTAAGTAAGTTTATAGTAAATATACGCAAACCATCGATGAGGCAATAATAAAACCATTGTCTCTTAATAAATTTGTCGAAAGTGACGTAAAAGATTTGGCAAATTGGATTGTAAACTTCCCAATTCAATCCAGATAATTTTTCTTAAACATTTAGATTGTATGTAGCAATTGAATGATATATATTTATTATACACTCAATTATCACTTAGACAAATAATATAACATTTAAACTAAATAAATCAATATTTAATTTACACAAAATGATAAAATATTTATTGAGGTTGTTTTTCTCGAGATCGTCGTCGTCGTCGCCTTATTTCTGTACGTATACACAACACAAATAGCAACAATAAGAATTGTATGACCCTCAACTTTGTCTTACAAATGTTTATGTGTGTAGTATATACGAATATTTCGTAATTTTATTGTCGCCCAAAGGCGACACAATATATGCGACAACATTAATATTTTCATTGTATGCTAAATGAGCTACATTTTAAGAATTCTAATCACAAAAAGGTTTTCTGTACATATTATTTTGTATACATATATCTGTGTCATTAAACTTATTATTTTGTTTTACATACCTAACAGTTGTAACATGACTTGTATGGGTTCGCGATTCCGATTGACTTTTATGTGAATACGAAACGACAGTAACATGCCGGGTTGTTTGTTTTACAACACGTCGTACACGAGCTTTTCCATCACTAATAACAACCATTGTTGGTTCTTTTCCGTTGCCATATTTAATAAACGGTATATCCGCTTCAGGCATTATGATTTATAATTTTTTTTTTTTTTTTATGTATCGATTAAACTTTTTTATATATACACTTATATATTAAATAGTATTCACTTTATTTGTTACATAATTTATTAGGTTCACTTTGGTGTTTTAGCTAAATTAGAATAAAAAAAAAAGGTTAGAATGATAGTTCGTATACGTTTGTGGATGTCATTTATGAATTCTATCCGATGATATAAATGCACCGAATAATCAGTTCACGCAATTATAATAGTTCGGGAGAAAGTTTTTGTTGTTTAGATGCCGATTTACTTTTCATGTTCTTCGCGGTTTATCGTTTGTAAGGTAGTAATGCTAATTGAACCAAAAATAAAAAATATTAAAATAATAGTTTTTCACTATTCGTTAGGTTATAATTTGTGTAATAACAATTAACAACCGATTATTGCATTTAGTTTTATGTATGTTCTTATAGCAGACTATCGTTACTAAGTAGAAATTTTAAGTATAGAGAAAAAATTAAATTGATTAGCGTTGAGAATTAAGTTTTACTTACATAGAAAGTTAATAATCAAGAGATGATTGTGAGTATTTTGTTGTTACTGTATTGTTTGTTGATTTTATATTTAGCTGGGTACTAACCAAAAAACCTGGGTTATTTTTAAAATCTGCGATAAGTCTCTAGAGACGGCCATAAATCTATATATCCATACAAATATATAACGTCATATTTATTTCAAAGAAACAATTAAGGTATATTGTGTTAAATGATTCATCATAAAATAGTTTTTGTTTTATTTCATCATTACATAATGTGGGTGAAACTATATTGTGCGCTATTTTTAAATTTATTGAAAGTATCCAATTCAATATTTTGACTAAGTTTTAACTCTACAATTAGCCTATTTAAGCGAGTTACATCAATTAATTTCACCCAAAAATTATAAAATTCAACCAATATTGGTTAAAAATGCAATCCAGGAAGTTGATTAAAAAAACAAAAAATAAAACACGAAACGGTAAAATTACGCGGAAATTCAATTCAAATTTTTCTTTAACTTAAGCACTTTTTGAATTATAATTAAAACAATATACAAAAAAATGTATTTTGATTAGTTTGGAGTTTAGAGGCAACGGGCAATTTAATTTAACGCAAACACACACATATGTTAAATTAAATTCATAATGATTTAGCCTACATAATACATATGTATTAAGAATACGTCTTATTTATAGTACTTAGGTAAAAGAAAAAAGGTATGTACAGGTAATTGTTTGTTTGGTGTGTTGTATACAGAAAAAAGTTAAAATTATCGCTTTCTCTCGCAGGTAAGCAACCAACCAAATAGTCATTGTTATGATTTGTACAATAGAATTAATAAATTTCTATTTATGGTAATAGGCAGGGTTCAAAAGTTTAAAGTGTTACACTTCGTGACTAATTAATGTTAACAAAATGGTAATTAAAACGATATAGGTTAATTAATAAAAACTATAAATTTTACATAAAACTTAAACCGTAAACAATAATAAAATAAAAAAACGTACGGTGTACTATTAAAACCTTCTTTTCAATATGGCGCAATGATACTGCAAAATGGTTAATTAAAATTAAAACAGAAACAAAATGGGTGAAGGTATATATCACGTGCAGTTTTTAACGGCGAATAAACGGTTACGTTACATCATGATTTTCTTATTACACTTTCGTCGAAAGTTTCTTAGTCGTCGTACCTATGAGCACAATAAACATTCACCGATTAATTTAAAAATGATTTGATTTTGTTAAATACTTCCGGGCCAAATATATTAATCCTATGTCGTTGCGAATCATTGTGTAATTATCTCCTTGGTGCCCCCCTAATCTATGTATGTACTATAATTAAGGTTTTCCGGATAATTACACACATATTTTTCACATGATGGGATATTTCTAATTCAACGGAAATTGTGTAAATTAATTTATTTAAATGTGCAAATCACGCGATCAATAATAATCGACAATCAAAGCTAACTCTTCCAAATATAATGAAAAGTATCACTGAACTTAGCTTACAGTAATACAAAGTCAGGTTTTAATCCGACCACAATAACAACAACCCACAATCAATTTGACATTTAGGTATATTTACAAGAACACAACATATGATCTTTATATATTTTTTCAGTTCTTGCATTTTTATATGTACAATCCACAATATTCTTTAAGACTGTTCAACCACAACAAAAAAAAAAAAAAAAAAAAAAAGTTGAAAACATTGAAATAAAACAGAAATTGTTGTTTTGGGTTTCTCCATTTAACAGACACCCACATCAATATAAAAAATAAAATAAATTGGATTTGTTTATATACAGACATCCACAAAAAAAGAAAAAAATCAAACCGCAAAAGTTCAAATTTGACAAAAACATAAAGGGTTCAACTGTAAAATGGCGGCAAATGAGTATCCAAGATAAATGCCCTAATGACACCCACAGCGTACGAACGTATTGTCGATCAATGTACACTACATGTTTAATGTTTTTTGTTGTTGTTAGTAGTTTTAAAACGGAAGTAGAATTGTCGGAAATTTAAAACTCTATTGTTGGACTTTCTACTTTACAAACTATAGTATTATTATGTATTATACATTCGAATGACAATTTTGGCGTAATCCATAAAAATATTTGTAACTACGAGTATTATTATTATTATTAATATTACAAAACACAAAAAAATATAAATAAATAAAAAAACTATAATAAACACTAAATCACCACATACACAATATTTATAAAATCCACTATTATTATTAATAATAAATATTATAAATAAACAATAAAATAAATAACTTTTTTTTTTTTTTTTTTGTTAAATATAAATTAAATATTTTTTAACGTTTTGTACGTTGATACGGTTATATTTCGAGCCACGATCAATTCAAAACTATTCGTTTACAAACAAAAAAAAACTTTTTTCTTCTACTGGAAAGTAATTTACTTGAAATCCGCTGCTTTTTTATTTTTTATTTTATTTTGTGAGCGCGCTAAAGTTGTATGTATGTAAAAAATAATAAAATCGAGTGAATAATATGAGTATTTTTCTACTACTCTATACACAAAACATATTATTATAGTTGGTGATACAAGTTAGTTTTATTATTAACTATTATTATTGTTTATATTTTATTGCACATGTTTGTAGATAAAAAAAAAAAGTTTTAGTTTGCTTTACGGAAATTTTTTAAATGCTTCATAGTTTTAATATGCAACAATAATTATTAGTGGAAAATTTTGTATCTTTCCATGGAAGTAGTTTAGTAATAAATATATTTTTGGAGCTTTTCTAATAGAATGGAAATTTAAGAGACAGAGTAATAAATTTTTTAGACATGACAGTTTCCGATCTTTCTTAAAATTTATTCGAAAGTTTTTAGTGTACGAAAACAATGATTTTATAACTCATGGTTTAAGTTTGATTGGATTTTGAAGAAATTTTCGTAAAACACCATCTTGTTATTTTCCAGTTATAAATCATCAAATTTAGCTACGTGATTTATTTTGTTTTCAAAAAAAAAAAAATAAAGAATTGGTGCTCATTAGTTGAAAATATAGGTAATCCAATAATACAATTTAAACCTGATTTTAATGAATAATACAGAAGTTTCATTTAAATTTGGCTTCAATGCAATTGAATGCTTGTTTAGTGGTTCTTTCTTAAATCTCATTGCACTTCAATTGTCTTTATGAAAAAGAGTGTAGAAAAATATCAATTTAAATTCCAGAATTTGAAAAATGTTCTAAACTTAAGAAAAATTTAGCAAAATTTGCAACTAGAATAAACAGTTTATCGACATTTTTCTCACTGAGAGAAATCGTATTCTATTATTAAGAATATCTAATACTCAAATGCACAAAATAAAAATTTAACAATTTTCAAGTCTAAAATGCATCATATCAAGATCTGTAAGCACAAATGAAGACGAAATGCCAATTTTTCTGCACAATCGTGCTTTTACAAATTGATTATTATATTCTCCATTTGACAGGATGCAAAAATACATAATTGAAGACTAGTACGCCGTAGTAGAGTATTATCAATTTGAATTGGAGACTTGTAGGCTTCAAATGATAATTTTATCAATTTTATAAAATTATGCAGCATTTAGTCACGATTGAAGTAAAAAACTTGAAATTAAATTGAGAAAATTGGTTTTCTTGATTGGCCATTTTAATATAGTTTTGGTTTGAATCATTTATTCTCAAATAAATTCCATTGACAATTAATAATTAAAAAAAAAACGTCACGAATTTTAGAAATTATGCAACATTATTCTTGTTTTTGCTAAACTGTTAGAATCAAGTTAAGAAAACTAATGTCTTTCAATATTTGGCGAATCATGTTTACAGCATTGCTACATAGCACAACTGTGAACGTTTTCCTAAAAACGTATTTCTATTTTATGATTAAATCATCATCAGGTTAGCCACACATGAATAATATGGCATTTCTGGCCTAAGTTATTTAGTTTTCCTTAATAATCATAAGTTTCTCAGTATACGCTTTAACAATTTATTACTTCAACAAAACAATGACCAGAAATTTGAGTCTATAATGACGGGTTTTTTGTTGATAATGTATAGTGTATAAGGGTTCATTTAGAATTTTTGTTAATTAAATACCACGCAGTAACAATATTTTCCTTCTTAATAAATTATAAAGTTCCAAATAGCGTATATACCTCATACTGCAGCACCGTATATGCATTTACTCTTTATTAACCACTGTCAGATTGATTTGAAAAGTAGTATGATGTATGGTTACTGAAATGAATTGAAGGTTTTAGGAGCAATTGAGCGTTAAGATTTTGTAACATTACTTTTTTTTTTCGATATTCGACCAATTATTGAATGCTCAACTATATTTACGTATATTTCCGGGCTACTATGCATACATTTTGTATAAGCTAATTCACAAGTAAAGTTGAAAAAATCGATTTTTGTCGAATATCGGAAAAAATGTTATACAAAATCTCTGTCCTGGTATAAATGGAATGAATGTTTAGATACTATAATTGTTACATTGAGATTCTCTTTCTATTGAAACTGATGTGATTCATTACAACTGGCCAATTTCCATTAATGGTTTCAATATCGAAATCCGCAGAACGGCAATGGAAGCCATTGAAATGTATTGTTTGAAACTGCACTCATATCGTTTGTAGTGAAATAGATAATGGTAAAAAACACATAAACGGATTAAAATTATAATACGCATATTCCATATATTTACATATGCGCCAATTAATCATTAAATTATAAATAAGTACAGATGGTTTTCATAGTTGTTATTCAGCATTGCTCAATCTGTATAAAGAAACGTGTTCATATAGGTATGCATAACTAGAATAACATCAAGAATTTAATTTTTCATTTCTTAGCATTATTCATAATTTTAATTTAATCAACAGTTTACAACTACTAAATTTGACTGTAGTAGTCTCAGTTTAAGATGATACATATCCAATGAAATGAATTATATAAATACATTATATACTCCAGTGATGTATACTAATATCAATATGAAACTAAATACGTACATTCATGCAGGTTTTTCTTGCCTTATCCTTAAATTGAGAATAACATCAATAATTTGATACGGAATTATCTTATGTTTTTGAGAATACTATTCATACTATCGTTAGAACAACATATCAATTACATTTATCTCTTGTTTTCATTTAGTTTGTTTGAAGAATTCAATCAGTGAAGACGTGTGTTAAAAAATATTTTATTTTTATATATGGGGAATTCTTTTTCAAATCGGCCACCCCTTCTCCTCTGCCCATTTCAATTTTGGGAAAAAAAATTTTTTGAGCACACGAAAAAATTCGTCAAGAAGTCTAGTTTTTGATATCGTTAGGGGTTTAAAAAAGAAAAAAAAAATTCTAACCTCAAAAAAACTATCTAAAGTGAGGTATATTTACCAGCCGTAAACGCCGAAGTTCTAAATCATCAGGTGAATATTGAATACCTAATTAAAAAATTTTAAAATTTATGAAAATTAATTAAAAAGAATTTATTTGGCAGACGAGTCATCAAAATTTACAAGTGAAGTTAAGGTAAGTGAAACGCATTTAGCGAACAAGAAGTGGCTAAGTTGCTTTCACGAACCGTGGGAAGCCGTTGAGTTGAAGTGGCAGTCAACATTTGTGGGAAGACGAGAGGAACTACACAGATTAAGCTCGCCATCGTTAAAAATTACTAGTTTTCTGAACGAGTGGAGCCTTTTTAAATCGGACAAAGGTTTTAGACTGGTAGGAAGGGGCATATTTTCATATTTAATTTATATTTATAATAATATAGTAATTTTTTTCCAGAACGATATAGATTTTGAAAATCTATCTTTGGTGATGGCAGTGGGACGGGATACAGAATGGGCATACGTTACGGTGTTTGATGGCATTCTCTACAAATTTTCTTCTTTGATGGCCGCTGTCGATTGTTGCCTTAAACTGTTCTTCGTCTTCGACATAAAATACCCGTTTGAATCGGTCAAGGTATGGACATTCATAAAACAATTTTTTTATAAAATAACAAATTTTTAAATGACTGTAAATGAATTAAAAATTAATTTAAATTATATTAATTATTAATATTGATAATTATTTATCAATTAAAACAATCACGAATTAGATTAGATTATTATTAATTGATATTACTCGTATGAATTGATAATTATATTTTTATTAAAATAACAACTTAGAAATAAAACTGTATAATATAAAACATATTTTAGTTGAGAATAATGAAGCAATTGTAATTGCACAAAACATAGCAACAAACAAAATCATTACAAAATACTACCTTGATCAAAAAGTTCCCGGAATAACCACCGTGTGGCGCTCCCATCGTTCCGATTTGAGTTCTGTTTTTTTGTTAAGTTGGTACATCTGTTGTTGATATTCCTTCTAAATCTTAGCGTCATAGCTTGACATTTGCAAAAGTTACGTAGTCAAGAGTACATCTATCTCTGTGTGTGTTGGCGATTATTTACAATTTTACAAATTATTTACAATTTTAGACATGATTTGCGAGGCTGACTCCGATCCCACATTCATCAAAAGGATCATTACTGGAGACGAGACGTGGGTTTATGAGTACGACACGCAATCCAGATATCAGGCAAGTGAATGGCGTTCACCAAAAAAAAAAACACGTCGTTTTCAGTCAAAAAAGAAGGCAATGCTCACGGTTTTCATGGATTACAACGGTGTAGTGCATCATGAATTTTTGCCAGAAGGCCAGACCGTAAACAAAGAGTATTATTTGGGCGTTATGAGACGTTTGCGTGAAGCAATTCGCCGAAAGAGACCAAAATTGTGGGCAGAAAACTCGTGGATTTTGCACCATGATAACGTACCGTCGCACAGTGCCATCATTATTCGTAATTTGTTGACGAAAAATGCAACAAATACCATCCAACAGCCACCGAATTCACCTGATTTGGCTCCCTGTGACTTCTTTCTGTTCAATCGAGTTAAAAAACCATTACGGGGAACGCGTTTCAGCAGCCGAGAGGAAATAATGGAAAAATCGCAGGAAGCACTGATGGACATACCGAAAACCGAATATAAAAAATGTTTCGAGGATTGGATCAAGCGCTGGCATAAGTGTGTTGCAGTCGATGAGGATTACTTTGAAGGGGACAATATAGATTTAGATTAATAAACTTGTATTTTTAATTTTCTGAATAAATTCCGGGAACTTTTTGATCAAGGTAGTATATTTAACTGAAAAAACATTACTAGAGTATTAGATTTTTAAATTAAATGAAGTAGTTTTAAAATTAACAATATTGAGGAAAACTAAGAATGGAAAACCATATGCAAAATATAATTTATTGTAATATACAAAATTTATATTATTATTTAATAATAAATTAGAATAAGAACATTACGTTATGTTTGATTATAATAATAAATAATTTATTTTATTTTAATAAATAAATAGTAAAAAAATTAATTAAATCAAGTACATATTTTATTTATTTTTATTAACATTTAAACACTCACTATGGAAATATATTATTCTTAAATGGAGAATTACTAACCGTATAATAATCGTCAATATTTCTGATACAAGAATACGAGAATGGAAATCATAGTCTCAAAATGTGAAGTGGAGTCTCAAATAATTTCTACTGTATTCTAAAATCAACCAACATCTCAAATTGAGAATTCTGGTTTATAACATCTTCTGTATTCTCAAAACAAACCTTACCCAACATGTCAAATTGAGAATAGTAGTTTCAATAACATCGCCCTTCTTCTCAAATGATATCATATCCTGTCAAATTTTTATGATTTTTAGTCTCAACTTGAGGAAACTTTTCTTAAAATTACTGCTTTTCGTCTCAAATGAAAACTCACTCGCTCAAATTTTGTGAATTTTAGTCTCAAGTCATGTACAGTAAGCTCAAATGACATGAATGTTGTTCTCAAATGATTTCTTATCAAGAGAATTTTCTTATCATTTATGTATTAACATCAACATGAATATAATTTTTCATCAATCAAGCAGAAAAAAAATATAATCTTGATCACTTTAGTCTCAATTATTACAAAATTATTCATATTTTGAGCAAACGTAATAAAAACTATTGATGATTTGCAAACATATTATTCCTAAATTAATTTTTTTATTCTTAAAAACAAGCTACACTTTCATGAATTGAGATTACTTTTTTGAACACATTTACAATTTATAAACTACAAAATTTTGATATTAAGAGTATTAGATTTAAATGAAGAATCGTACTTTACTTCGATTATACATTTACTTCTCAATTTTAGCATTTTTGTAAACCATGAATTATCAAAGTTTTTTTTAAATTATTCTCTAAATGAGACAAACTTTGCTTAGCGCATATTTAAGCAGCTTTTTTGCTCAATTTCATACCTATTATAATAAATATGAGCCATCATTTCTTTCAGTGCTGTTTCTCATAAGAGCCAATGTAAAATTGATAATTTTGATTACGTAGTAATAACATAGAACGGCAAACATTGTACTGTGCTTTATGAGTCCATTCACACATAATAAAGCAAAATTGTGTTAAGTCAAATTTGACTAATGAAACATGATTGAAGGTGTTCATACTCCATAAATGTGTTAATTCACACTGACACAAATCAAAGCAACACAACACAAAACTGATTGAATCAAAAAAAGAAAGTGTTTGAAGTCGTTTCATGATTGCTGTTTTAAAAATCAAATTAATAAGGATTTTTGTGGTTCAAAAAAACTTGTATTAAAAAACAATATACCTACTTACAATATATATATACCTACATTATACATACTGCCGAATCTTTAGGGTTAGTTTATCATATTTATATATAAAATAATAACCATATAATACAAAATCAATCCTCTGACTCCGACGACGTTTTGTATTCTATGAAATCAATTCACACCAACCTATAAAGCAACACAAGACAATTTGACTAAAAACAATTTGTCTGATTGAATGTGCACTATGTTTAGAGAAATCGTCTTGCCTACTCGAAGCAAAAACGTTTTGTCTAATTCGGTGTGTTTCCAGCCTAACTATTAATTTAAATTCAACATTTTTGATTTATTTTTATCAAAATTTAAAACATTTCGAAAATTTTGTAATTTTAGTTAGTCGAAATATTCAAAAAATATTTAAACATTTTTATAAAATTATTTTTACTTGGATAGGAACACAAAATTTTGGTTTTAAATAGGATAAACAAACCATTTTATTTTTCAACATTTAGAGCCCTTGATTAAATATTCTTGCCGTTATAAAACATTGTAAGTTCGAGTTGAATGAACTCCAGAGGTTTCTAATAGCAAAGCGTTTTATTTCTGACTAAATGCTTTATAACATAAGCTTGGATACATCGAAGATGAATCGCACAGTGACTATCGTCGAAACTTTACAGAACATACTTACAGCAGGGTCAAAGTAATGCCGTTCACTGGATAAAATGCGCCGAAGGCGAAGAAGGTTTTGTCGACTGAGAAAGTGAAGGCCATACCACTTTTTAGGATTCTTAAGGGCCGTCAAATTCAGTTGAAAAAGGGCACGACAATAATGATACATCTCTTTAGGTCCGTGGAAGGATTTATGGTGAGTATTTTTTACATAACATTTTACCACCCCTGAGATGTATCAGGTCAGTTGATACAATCATAAATTTTCCTTTATTATCTACAATTTCTCGCTATGTTACAGGTCATCCACTGTTAATTCTGGCCCTGACCACAAAATTTTTAAGAGCATCATTGTTAAAATTTACAGAATGTTCTCACCACGGCTCATCATCACTGCTTTCTCCATCTTTAAATCTTTTAAACGATTTCTGGGCAGTCCTTACACTGATATTATTTTCACCATGTACACTGTTAATTTTTATTGCTGCAGATCTGGCACTTTAACAGCATGAAAATAAAAAATATAAAATAGCACGTTTGTACTGATTATCAATAATCATTTTCAAACAGCACTTATTTGCATCCTATGTTCACGAAAATTGGTGATAAACTAACTACTCGTTTGAAATTTTATTGTTCTAAGAATTGCGTCATATCCTATGAATGTGGACGAATTTATGGACTGACCTGATACATAATTTCAACAGCTGTATTCTGAAAAAAAGTAACTTGGTGATTTACTTTTTTTGACAGTTAAAAACGTGATTCGCAAAATTAGCGGTATTTCCTATTCTGACTGAAGAAAAACGTGCACATTCCTGACGTTAAAAAAATCCAGTTTTTTTGGTTAGGTTTTTGAAAAGTTTTTTCGTTTATATAACAAACAATTAATTTAGAAAAAAGTTATTGATTTTGTATTATTAAAACTAATAAAATTTGGTCACTGTTAAGTATTAGGGATTATTAGATAAATTAATGATAATTTACCGAATAGGTAGGAGAATAAACGGCGCACGACAATGACAAACAAACAACGGGATGAGCAAATGCTAGAATGATTTGAATAAGTGAACAAATAATGATAATTTCTCATTACCAAACAATTTATTTGAATTTTTCTGTTGGAGTTTACAAAAAAACACGTTATAGACGGTGATAAATATGGCTGGGACATTGATACGTGCTCAAACCAAATATTTGATGAGTGATGAAATATATTTCGACTTACTCGTTAATAAACTAAAACAGACGTATTTGAGGCATGCAAACCCCCAACATTCTCGTAGACACAATAAATTTTCTCACTGTCACTATAAAGAATGTCTGCTTTCGTAAAATATTTTTATAATAACTACATGCTTTCTAAATATGAACTAACACAAAGCAAACGACCCAGACAGTATACAGGAACGTACATATGTATATAGATCAGTTATATTTCATTAAACTTTCGTTGAGTTCACCTAGTTTTATGGTACTTTTCATAAAGTGTAACTTTTAACCTTACTTTTAGTCTTGATTCAAAGGCAGAAAGAGGTATTGTAAGTATATAGATCATTTTCTAAGTTGAAGCACATTAAAAAATAAATTCATTCAACTATACAACTATCAGTTTTATACATCGAGAATATAGTATTTAGCTCGTAACACGTCACTCTATTGAAAAATAGTCAGTTTTTTTTGTTAGTTTTATATTTTATTTGTTATTGTTGAAATAAGTCCATCGTGCCTGAATAAGACGGCCACGCTCGAGGCGAATCCGAACACGCCTCCTTAAATATTTAATGATGTTTGGACATAAATTTAGCATATAATTTTTTTTATAATAAAAACCTTTAAATTTTAAATTGTCTGTTTAATTTTATTTAAAGATGGTTGTCTTTAATTGTTTAAATATGTTTGCTTACAAAAAGTTCAAAATGTTTTGCAAAGGCATCGAAAATAAATTGTCTCATAACTCGTACTCGTATGAGCAAACGTCCGAGCAAAATAAAATGTGTTGAAAAAATTAAATTAAAACTTTTCTTCTAATTCTATTAGCAAAATTCGACAAATCCAGTGCTTAATGTCTATTTTATGAAGCGAATTAATGATTTGGAAACATTTGAAAAGTATTAACAGTGAAAATTGTATTTCAAATGCCGGTTCAAATTTTAACAATTCGATTTACATCAGTAAAAATTGGAAAATTTGGCACAGTATTGTAATTATTATACATCGTGAGATTCACATGTCCCTTTACCAAGTAACAATATTTAATTCTTATTAATTTTAGTGTTCCTCAAAAAATTGAGAACTTATCTCCAAATTGAATTTTTTTCTTCTTTTTAGAAGGAATAATGCTATTATTCCTAAGAAACCCTGATACATTATTTTTGAATAAATCATAAATGTGTGGACATGTTTAACTTCTTATGCTTATCTAATAGCTTTGAGAAGCCCTCAGACCTAAATCTTATTTTAACGTACTGCTTTTACATAAATACAGTGGCAATCAGAATTAAGCAAACATCCAAACTATTTTAGTTAAAATTTATTTATTTCAAGATTTACTCAATAAGCAAGGAAATAAATAAGTTAATTTCAAAATTGAAGATTATAATCTTTATTAATGATTTTTCAGCAACCACCTCCAACACAATACAGTATTTTTCAGACGATAGTACACTGTCTTATCACTACACCTTCAAGCAATGGTTGAGAGAGCATTGCTAATAGAGTGTAGTTGAATGAAAATACGTTTCAATCTTATCTCATATCGTGGAAGCGAGTGCAGCTTCAATAATATCGTTAACCGACCCACCCGTAGTAAATTCTAATTCGGTTCATATGTTGGGTATGGATCTGTCCAGTAGGCTTCGAGCAAATATATGCGGCTGCTAAGATTTCCGCTATAGTTGTCTGGCTACCTCAGACGTTGTACGTTCTTCTTTACTTCTTGTAAGCTTTTAACTATTTGGGTACTTTAAGGCATATATTACCCAAGCAAGGAATATAACTACCATCTGGGTAGGGGCGCCTCCTACTCATTTCAGTATTTTGGATCGTATACAAAATCGGTTCTGCCATTTGACTGCCGACCAATCGATAGGTAATTCTCTGTCATCCTTAGACCATAGGAGGCGCGTCGGTGCGTTATGTGTTTCTTATAAGTGCTATCACGGCCAAAGTTTGGAAGAATTAAAGAAGCAACCATATTCTAGAGATAACTGCTCACGATTCCCATGAGCACATCCTTGTGGAGTATTCAGATTCACAAGTAAATTTAGATCGACACTTTTGTCACGTACAATCCGACTGGAAAATTGATGAGACGACTGATCAATCATTCTGGTTCAAACCGCACCCTTTTTTCATTTGGTTTACTGTGCAAGCTAAGCTTACATCATAGTACTTTATTAATTTTTTTTGTTGAATGTTAATTAATAAAGTAAAATTAGCTTACACACAGAGCTGTGTGAATATCGTGAAGAAGAAAATTGTAAGAGAATTCATCTGTATTAGTATGATTCGCTAGTACTTAACGCACAGCACATTCTGTGTATATAGAATGTAAATTGTGGTATAATCAGTCGAGTCGCCGCGGCCTGATGAGAAGATTGATTTTTTCATAATCATAAGCTCATCAGTTCGAAATTGGATTGAATTCTCTTACAATCTTCGGAACATATTAAAATCTTACATCATAGGCTCTACCTTTAATGGTATTAAACTATAAAAAAAAATTCCCAATTTTGTCGATCAAAAATCAATTAACATTCTAATTAATACTTTCGCTGCCGCATGTGCACCCGCACATTATGCATTTTGTCCTTGTAACAAGCCACATGTGCACCCGCACATCATGCATTTTTTTCTTTTACCAAGCCACTGTAGCATGAGCACATCCATTTTTCCCTTATACCAAGCCACTGCAGCACATCATGCAGTTTTTCTCTCCCTATACGCCATGGTGCACCGGGCCATCATGCATTTTTTTTATACTTTTTTTTTTCTTGTTTTATGTTGTAGTATTCTTGAAATTATTATATTAGATCAAATTCTCATTAAAAAATATGTAATAGGTAATTTGATATTAAACTTTTGCACCCGTAACTCATTGGCCTGTAGATAATATGTTAATTTGTCGTAGGCCATTGAGTTACCGGTAAGATCAATCGATTTGCTTCGAAAAGAATGGAATTGTAGTAGGAGCATGGCGGGACAAACGCGAAATATATTTCTTATCAACTAAAGAATCCGGAACAATGGTTGCAAGAAAAGATAGAAATAAGCAAGATATTAAAAAACCTAACATTATTCTTTCATACAATAAGGTTAAGCAAGGTGTGGACGTGTCGAATCAATTATCCAGCTATTTTTCTTGCCTTCGAAAAACCGTACGTTGGTATCATAAAGTAGCGTTCGATTTGCTGTTAAATACAGCAGTATAACGCTTTAATACTTTATAACAGTTGTCACAAAATAATGGAAATCGCTGACTTTAGGGAGAGTTTGATTATGGCCATGATTAAATTTGAAGAAGATCCGGATACGGATTGGGAACAAGAAGAGCATTATCTTGAAGAAGCTTCCAAAAAGTCGAAGTCAAACCGAAAACTAAGAAGTCGTTGCAAATTGTGTTATAAAGAAATTTAAAGTCGGCTTGGTCCTAAGGAAGCTAGTAAAAAAACTAAATATGTCAGTACATTTTGCGGAAAGTGCGTTAAGAATTTATGCCTAAAACATTTTAATATGTCACATAAGTCCCATTTAAGAAAATAAACGACTCCAACATTTTAAAAGTTTTGTTCGTTGTATGTTCCTTTTATCGTTTTATTCCTTTTATTATTGTTGTTTGAATTTGTTTGAAATAAAGAACCAATGAAATTATTTTACCATTATTTATTCAAATTTTTGCATTTAGTTGTGGTTTTAAATCGTTTTGATTGAAAATAAAATTGATATTCCGGTGCACAAACGGCCTGTAGGGAGATAAAAATGCATGATATTCCGATACATCAGAGGCTTGGTAGAGATAAAAAAGCATGATGTGCGGGTGTACATGTGGCTTGGTATCATGCAAAATTGGCATGATGTGTAAGGTGACACAGCGGCGTACTATATGAAAAAAATTCTTGATGCACCGGAGCATCTGTGGCAGCGAAAGTGTTAATACGAGTATGTCCACAATAGCTGGAAAGTAGCTGGAAAAGTAGGCCATATTACATAAATCAAATATTTTAGTCCCAACAAATCTCTTGAAACCGTCTTTTCACAATGAAATTTCACCATCTGGATTGGGGAGGTTGTTTTAATATTTTCCTCCGCTAAATACACTCCTTTTCACTTGATTGGGTTCACTAATTTTTTGAAACAATTTTGCCATTATCGCTCCATTTTGCCGTTAAAGACACCATTTTTATTCTGTATAGTATGAGTATGGGTACCTATTTACGAATACAACTGATCGACAAAGTAGGAATAGGACAAGAAGTGTTAACTATTTTAAATATTTTGTTATTCTATTGCAAAATATCATAATTGTTTGTACTTCACTTGTTTAAGTTCACTTTATTTTATTTTTTACTTTAATTAGTAACATCAAATACGGGAAAGTTAATTATTAGATAAACAAAGTGTGTTCTCTCTCTTTATTTTATAAAAATCTCTTCCATAAAATCAACAATGGCTGAAAAGACCAAAATAGAGATGAGTTATAGGAGGATCGTCAAGTTTCGTAAAATATGATGAATGGTGACAAAAGGACACGGAAAAAAGAAAAGGGAGGCTACAACATCAGTAGAAAAACTCGCGATTCTCTGCGAAGCTCAAATTCATGTAGTTCAGTGACTGAAATTAAGTATAAATCACCGTTGAATATAGGGCGAGAAGAAAACCATTCAAATTTTCAATCATTTTCAATTACGGTTACAGCCAACACTTTCATTATTTACGAGGTGGTTCTGCTAGGCGTCTAAGCCAATATGGAGGATATGGAATTTTAATATGGAGTTAATAATGCTCTTTAGTGTTACTTCGTTCTGAGAACCAATAAATTTCCTTACAATCAATTGATACACATCTATTTTGAAAAGTGGATTTCATTAATTCAGTGACATTTTTGAACACTTGTTCTAGAATTCTCAATAAGACAATACCCAAATTCATAATGCAAAGAACATTTAAGTGCCACCCAAAGCAGCGCTTGAATATAATTGAAAATAACAGAGCTTAATTGTCAAGAGATGTTTATGAAAAGGGAGAGCAAAAAGTTTCCTTTAATCTCTGTAAGACTCATTGTTAATTAGCAAATTTCACTACGTAATACTAGAAATTTATAAATAACTTTTACAAACAAGCGTTATCATTAAATTAGTGATTTTGCAATACAATTGCAAAACAATTAAAATAGGTAACGATTATTGTAATTCACCCTCTTTTTTATATCAGTTGCTTTTGTAACTAGGTACTCTCTCAATCTTCAAAGAACATTTGTCTTTTTAATGGCAAAATCGAGAGATCACAGCAATATTGTTTCAAAAAAAGAGTGAACCCAATCAAGTGAAAAGGAGTGTATTTCTGAAGTATTTTGACTTTGTCAATGGGTAGATTTTTCTGCTGTAGTAAAAAAACTTCACCTAATCTATTTTTGAATCACTATTTTAAAATATAGCAGCTTCTTTTTACAATAAGTTTACAAAAATGTGCAAAATGACACGTTCTTAATAATGCTTTTAATAATAATTTATCTGGTAATGTAAATGTGTTACCATCCAAGTGAGTAATGTAAATGTGTATGTCCAAGTACCTTCGCTTAAAACTTGCTAATAATCGATATGTGCTGTTTTGTTATTTATCAAAAACTATAATTTCGTCTTTTATCTTAATATACAGCATATAGTATATATGTCGTATAAACTTATTTATTTAAACAATTTTTTACAAATCATTTATTTTAATGATAATTTGTCTCGTTACACCATGACTTGCCGGTTTCCACAATCGTGTGTACTATGGAATTGTGAACCCATAATGTCATGAATTTACAAAAAAAATACCTTAATAAAAAAAAAAAAAAAATTTCTACTAATTTTCGAATGTGACCTCTGTGAATTAAAAATTTCTCATAATCAAAATTTTTTCACATCACACAACAATTGTATAGATGTAAACTAGTCAGTCAGTTAGTCTGTCTGTCTGTCACCTAACATTTTGATAAACTGCTTTATTACATTTTTAAATCCATGCGTCGTTGCGTTAAATTGTAACTTTTATTAATTTTATAGAAGGTATATAATGCCGCGCATTAAAAATGGAAATTTTTTTCTTTTAGTATAGAAAACTGAAAAGAAATTGAAAACCTTTATAGCTTTTCTCTTTTAATATATTGTTTTAAAAACTACATAATATTAAATTATCAAATACAACAAAAATAAAACAAATTTTTTTTTTTGATATTGAACCATTTCTACCGTCCTCAGTCAGACATTGTGTTTGTGAATAAAATAAAACTTTCTAATAAGAAAATAAAAGTAAAATTTTTATTAAGACCTGGCGCTGTAATGGTTATTTTTCGTAAAACCTACGACATCGCAGAATCTGTCGAGACTTGCTAATTAACACACACGCTATCCACAATCAAGCCTTAACTTAATTAATAATAGACACGAATAGTAATTATTTATGAACTTATAATACGCATAAAACATATAAATTTTTGGAAATTTTCCAGTTTTTCATCCAGACTACATTATTCTAAAAATAATCATCTGTTTATAGTCAGTCAAGACGAATAATCGTTAATAAGTGTTGATGAGGAATATTACCGAGGCGAATGACAGTTTTTTTTCTATATCGACAAAAATATTACAGCACAAACGAGTGGCATGGTAATACGGAAGCAAACAAAAAATTATAATTAATTTAATTTTAAAGTGTTAAAAATTAATATCTGCCATTTAGCGCAAATATTATTTATCAACACCTAACTTGTTAATAGTTTTAACTTTTTTTTTTCTCTTGTTGAACATTTTTTTACATTTTAATACACCAAAATGTTTATAAAATCGAAAGAAATTAAAAAAAGGTTTTTTAAAAAACTCTGTATTGAGTCACAAATAATGCGTTTTTGTCGTCACAATTTTAAAAGGGATTTGCCAGATTATGATATCAGTTGGTGTTAAATTGTTTTTCTGATAAAAGTGTTACCTTTCGACAAAACATCAAATAGTGACCGGTATCACGGAATTTGTATTAGGTACCGAATATGTGAGGTCGTCAGTCTTTTGTCGCCATTCAAATCAACCCCTACACATTAAATACTTCAATTTCCGGTACAGTTAAAGTAACAGACACACTATCTAACACATCTTGAAGATACACTAATTCACAGTGAGTTGAATATGTTTATTCGGTCGTGCTCTGATGATTTTATAATTCTTTTTCTTAATATGACTAATAAAAAATCCGTTGAACTGGGCAAGCAGCAATGAGCATACATACGTATTTCGTAAAAAAAGTAAACCACCTTTATAATTAGTCTTAATTTATTTGAATTCAAATCTAATTTACAGGAAGTTCTTTGTTTAATCTACATAAAAATATGTTCGTTTGTGTTTTGATCATAATTGAGTGTATGTATTGTGAATCAAAATTATTAAATCAATAAAACTTTTCTTGATTTAAATGATTCATTATTCATTATTCTCGTCTAAAACCTCTTTACACACGACCCTCAAGGTCGTTTTAGTGTAAACACTAAAAATCAATTAATACAGAGCAAATCTCTCAAATTTGTCAATCACACGATTCATGGCCGCTTAATTCGCAAAAGTAATTTTTTTATTGCAAAATTTATCTAATTTTGGTTTTATTTATATAATTATAGACAAACGTAAATTTAATTTATTGGCTTACATAAATTAAAATGTCTGTATTTATACAAACCGAAACTATTTAAGTAGTTTTGCAATAATTATTGTATGTACAAGCATATATGTATTATTTTAACCCTGTTTGGCTTTTTAAAATAATTTTACGATTTATGAATATGAAAACAGAATGGTGGTGGTTTTATTATGTACAAATATAATAAAATACTTATAGAATGACCGACAACTAGATTTTTATTATTAACAATTAAAAAATAGTTTCTATTTTTTATATTGATACTTATAAAACTCTACTAACGCGATATACATATACGAGTAAGACATTATTTTTGTATTGTACTTAAAAATTACATTACAAACAAAATTTAAGAGAATGATTTTTTAAGTATAATATACAGTTTGGGCTAAAAGTCTTCAAAACCGCGACGGTCAATTTTTTGCACGATACGTTAAATTATTGCCTTATCAGTGATTGACTAATACTGATGATAACAATAAAGTTATTTATGTATCTTGGTATATTTTCTAGCAATGGCTCAATTGTTTGCATTGCTAAATAAATTCCAATGAATTACGTCGGGCACGATTAAATACCACAGCTGTTGTTCGATATTTTCGTTAGATTTTTATGAAAAAATTGTAGTTAATGATAGTGGAAATATTTTTTTTTGGTTTTTTAACTTAATAACAGAATTACGTTATCAATAAAATTGTCTGTGTAGATTAGGAAATTTAAATAAAGCACCGATGGTATTGTTAGTCTAATGTTGTACGTTGACTGCACAACTTGGGGCTTTGATTCCTTAAAACTCAAAACTAACTCCTGATTAATTTGTACGATATTCCACGAAATCCGTAGCAATATAATTTATGAAGAAGTAATTTGTGATCAATGGTGTCAAATGCTTTCTTGAGATCAAGAAATAATTTTTGTCATCTCTGCAAGAGCCATCTCAGTGCCCACACCTTCCCTAAATCCATACTGATAAGCACAGAAAAAAATCAGATTTATTTAAGAACTCCTTAAAACGGATGTTTCTAATTTTTTCAATGACTATCAAAAACAGATAGAGTAGAAATGGGTCTATAATTGGAAATAACCGTTTTATCCCAACTTTTAAAAACTGGCACAAATTTAGCAATTTTTAGATGTTTGGAAAATTCACCAGTTTCAAAAATTTGATTAATAAGTCTAGCCAGAATTTTACAGAAAATGGCAGTGTTAGGTTTTAAAACCCGATTACGAATATTGTCAGGACGATTATACAAAAACGATTAAACCCCCTGATATTCTGAAATTACGACATGAAAAAATTCCTTGAAAACTGTTAAGTTGAAATGAACAAATATTTATATTCTGCACGCAAGTTTCACCAAGAACCATAATATCAATATCGTCTTTCAAGCTTTTACTAAATATATATAAGAACATCATCAAATACTACCTTGGTCAAAAAGTCCTCGGAATAACCACCGTGTGGCGCTCCCATCGTTCCGATTTGAGTTCTGTTTTTTTGTTAAGTTGGTACATCTGTTGTTGATATTCCCTCTAAATCTTAGCGTCATAGCTTGACATTTGCAAAAGTTACGTAGTCAAGAGTACATCTATCTCTGTGTGTGTTGGCGATTATTTACAATTTTAGACATGATTTGCGAGGCTGAATCCGATCCCACATTCATCAAAAGGAACATTACTGGAGACGAGACGTGGGTTTATGAGTACGACACGCAATCTAGACATCAGGCAAGTGAATGGCGTTCACCAAAAAAAAACACGTCGTTTTCAGTCAAAAAAGAAGGCAATGCTCACGGTTTTCATGGATTTCAACGGTGTAGTGCATCATGAATTTTTGCCAGAAGGCCAGACCGTAAACAAAGAGTATTATTTGGGCGTTATGAGAGGGCGTCTGCGTGTAAGCAATTCGCTGAAAGAGACCAGAATTGTGGGCAGAAAACTCGTGGATTTTGCACCATGATAACGCACCGTCGCACAGTGCCATCATTATTCGTAATTTTTTGACGAAAAATGCAACAAAATAATAGCATCCAACAGCCACCGAATTCACCTTATTTGGCTCCCTGTGACTTCTTTCTGTTCAATCGAGTTAAAAAACCATTACGGGGAGCGCGTTTCAGCAGCCGAGAGGAAATAATGGAAAAATCGCCAACACACACAGAGTAGATGTACTCTTGACTACGTAACTTTTGCAAATGTCAAGCTATGACGCTAAGATTTAGAGGGAATATCAACGACAGATGTACCAACTTAACAAAAAAACAGAACTCAAATCGGAACGATGGGAGCGCCACACGGTGGTTATTCCGAGAACTTGTTGATCAAGGTAGTATATCTTTGTTATTCATACTTCACACTTGTTTTTATAAACACATAAAAAAAATGTAAACAAAATACAATATTGGTAAAGCTAAAAATTTGCCGCCCTTGTGAGTTAAGATGATATGTAGGTCCTTAGTGCGTAGTGTTGTAATTTAGCGCGGTATTTGTGGTAGTATGTTTTGTTGTAATGCACTAGATTTTAATTTGACAATAAAAAGATTTTGTGCTATCATACTGTTGGAATTATTTGTTTGTGTTTTATTATTTTTTTATGAATAGCCTCAATTTGAACGGGCATCTCGACTTTATTGATAGTATTTAGAATCATACCTCGAATGCCACCATGTTTCTTTGGCAATCCACTAACTGTAATAAGGCTTGCATTTGAAACGATTTGTCATTTCCGGCTTCCATGAAATGCAGCTTTTTATAGGATTAATCTAGCTATTCTTCCAGGTATCTGATTTTTAATGTGAGAGCATTGTTATCTGATAGAAGAGTAAGCACCGTATTTTTAAGTTCTTCCATGGCAGATAATTTTTTCATTTTCTTAAGCTGTTTCATAATACCGGCTAGGCTCACATCATACTCAGACTTTAACATTATTGACTAAGGACGAAATACTAAATTGACAAGCTCACTAAGCTAAACAATTTTTATGTGACAATCGACGTGCACGCATTGAATGCTGATAAGAGTAATGTTAAATATTGAAGTTATGTGTATATTGAACAAATGGACTTGCTCTTATCAGACAACACGTACGTCGAGATAAGGAAAGTTGGTATTTCGTCAATACAAACAAATCTAAACCAAATTATTTCATGTTGGGAACAGTTAGGCAAAATCAATCATTTTTTTGCTAATAACCTAAAAAGCTATAATGGTACGTTTCGACCCTAAATTACACAAAGACGGCAATCCTTTCAGACTAATTGTTAGCTATGTTGTTGGTTCAACATTATATAATTTGTCTAAGATTTTGTCAAATATTTTAAATTGTTAGGTGGGTCATAATTTTACGGCTGTAAAAAATGTGGAAAATTTCAAAATTAAAATCACAATTATTAGTCTGCAACATATTATATAGAGTTGCCATTTTAATTCATCCACAGAAATAACTCTTCAGGAGTCACTTTCTTTTAAACAAAAGTTGGGGAAATCGATTAATGACCTTGACCTTGAGAAATAGGATCAAGGTCATTTAGATGTGAGTACATTTTTTGAATAGGAACCTCTATTTTTAATCCGGGAATAGAAAGAGCGCAAAATTTTACGTCCGAATATGTATTTTTCATAACCTTTAGAGGTCATCTGGAGGTCAAAAGCCAAACTAAATGTCACCGGAAAAAGCATTCTCCCTTCTAAATTAACGTTTGATTTAATTTTTTTTTGGTGATACTGCCTTTTATTGCTTTTCACAAAATAAGCAGTTTTTAACCTTCTGGGGTGCGATTCCGGTTCGATGATATGATAATGAAAAAACAAAAATATCATCGAATTTTTCAATTGTTTTTGTCATTTTGATTTCGTCTTTGCTTTTTATCTTTTTAGTCTATTTTATCATCAACATATCGAAAGCGATTCTGGTTAGATGATAATCAAAAATGATAAAATTATCATTCTTGAAAGAGAGTTTCCTCTCTTGATAATATTCGATATTGGTTAATTGGTTTCGTTTTCCAAAAAAATGGTTTTGAGCATGCGCGCATTAAAATTTTGTCAAGAGAGTTTCTCTCTTTGCAATAGTAAATATTCGTATTAGTTTCCAAAAAAATAATTTTGAGCATGAGCATTGAAATTTGATATTATACCGGATATGAAATAACAACCCAAAAATGGTTTAAAACTTCAATTTTCTTAGAGATTTATTTTAAAAATATTCTGGAAAATGGACATTTCGTTTTAAAATTAGAATGGAAATTTCCATTTTCCAGAATATTTCAAAGTTAAATCTCCGTTCTCTATTAATTATTGTTTTTAATTTTTAGTAAATCACTAAAACATTAACACTATTAAATGTTATTTTCTTAGAAAATTGTTTTTACTACCCCAATGTTGTAAATTTGAAAAGTACAGTAGTATAAATTGTCTGCATTAAATTATATATCCACATTTACCAACGTTAACTAGTAAATGTGCACATTATCCAAATGTAGTAGGTAAATTTAGGTTGAAATCACATTACGCAAAATACTAAAATCGGTTCACACTTGTTTTTAAGAAAATAAATTTTCGATTAATCGTTTAATATTCTCCGATTAATCAATCAATTTTAAACGGTCGATTAATCTAACCACGTTCTACTAAAAACACGAATGGTCGAGCAAAATAATTTTTATCGTCGGTCATAAATACTTTTCAGCGACAAAAACAAAATGAAAAAATATTAATTTTTTTCACCAATTTTGACATAAGTATATCATACATCGTCAAACCGGAATCGCCATTTGTATTTTATCGATGATAATTATATCATTTTTAATTATCATCGAACCAGAATCGCTTTATACTATGTTGATGGTAAAATAAAATGATAAAAGCAAATGAAAAATCCGATGATATTTTTGTTTTTTCATTATCATATCATCGAACCAGAATCGGGCCCCTGGTGAGCTTAGAAGGTCAAAATTGACTATATGGAAAAAAAATCACGAACATAGATTTTTTTTTTACGTTCAGATGACTTTGGGAGGTCATGCAAAATACATATTCGGACGTAACATTTTGTTGTTTTTTTTTTTTCCTTTATTTAATATTACAACTGATTTACAAATCATTTAGTAATTTATCTTTCTTAAATGAAGATTCACATTTGACGGGCAGTAGCCCAATGGTTACTCCCGTTTGAATTTACATAGTAATTATTTTTCTCTATCCTAATGAAATACAACTGCCTAATTCCAAAGGTTTCTGCCTTTGAAGTCTTCTTACTGCATTGGTGGTATCCAACAAACTTCGTATGTCTGCATTTTGGTGCCGAGATATCCGCTGAATGTGTTTCTTCGCATGATTTTGTATTTCTTCACTTACATATTCCATGTTTAAGTCCCTATGGAGGTTATCATTTCTAATGTACCATGGTGCGTTTACAATGCCACGCAGCACTTTGTTTTGAAAACATTGAATCATTTGTACATTTGTCTTCTTGGTACAACCCCAAAGTTGAATACCGTAGGTCCATATTGGTTTAAGTATTTGCTGATATAATAGCAATTTGTTATGTATTGTAAGCTCAGAGTTTCTACCTATTAGCCAATACATTTTCCTATATTTAATGTTCAATTCTTCTTTTTTCTTTTTAACATGCTCTTTCCATCTAAGCTTGCAATCGAGAGTCATGCCGAGGTATTTGGCTGTATTTGCATTTGGAACCGGCCTTGAATTAAGTTTCACTGGAATCCAGTTAACTTTCTGGTTTGTGAAGTTTACGTGAACCGATTTTGCTTCGTTTAGGCTAATGCGCCATTTCTTTGTCCAGCTACTCACTGTGTCGGTTGCTTTTTGAAGTTTGGTCGTTGCTTCTGATATACACTTTCCAGTCGCCAGAATAGCTGTATCGTCTGCAAATGTTGCTATGGTGGCACCTTCTGTATTTGGCATATCTCTGGTGTACAGGATGTACAATATAGGACCCAGTACGCTACCCTGTGGTATGCCTGCTGATATTCTCTTTAGTTCAGAGTACTCTCGGTTATATTTTACACGGAAATGTCGGTCTGCGATATAAGATTTAAGAATTTGATAGAATTGCTTTGGTAGATCTCGATGCAATTTAAATTCAAGTCCTTTGTGCCAAACTTTGTCGAAAGCTTGTGCTACATCTAAGAAGATGCTGGAGCATATCTTCTTATTCTCAAGTGAGTTTTCGATTATATCCGTTATTCTGTGAACTTGTTCTATCGTAGAGTGATTTTCTCTAAATCCAAATTGGTGTGGTGGAATCAAATTTCTCTCTTCTATTATTGGCTTGAGTCTCTTGAGCAGTAATTTTTCAAATAATTTTGAAATTACAGGAAGTAGTGAAATCGGTCTGTACGACTTTTTATCGTTCGCTGGTTTGCCTGGTTTGGGGATCATAATTACTTCAGCAACCTTCCATTGCCGTGGGACATATTTTAGTCTGAAGACAGCATTGATAATTTGAACCAATTTTCGTAGCCCCTTTTTTCGTAGTAACATTTTGTGCTCTCTATTACCGGAGTCAAAAATAAGTGTTCCTATTTAAAAAATTGACTTGACCTCTAAATGACCTGGATCCTATATTTTAAGGTCAAGGTCATTAATCGACGTCTCCCATTGAACCATAAAACTTTTGTTTAAAACTTTTTTTCGGATAAAGCTTTCCTGAACAGTTATTTCTGTGTATTAGTTTCGTGTTCTCTGTATATTAATTTCGTTGTTTTCTAATGTGGATACAAATTTAATTTTAGAGTTGATAAAAAAATTATGGAATGACAAAAAATTAACCAGTAAAAACAATTTGGATTGCAATTTTTTGAAATTTGTCCTTGATCATACTGAATTTAGTTTTAGCGGAAGATGCTTCAAGCAAATATATATTTCACCGATGAGTTTGCCAGTTATCCTCACATTAGCTAACTTACTAATGAAATACATTGAGATCAAAGTGTTGGAAGCATCATCGGTTAAACCTAGTTTCTTTTTTAGACATGTGGACGATATTATTGCGGCTAAAAAATTTCCGTTCGAAATTGAAAAAGAAAATAGGTTACCTTTTTAGAATGTGATATTAACACTTTTCTCTTTCGTCTTTGTATCGGTTATTACTCTCTGAGAAATCATCCGAACAATAAACAGAGAAGAGAAGAATTAGACTCGTAAAAAATTCTTTAATAGTTTAGAAAAAATTTTCATAAAAGATCTAATTTCAGGCCATCGTCCACTCAATAGGTTGAGATAACTTCAATTTTTTCAGAATAAGAAATACAAATTGGAAAAGATCGTTAAATCCAAATTCTTTAAATAACAATTCATAAGCGCTAAATATTCTCATGATCGAATCGTCTTCAAACAGATGGATAAAAATCACATAAATTATGTATGATAAAATCAGCAAGGTCGCTCTGTGACGGTTAAACATGGTTAAGCCCACCATCATCATGTTCCTCGAACAAAAAAAAAAAAAATAAAAAAAATAAATGCAACCTTAGCATACCCTGAACTGTGCTACATAAACAAAACATTGATGATGATTTTTGTTTTATAATTACAGCCGGAAATAGTTGTAAAGGTATATCCTACGTAATCAAACTTCTCATAAATTAAATTAGCATAAATTAGTATCGATGTGGGTTGATAACTTGTAAGAAACTTATCTATAAATTTGTTAAAATGTTTTATTGTATAGGTAAAAATGGAGACACAATCGCACATCTCACGTTTATAAATCAAACATATTCAAATTTTATTCTAATTTTTTGTGTGTGTGTTGCTGCTATCTGTTTAAAGCACGGTTGAATCGGTTTAATTAAAATAAATCTCTTCTACACAGCAGCACATATAAATAACTATGGCTTTGTATAAGGTCTAACAGTAACCAATGTCTTATTAGTGTTATTTTTTGTAATTTTTTTTGAAACGGTTACCAACACTACCGTATCTGTTGATGATTGGAAGCTCTCGTCGAAAACTTTATATTTATATAAAATAAAATAAGACTAGGTACTTTTACTTTTAACATTTCAAATTTTCCATTTTTATATCTTCTCTTTCGCGTGAGATGGTTTCTTGAGGTTTGATTTTTTGGTCAAGAAGATCAAGTATGTATATGTAGTAGAATGTTAGAGATGTGCGATTTGTTAATATATAAATAATTGGCAAGGTTCAAAGTATTTTTAACCAACTTACGATTACACACAAAACAAATAATATCGTTGATTTTTATTACGTAAATTTCACCTTCAAAATTACAAATTCATCTTAAACACTGGCAGCTAAAGTTAGACGATGTCATTTTATTACAAATCAACAATGATTTAAGGTTAAAAAGTTTTGTAAACAATTCATAAATAGTAAAAGATCGATTTCTATTTGCCTGACGAATGTATTTTTGTTTGTTTCTTTTCGGACGATTAGGAAATATTTATTGTTTTGTATTCCATCGTGGAATATATTGTAACCAAATTCTTGTATAAATGCATAATTTTTGCATGCAACATTTATTGGAAATACATACATATATTTGACACTATTGAAATGATTTGAATTTATATGCAAATATGTTGCCTAATGTTTTAACAATAACTTACAGCAAAAACAAAATTAGTTAATCCATTGAGATTTTAAAAGTTTAGTTAACGACTTATTTAGTTGTTTCTTTTACGTTACTAAAATATCGAAATTTTTGGTGATTTATCCATTTCGGGGTCTACTGAACCGAAAAATTGGGTTTCTCTCTGTCTGAATTCTTTCTTCCGAGATGGTTTAATCACTCGAACTTAAACTTCTGAAGGTGTCCCAGTGAATTTTAGTGAAAATCGGTCAACCGGAAGCAAAGATCTCAAAAAACATAACATTTATAGAATAACTATGAAGTACAAAATAGCCCCAAATTAATTTGTAGGCAATTTGCTTAATAAGTTCCTCAAAATTCCCCGTTCGTAAAAGAAATTTGTGTATTGGGCATATCTCAATTTTTTTTCAAATGAATTAATTAGAATTAACATTTTAATTTCCATTTTGAATTGACATTGGGTCTGCCATTGATTGCTTTTGAATTGTGCTTTTTAACTTATGTTGAGTAAACTTTTGAATTGACTTATTACTGCCTCAATTTGTGACTAAACTTAAGGCTCGATTTTTCTAAATTTTTCTTTGAACTTTTACTTAATTTAATCCTTAATTTTGAAATTTAGAAAAATACCAAATTTTCGATTTTTAATAAAGCTATCGAAAACGAAATCTGAATTTATTAATGTTATTATCAGGAGAGTGGAATCTTTCATCCAAGAGGTGACGAACCGTTGGCGTCTGTTTTTTTATTTACATATTTCACCACTTTCTGCGCACTGTATTGTGAATGAGATACCAAAAGTATATGTATATTCCAAAGCTAATCTATGCATATCTACAACATTTGAAATTCGAATTCTCCATATTCGATTTCATATAGTATCAATTTTTTGTAATATTCCGGCAACTACAAACAACCGTATTTGCTGTTTACAAACACTAAAATTCCAAAAACTCATACGATTTTCAATGATTCTTAGTTTTAAAAACGATTTTGTGAAAAATGCGAATTTTCGAGTTGTGTCCCTTTGTTACATGAGCAGAGATATATAAATCAATAAAATAAAAAAATAAATAGAATCAAAGATTGTTTTGGAATCTCGGAGGATACAATAAATCTACATATGTAATTTTGCTCTGTAATTTAAAGTGTTTCTCAAACAATTTATTTCATCTGAATAATTAATTGTGCCAAATATGAACATAAAACCAATGAGCTAATGTTTGATAGAATTAGATTATAAACTTTCCAATATGGTTAAGCTCGCAAAATTTACCCATTTTAGAGATTTCCTCAGTTTCATGAGATTACAAGCAAATCAATGTCAATAAGATGATAATTTTTTTAAAGTGTTTGTAAATGATTCACTCAAAAATAAAACCGTGTCAAACATTAATATTTCATTTAGAATTTAAAATTCATCCATAAATAACTGAATTCACCATAATAAAATGCCACGACCGGATAAGATTCTAAACATACAAATGTCTATTACCTACATATCCATGTTGCATTAAAAATAAAAAACGAGGTTACATGTCAATTAAATTAAAACATACAACAATAATATGTATTAAACTTAATTGTCTTTGTCGAAATGAGTTCTAGTTTTTTGTACATTATTTATTTTAGACTCGTCTAAAAATTACATTTAACAATAAAATATGTTCTGACAACGAAAACCTTTCAACTTCCCACCCAAACTAAAATTATTACAAAAAAATATTTTCTGTATCAATTTTTTGCATTCAATCAATATCTACATCTACCATGTTGCTGTACTACCATATACATGCATATACAGGGAACTAGAAAAATACTTACGTAATCAATGCAACAAATGCATGAGAATTAATTTATGTATTTATGTATACGAAATGGCTATAATTACTAAACTATAGTAGTTTTTAATTAAATATTGAACATTTTTGTTGGCGATAATTTAAAAAAAAAATAAAATAACAACAATAAATAATTACTTACAACCTGAGGGTAGCTTGAGTAATACTCGTATAGAGGAATATTAAAATTCATTGGTAATACGGAGATTATGTAAACTTTAAAATTCGTAATCTATATTCTAAGCGCGCGCGCCTAATCTAACCTACATAAAGAACTTTATTGAATGATTAAGAATTTATTCAAATAGTCAGATTAAGAATATTATACGTATATTGTTAAGATTGAAAAACACCGTTAAATACGATGTATTATTCTTTTGAAACTAAGTAGCATCTTCTTGAACTTTTGATTTATAATAAAGCAACAGAAAACTAAACAAAACAAAAATTTCGGTAACTATGTCATACACTATAACCATATACAAGAAATTTTATTACTACAATATAATACACTGCTGAATTATAAATTTGAACTCATTTCGTCTTCGAAATAAGTAAAAATTCTTTACTATTTTAGAAATAGAAATTTGTTGTTGTTGATTTATTATTATTATTAAAAGATCGAGTTGAGTAATTTTTTTTTTTCATATATATTTAATTCTGATCGAATCCGTAATTATTTTAATTAAAATTTATCGCTTGGGAAAATTTAGTTCTTGACTCTTGTGATGTACTTGTGTATTATGTATAAAAAAAATAATAATTGTCGGTATGCTATAAATAAGGGTTATGTATGATTATGTTTAGTAACTACAGTAATTGGAAGTTTAATTTTTCACGATTTACTTTCATCATATTGTAGATCTTACCTTTCCGTTATTTATTATTTTCTTAACTATAACATAATTTTAAATTGATTGCTTACCTGAAACGAGAGAGAAAGAAAAAAGAAAGTGTATTAGTTTTTTAGTTATGTAATATTAATGTAAAGTCAATATGTATAGGGGATCGCGCGCGCGCGCATGATACAGTCAATATACATTATGTTATCAAATAGGTTTAATCAACATGCCATAAAGTTTATAAAAATTTGTCTGTTTGAGTTGTTCCGACTTCAAGTTATAAACTCTTTAAACAAATAAAACATTTTGCGTTGTAAAAGATTGGTTGTGCGAATTATTTGGGGCCATCTAGTCGGGAAAACTGAAATCACCATAGACGACAAAATCCGAATTCTCGATAATAAGGTGTAAAGTTAGATGATAAATATTCAAACTTTGGGTCAGAGAATAGAGAACAACACATCATTGACGATATTCCTACGATCACCAACAAGTTGTCCCTCTATAGTACTTTATCGGGTCTGTGTTTTGAAGAACTTAACGCCCGATATTTTTGTTTCGACGCCAAAATGGCCTAAGAATTTATAATAAATAAACGCCAATTTTTGGGTATAAATTATTTATTTTGATTTTCATAAAGATGGATAATTTAATTAAGTTTGCATCTGATATTATTATTTATTTATTATTATATTCAGATCACAATTTATTATTAGAATTTCAGCATTTATAACCACCACAACATAATTTAATATAAGTTTTTAAAAATAATAAACACCACTGAATTATTACGTATAATTGACTACAAGCGCGCACGATAAAGGTTGACTACCGAATTGAATAATAGATACGATTTAAAAACGGTGTACGTAATTGGTGTGGATGAATAGAAAAGATGAAAATTAATAATTGATGATGAATTTTAGGGTATGTCGCGATATTTTGTTATATAGTCACGGTAACTTCTGACTATGTTCATGAGAGGAAGTTGTAATAGTTGAATGAAATTCATAAATTTAATGAATTATGTGTTGGAATAAAATTGTGGTGGATAATAGTCGCTACAGGACTCTCCTGCAAGTGATTCCCCCATCCCCGGGGATAAGAATATTTATGTAGCAATGCGGACGGTTTTGCGTGTTTTGGATCCTGATGTAAGAGCAGTGGAACCCAGTATTCCGTATGCGGGCTTTAGTTTATCTATTGAGATAGTGTGATTCTTGTCGTTGATCGACACTATGAACTGTTTTCGGAAGCGAAGTATCACTTTATACGGACCTTCGTATGAAGGAGATAATCCTGTGCGTACCTTGTCTACCATCACGAAAACAAAATCATAGTTGTCCAGAGATTTCGGGACAAATATGTCATCTTGTTTGGATTGTCTTGTGCTTGTGTGTATAAGGTTCTGCATGGTTTATCGCAGTTGGTCGATGACTGTGTCGCTGGTTGCTAAGGCAGGTAGCTTGACGGTTTGACCATAAACTAGTTCCGTTAATTAACAATTACGTTTAATATTTATAAATTAAAAATTATTTAATTTATAATTTAATTTATTTTAATAAAATTTATTAATTTTTATTTTAATGATTTTAATACACACAATTATATTTTATTTTCCACCATTTTATTATTATTTATTACCACCGTGCGAGTTGGGCGGCATATCGTCGTTTTAAAGATCAAGAGCAGGGTACCAAATTGAATAATACAGGGTGACTGACACGAAGTGTTACCAATTTCAGACTGTTATTGCTCTCAAACCAGTGATGACAGAGCCCTCAAATTTACACTAGTTACAGTTCATTCCATTGTTTACAAGCGTACAGAAGCATTCTAGTGGGAAATATTCGGAAAAAAAGTTATCCGCAATGGAATTCAAGTGTAATAGTGTGATTTCTTTATATTTGGCGGGAAAATCACAGCTGCAGATTGTTAACCAGTTAAAACATCTGCATGTGAATAAAATGTTTGTGTATCGCACCATAAATCGTTATAAACGATACTGGCAGCATTGCAAAACGCCATGGTGGTGGACCGAAACGCACTGCAACATCGCCGTATATCATTCGGAAGGTGAAGGCCAAATTGGCTCGGAATCGGCGCCGTAGCGGCAGAAAAATGGCTCGTGAGGCGTACATTTCGCTCGAACGGATGCAGCACATATTGAAAGATCATCTTGGACTAAAGGCCTTGACATTTCATAAAACGCATGGTCTCACCGATGCGCAAAAAAAAGTTAGAGTGGACAGAGCATAGGCGTTGTTACGCTTGCACGAAAGTGGCGATTTGCCGAATTTGGTTTTCTCCGATGAGTCACCGTTCGTTATTGAGCAATATGTGAACAAGCAAAACGACCGGATTTACTTGCTCGGCCGTTCTACTGAAAATTTGGACCAACGGATTGCCACTCGAAACCAAGCGCCGCCGATGGTGATGGTTTGGGCCGCTGTAACGGCCGAAAGCCGTTCACCGCTTATTTTTTTGGACCGTGGCATCAAGATAAATGCTTAAATTTATCGGGATCATGTGTTGGAGGGAGCGTTGAAGCCTTGGACACATAAACATTTCGGCCGCAGAGCCTGGACATTTCAACAGGACTCGGCGCCGAGTCATAAAGCGCGCGTCAATCAAGATTGGCTGAGAAGCAATGTTCCGCGGTTCATTTCCACTGCCCAATGGCCACCAAATTCACCGGATGCAAATCCGCTAGATTTCTCGGTTTGGGGTATTTTGAAGAGCAAGGTTGGGACAAAAAAATACCAAAGTGTCGATCATCTCAAGCAAGCGCTTCGCCGGGAATGGGCCAAAATACGGCAGAGCCACTTTCGTGCTGCATGCAATAGCTTTGTCGGCCGTTTGAAGGCCATAATCGCGGCTAATGGTGGCCAAATCGAAAACTGCTAATGCAATTCGAAAATTTAAATGTTTGTGAACATTTTTTACTTTGATTCAATAAAATTCATCAAAAAATAAAAATTCTGTGGCGTTTTGTTTTGGTAACACTTCGTGTCAGTCACCCTGTAGATACGATTTTAAAACGATGTACGTAATTGTTGTGGATGAATAGAAAAAATGAATAATAATTGATGATGAACTTTAGGGTACGTCGCGATATTTTGTTATATAATCGCGGTAACTTCTGACTATGTTCATGAAAGGAAGATGCGATGGTTGAATGAAATTCATAAATTTATTGAATTATGAGTTGGAATAAAATTGTAGTGGATAATAAGCGCCACAACTTCTTGTACCCCGAAAAACGGAAACGCCTAATGACGTAATCGCGTTCTAATAATCCGCGAATAATGTTGACCAATAATCAATAAGTGATCTTTACGTTAAAGTTAGAATTTGAGTAAGTCATATTTGTCTTACTACATTCACCGGCAGAGAAAACGGGTCACCATAAATTTCATCATATCATCAAGCATGTGCTTAAAGCTGACTGGGGGATTTTTATATTCCCCATATATTAGAGAGTCACAGAAAACATGAGATAGTCACTCGGAGCCCGTAAAACATGATCTTAACCGTATCTTTCGATTAACTTAATCTTAAGTTGTAAATTTAACCTTTATCGATCTCAAAATCAGAACTAAAATGATGCTCAGCTGAGAGATTCATTCATTTAACAAAAAAAGAGAAACCTTGTTTTACAGAGTTAACATTCAGACGGTAAATTGGGTTTTCGTCCGTGTAACTTTAAGGTTTCAGAAATTATTAAATTTGATATTTAATCAGCTGTATTTGTATACACAAAATTGTATCTAAAAATATACATCGTTGAACGAATATATTATTACCGGTTGTCTTTATTTCAGCGACACGAATTTTTCCGTCTTTACCAGGAAACACTCTTTGGACTTTACCTAGACACCTTTTGGCTGGAGGGATCTTTCGTCAGGCAATATAACGAAATCATCACTCAAAACATTGCTAGCTTCTGTGTGCCAATTTGCCCGCTTCTGAATGGATATTCCTTTTGCCACCAATTCCAAGAGTGTTATGTTAATTGTTGGACATGTTGCCATGTTGAAAGCATTGATTGTTTGATACTGCTAATATCAAGTTCTGAGACACAAGTCACGGAATAACCGAATAATAAGTGTGAGTAGAATGGCTTTGAATTTAGTAAAGCCTCGATTTGTGCAAACAGCGTCTGCATTTCATCCGATGTAACAATTCCCAATGACTACCGTCCCCATAATTCACGAAAATTCAGGTGGATTAAAAAAAACCATCCCCAAACTTCCTTTAGCTCACGATTAGGGCCAATATAATTCGGGTAAATGTTACGTGGAAAATCACGCCAATCATAAATCGTCTTAAAGCCGCCCTTAAACACTTCATTTGTAGGTCGCTTACTAATTCTACATGCACTGCCTCGACACTTGTTGTATTTGTTTTATTAGTTTTAAATAATATTCTTGGTTGTCTTTATTAAGCAATTGTGACAAACATTTTTTCATGTTGGCTTTCTTATATAATCCAATTATACAACATCTCTTAAAGATTAGTTTTAATTTAATAAAACCAAATTCATAAAATTTTAGTATCTAATAAAATATTTGTGTGTAAGGAATCTTCACGTCGTCCAAATCTCGTACTATAATTTTAAACATTTTGAGTATCATTACCTCTAGCATCAATCAAATTGGTTTTTGGACTAATTTTTATCGGAATAGGATTTTGATACTTCATTGTATGTGCTTATAATATCATTCTGTTTCTCAAAACAGGTTTCATTTATCGGGTTACCGTATAATGGTTTATCAAAACTACAACCTGGTTCTACACTTCCAATTCACACATCATTTCCTAAATCAAATTGCAAAGTATATGTTTGAATTACAATTTCTTCTCTTGAATCAAAGGCCTATAAAACTTGTGGGATATTAAAATTTTATTAACTTCCTATTAAAATTCTACTAATTCTATTAAAACTGCATTAATATCACCGAAACTAATATTTTAACGTTGAAGGTTAACTCACCAGATTTGTCCATTGAGCTCGTCAAGAAAATGACAACTTGACGGAGTTAAAAACCGAGTTAAAAATATGTTGCGAGGACACAAAATTTCTTTTCAGTGAGATAACATATTTTTAACTCGGCTTTTAATGGACAAATTTGGTGAATCAACCTTGAAATATTTCTGTTGCCACATTCAAACCATATGGAAGTCTCAAGAATTCATAAGTACCAAAAGGGGTACTAAAAGTACAGATGTCATTTGATTTTCATCCAATTCGAACCAATTCTGTAAGATCTAATACCGTTGTAATGAATGAATTTCAAAAAATCCTCGATAGTAGGCAAATGTAAATCGCACGTCTGAGGTGCCCAGCGAGGCCATTGCTTTCATCGTCTACTTTATTGAGTAGCATAAAAATGCGCCACGAACCCCGTTGCTTAGTTTCGTCTCTCACTGCGCACAGTCCTCTTATAAAGAAGTATACTAGTATCTCCGGATGTTAGTTGCCAGGTAGAATCCTACGTTGGATTCGTCGGCAAAATTTCGAATAAACGCATTTACAAAATGTTCCTTTCGATGTTATTTTACTTAATTTTTAGAAACAAATTTGACGTCAACAAAGTGTGCTGTTTTCATTGAACTTATTGCGCGTTTTTGATTAATTAATGAAGAACTAACAATCATATGTTTGTGGTGAAGTATAGCAAACCAACAATTTTTGGGAAAAATTCAAATAGTCCTCGACGGAAGACAAATTCTTTTAGAGCAGAGAGGATGCATGCAAAGCCTGAATATAATGATCATCAAATATTTAATAATGCTCTTATTTTTACTATATTTGCTTTTTGGTCTACCTGCATCTAACCGAGAAAATGAAAATCATGTTAGTCAGGAAACGATCCAAGAAACAAATTTTGACATTATTGAACTTAGCGACTTTACTTCCAAACGAACTATTATTAGTTGTGAAGCACAAACCGCTTACGATATCATTTGCAATACTTTTAATAAATAGGGGGAATCTTTTTCTTAGATGTACCAGGAATCACAAGAAAACATGCCTTTTAAAACTAATTCTCGCAAAAAATTCGATGTTAATAGTAGGAAGTAGAACTGTCCATTTTGCTTTCAAATTATCTTTAAACATAGAGACTCAAACAGATCTAATAATCTCTAATTAGTACGACTTCTAAAAAAGTTTTAAGCATTTTTTATTATTAATCTTTATAATTAAATATGTTAATGTAACAATTATCCGCGTCAGTGGAATGGAAAGGCTACATAAATGAAAACGCAACTTACCCGCGTCCCAGGAAAGCCCACAAAAATGCCTTTCGAAAAGACGTACACATACAGTTGTGTTCATATTAATAGCAGCGCATTACCTTGCTTTAATAACTCTTTAATATTTTTTACTCCTTACTTTTTTCTAAGGTTGGCAATGCTCTGAGGGTTTCTTCTCTCCTCTCTTATTAACGATATATCATTACTGTTTCAAAAAATGCTTAAATATGTTTTATGATAAATCATTTGTTAAGAAAAGCGAAACCTTATTAAAAAACTTCGATGTGAAGGAAAATCTTACCGTGAAATACAATAAATTATCTGATATTCTGCGAAAGTGGTCTGTAATTCAGTAAAATGGACTGATAAGGCTAAAACACGTGAGCCAAAAAGGAAAACAACTGAGCGTATTGACCCGCAAATCATACAAATGGTAAAGAACGACTCTCATATCAGCTCACAAAAGATAAAGAAGGAACTTCAGGTACCTGTAAGTGCGGTGACTATACGGAGGCGCCTATTAGAAGCCAAATTTGCCACCAGGAGTCCAAGAAAATTACTATTGCTCAGCAAGAGACATGTGGCAAAAGGAATACAGTTCGGTAAGGCACACGTCAATTGGCCCCTAGACAACTGGCGAAATGTTTTATGGAGCGACGAAAGTAAAATTGTTCTTTATGGTTCCACAGGTTGTCAACAATATGTGAGAAGACCTCAAAACACTGCCCACGACCCAAAGCACACAGTAAAGACTGTTAAGCATGGTGGTTCAAAATTGATGGTTTGGGCTTGCTTCTCAAACTATGGTATTGGGCCGATATATCCCATAACGGCTACGTATGCTGAGTATGAAATGAGTGTTTCAACAAGATAACGGCCAAAAATAGACCAGCAAACAGGCGAAGTCATGGATTCGGAAGTACAAAATTAATCTTATGGAGTAGCCAACGCAATCACCGGACCTCAATTCGATAGAAAATGTGTGGGCTGATGTCAAAAATAAAGTGAGCAAAGATAATCCAAAAAATGCCCAGCAATTGTGGGAGGCAGTGCCCGAAGCATGGAGTACAATACTCATTGAGAAATGTCAAAACTTAGTGGACTCTATGAAAAGGAGATCCGCGGCTGTCGTTCGTAATAGTGGGCATGCAACTAAATATTGACTGCTTTATTAAAAAAACAACACACAGAAGTGGTACTTGTTAAGTTTTTTTGATGAAATTTTTAATTATTCCTAAGCATTGTTTCGGACTTTTTATAGCTTAATATGACAATATCAAATATATTTCATGAATAAATCTTAATCAAACCTGCGTTTTGAAAACGTATACGAGTTTTTTCTTCTTTTGGATAGCGCTGCTATTAATATGAACACAACTGTATATTGGTCAGTGCGACCAAAGCATTTTTAAATTTACAAGCCGTCAGGTTCAGGCCAATTTTAAGAGAAGCTTAATTTAAGGGTGAAATTGAACATTTTTGATTAAAATTTTATGAATGAAAAATACACATAACAGAAAATATTTTTAGGTTTATATTTAAATCAAACCTTTGAGTAGGGCCATAAAAATATACCTCAGTGAGATTTTTAGTCATGTAATAAAGAAAACAGAAAATAATCAAGAAATTATACCACTTTCTATTTTTTTTAAATTATTTTCAATTTATTAAACAGCGCAGCTCACTAACAGAAAGAAGGAGGCAAGGGCTCCCGTGCAGCTACTTTTTTTTATAATTCAAGATATGTAATTCACCGAAAATTCAATATTTGAAAACTTTTGTATATTCTTGTAAAAAATTTGCTTATTTGTACTCTACTTAAATGAATGTTTACTTTTAAAAGTCAATAAAAATAGTTGGGAGAAATTTCATTGTGATAGTATTTGTAACAGTATTTGTAACACAAACAAATATGTATAATAATATTATTAATCAACAATCAATTTTATTTGTAATATCAAATTTTTTTTATAATAAAGCTTAGCTCGTTTTGAGAAAAAAAAAAAAAATTGAAATAAACAAATTTGTGCTATTTATTCAAAATATTTAAAATTTATAAGCAATTTGCTTTTGAAGATAGCCTCATCCAAAACCAAATTCGTATACATGTATACATATATTCAAAATTATTAACCTTTTTGATTAATTATCCAATGCCGTCAGACGATTGACAAACATCGATGATTGACATGGCTAATAAATATTTGGCAAAAATGTTTTGTCCAATATTGATTTTGTAAAAAATAAAGTACGGTCGGTAAATTTTTTTTTTAACGGCAAATAAACATAATTGCTTGTTATAAATCCGCCAATCGAATTAATCTGTACATGGTCAAGGTTGGTTGGACCAATATTGGTCTAATGGTCTATCCATTTTCCAAGTTTCCACGATCGAAAACTTTGCTCAATTTTAACGGTTTCATTCAATCATTTTACGATTAGGTAAAATATAATAAAGAAAGCGAAAAGTATGTAGATGTGTTTTTTTATGAAGATTAGCCTCCATTTTGTATAATGGTTATTTTTGAAAAGTGTAAGGTTACGCACTTCTTAGATAATCAAATAAATGTTACACATTTGTTTTAAGTTTTATAAAAATATTTACCAGAATCGCAATGCTTAGTCAACAGAGCAACACGAAGATCAATATACCTTTGTCTAAATAAGTCTATAATAAACCTATATACTACTACTACTGTATTTTTCCGTTTAATCACAAAAATTTCGCCACCTCCTCAATAAAACAGTAACTTAATATTTAAATGAAGTCTCTTTCCATTTAAAACTAGTGGGCTAAAATCAATGAAAGTGCAAATAAATTTCAAAATTCCCCAAAAAGTATAATGAAGAATCAAAGTTTTGCGGAACGAAATGGCTCTGATATTACAAAATCAACTTTTTAATCAACAAAAGCTAAAAAAAAAAATTTTACATTTTAATTTCAGTTTTTTTTTTTTTGTTGCAAAACGAATATTCGCCATTCGCCTGTATAGATTTTGTTCATTATACCAACCGTTAATAAAGTAGTTACACAGATCCATTTAAGCACTTGATTCGATTAAACAAATAAATTAAATTAAGCAAGACAAAAAAAAAACAAATTTCACTTGCTAAACACAATAAAAACATAAATTCTAATTCAGTTCCAAATCCAAATTGAGCGGTTAACTTTCCTATTATAGAATAATATTATACCCCCCAAAACCAAATCGAGCTCAATCAAATTCATTTAAATATTCTAATGAAAGGAACTTAGTCATTACGAGTAACTAAAATAAACAAAAAATAAAAATTAATATTTCGAGAAGCAGTACGGAATGGTACCGCGAGTCATAATAATCCGTGATCGATCATATTTGTTGTGTTGTAATCCAATACATTTTATTTACTATGTAGTGATAATTTTTTTGAATGGGGGCGAAAATCGATGACGTTCGTATTGCAAAATCTCGATTTCCATAATTTCGCCTTTCGTTGTTAACTAACAAAAAAAAAAAAAAAATGTACGCCTCTAAGGTTTCACTGTATCAACTTGTACCTGTTATTTTAGCTTAATTTTTTTGAACGAAGGTTAATCATAATATTTTACTTTAAACATTTTAAATTAAATACATCTAAAATGACGTGAAATTATGGTATTATACAAAAAAAAAAATACTGCTGTTATTTTACATTCTCTATATTAGCTAAAAAAAAAAAAAAGTTGACCGTGTTTCTTTGCCATTTTGAATTTATAAGATTATACACTTTATACGATTCAGTTTATTTTAAAAAGCTTCATACACCGATTAGCTAAGAAACACACCAATTGAAAAATAAATAAAAGCTGAAGATGTACTACGCTGCCACCTATTTCACAACAGAGTAAGTTTAGTCTGATCATCGAACTCCATCTATTGTATATTAACGTAATAAATTCTTTAAGCTTGATTGAAACTTTTTTCGAAGTACTAAAATTGGTTTGTACTAAATATTGATTGATATTTCCACACGATTATACATGCATATTTAAGAGTTCAATCAGAGTTCGACTATCGCCTAATCTTGAATAACCATTTCATTCGATGTTCAGTACAATTAGTCAACGAATTGACAGCAATTTTTTAATAAGTCGATACGGTCACACAATTTATTATAAGAATAACGTTAATGGTTCGATCTTAACTTATATAGAAGTTCTAATAATCAAAACAAAAAAGGGTGTCCCAAAAAGAGATTTCATTTTGATTTAACCATGTTTTAAAATAAATGCGAATAAAACAATCAACAAGTTTCGGATTTCAACAAAAATAATTCTTTTTTAGAGACCCTTTGCTCAACAAAATTTCCTATCGGATTAAAAAAACTGTGTTGTAAGATAAATCGCTATACCATAAATTGTTTTCATTAATTGAGCTTACACATAGAAAACGAAAGAATATTGATTTGATTTGTTGAGTTAAAGGGGACCGATGAACAGTTTAAATTATCTTTATTTTATTGATGTATGCCCACAGAAATTAGTTTATTTTTTTGTTAAATCGATAATTAAGAAAACATATAAAAATTACATTTTTGAATGTCATCAAACGAGATTTACAGCTTTTCAATTTAAAGAAAATGCAAGCTCTTAAAAATTAAAACTGCAACCTGCTTGAATCATTCCACCTGCTTTGCCAAATTAATTTTATTTAGCTTGTGCATAGTTCATTTATCAAATAACATTGAAAATGTACTTTTATCTATTCTGTGTTGTTTTTTTTTTTTTTTTGTAATACAACAAAAGCTTTATTTACACATCGATAACACATGTTTTATGTGTATATCTCCTAAATGAGTTTACATATGGTAACTAAATGACTCATATACGAAACTATATTATAAAAATGACATTAAGGTTTAATTTGTTATCAATTATCATGCAAAGGAAAATAATACAAAATTATTAAAAACAAAGGGTTCTCTCTGCACACACAAGTACTAACATTTGACTCACCACTGCAATTTATATATGTGCGCGCGAATGATGTAATCAAAATTTACGCGAAAAACTATAAAATATGAAAAGACAGGTGATTTAGATTTTAATTTTACACATAAATATTCGCAGATGCATTTCACTTTAAATACTCATGTAGCTTTTTTTATAGCCAAATTATCTATTTTATCTTACAATGTCATAAGAACTTAATTTTAATCCAGTTTATTATTATGTAGTGAAATTGATTCATTCTTAAATTAACCGTAACATTGATATTTTTATGCTAATTTTACACATGTTATTCTTCTATAAGATACATTAATGATAATGAAGTTTATCCCGTCGTCATCGCGGATATGGATATTATGCAAAAAAATAAAAAAATTTTATCAGTTTAATAATACAAATTCGTCTGTTGATTTAGCCGGTAGTAGTAAACAAAATCGATAAGCGAATTTGATTATGTGAAATTCTTTCAAAATATTTTTGTTTATTATTTATAGATAAGAAATATAATAAAATTTCCACTTTATATGGCCACTTCATGAACCAAAATGAGTTTTAACGTGTTTGTGCTAGTACTAAGTTTCTAACTCTAAAAACATTTCCTGTTTATAATTGAAAATCACAAATCGAATAAATTTCAAAATACTCAAACAGTGTGTAGTGGAAATTTTTGTATGCATTAAAAATGCAAAAGAATTTACATCATTCCTTATAGTACGTACATACTCGTACATAGTTGTATTTCTCTGAATAAAGCTCTTTGTCTTTATGTATTCTACATGTCTACATCTACACTAAATATAATCTGAAATAAGTAATAAAATAACTTTGAGTAGGTACTTTTGTTTTCTAATTTATTTATTTTCTAAGAATTAAACAAAAATAAACATTTGCTAATATATGTAATTATACATACTATATACAACACACACGTTAAGAAGACATTTAATGCTCGAATAGTGCGATCGCGTACTATACATTTTTTCCAGCACTATTAACATAAATTTTCTATTTTAATGACCTGATAATCTATTATTTACTAATAAAATTTAACTATTACAGAAAATAGAAAATAAATTTACAACAAAACAAAAAATTCAATGTCGCCGTTTTTATTTTATCTAAGCCATTATACGTTTTTGTTACGTTATATGGTGAGGTGTACGCCTTTATAAGCTAAAAACGAGAATTAATTTTCTTTTAAAATTTTTTAACATCTTGAGACTACTCGAAATATTAACACGCATATACATATAGCAATTGACATTGATTTTTGTTTTTAAATATAATTTATGTATTACAAAATATGCTACTACATAAATCATTGACGTGTGCTAAATGAAATTTTTATTGATGAATGAGTTACCTCTAATTTCGGAAATCACTTGAAAACCGTGTCTCTAAGTAGGTGAACAAGTTTTATATATTTTGGGTATCAATATTAGTTATCATATGCTAAATATTACATCAAATATAATATATAACAATACATTAAGTATGTGTTATGTAATATGTATTGTCGGTGCCACGAATAATAACATCTGACGTTTTAAATAATAAATGGGTGGTATTTTTCGCGAAATAAAAGAAAAATATATGTAGGCGTTTATTAAATTGATTCATTGATTTGAATATTGCTCTATTATCTTTTAATTTCAAATAACAAAAAACATATTTAATTAATCATCAGCTTTATTAGAGTTTCGTTTGATAATTTTTGGTGGGATGTAATTTTGTTCAAATAATTTGTAAGGTATCATCACTTAATCTAGGCTAAATTGGGATAATGTTTATTTTGATTTATTTTATTAAGATTGTCACTGTGATGAATTTCTTTTTTGGCTTGGTCAAAAACTTTGTCTCTAGTCCAGCTGTTTTGCTAATTTCTAACTTAACCTAATTAATTATAAAAGATTCTTCCAACAAATAGCATTCTTTGTGCCCCGACTCCAGACGTTGAGAAATTCAAAAAAAAAAATTCAGCGTTTAATCAGTGGCGAAACTACCAATTTCGGGTTCACAGAAACTTCTTGTACCTATAATTTGAGTACCATATTATCAAAACTTGTCATATGCACTTTCGGATAGTTTTGCAGCTGATATATTGGATTCTATTTACAAATAGGTATTCCCCGCAAAACTGTCCTTTCTTATTGTAAAACATATAATAAAATCGATGTTAGTATCAGAACTAGCCATAACTTGGGCAGTTTGCGAAACAAAACTGGCTATTTTTTTTTTTTTATAACAAAACTATCCATATAGTATATAATTTGATTATAATTTTTGTTTTCAAAACAAGCCTTAACATTTACTTTTGGCGCGAATTTTTGACAGTTTACTGGTAAATTTTTAGTTGTTAAAATGTTTTTAACATGAAAAGACGTTGTGATACTCTTGTATGTTCCTTTAGAATTTAAATAATTGAGCTGTGATATATAATTAATCGACATGGACGAGAGGGAACTAATTTTGTCCAACTAAGCACCAAGGAAAAGGGTCGAAAAACCTTAAAACATCGATTCTTAGACGGCGATATAAACCATTTTAATAAATTTTTTTTTTATCAGCTGTTTACAAAAGAAAATGAAGGCTGGTAAGAAACGTTGTAGCTCAAAAATTCTTTATAAAAAATTCAGTGTTAACGCCAGGAAGTAAGACAAATAGAATACTATCTAGACCCGTAATTTTAAACGAGGATAGTGATAAATCAGCGAATTTATCCCCTCTTTCGTATTTTTAAACGAAGATAAATCCAGTGAATCAAACCTGGATTAAAATTGTATTCTCGGATTTATACCTCGATATCGATGGCTAAAACAGTGGATACGGCTATTTTCGAAAATTGGGAAATATAAAACATCATTTACGATCTATCAAATTACATACACAAAACTAAATATTTGTAGATAATGAATTGCAAATTTAAATTTAAATAAGTTTTTGAAAATTTAAGTTAAAAATGGAAAATATATTTAATGGGTCTTCGTCTTCGTCATCAGAATCTGGTGAATCAGATTACGAGATACTGTTGTCGATACGATCTAAACGTTCTAAGGTATTTCACGATAGAATAGATGTGGAGTTTTACAATAAGGAATAGTTTCGGCGCCGATCCCAGTTTTCTAAAGAAGTTGTTCATTATTTGACCAACACGCCAAGACAAGATCTGGAACCTTTGGACGCATATTATCGCTTATGATATCGCATATTACGTGCACCACTCGCTTTCCATTTTATTTATTTTTTGTACAGGAATGCCACAAATCACGATACTTACTAAAGACTAACTCCAACAGACTCAAACTAGCTAGTCCGCGAATTCGAGATTATGTAGTTATTTTTCCAGTCTATGTCACAACACGATTTAAATGCTTTTAGGCTTGGTGTTTCATACATAGCATGATTATCGTAATCTAGAATTTGAAACTCGATGATTTTGCTTTTAGTTTGTTCGATTGAAGAAAAAACGTTGTTCTGAGGGCCAAATATTTTTGCTCGAGAGCACTTTTTAGAAATTTCGAGTTTTCTTCGATTCTTCTTTTCATAAATATCTTTGTAGCAGTGGCGTAACTAGGTACTCGCAGCACCCGCAGCTGCGGGGCCCACGAGATTTATCGAGCGTTTGAATATTAATTCAAAGTCAAGATTAGATTGATTGTAGCTCAGATTAAAGAAACCCACTATTTCAAATTTACAAAAACGAAATTTTTAAGATAAGGTGGTCGTCTAATTTTTAGATAAAGAAGAAATGATTCCTGTTGCTATTAAATATTTTCTTAAGACAGGCCCAATAATTTCTTTTCGATTACTGAAGGTGAAAAAGTTCCGACTAGAACCATATGACGATTTTAGTGTTTGGGTTAATTTATTTGTATAAAACGTTTTGTACTCAAAATTTAACCCTTTTGCACTTCAAATTTAACCTTTTATAAATCAAATTAAGCATTTAGCAAAACAAATTGAAACTTTTACAAATCAAGTTTTGATTAGAAAATATTGAATTTGATTTTTAAAAGGAAGCAATACTGCTAAGCAGATTGCGATGTAGCATTTTGATGTTCATAAAAATCAAGAAGAAATTGTTGAAACTTTCTTATTAGAAAAATATCTAACCGCGACTGAAAACAATTACATGTTTCCTTCATTAGGAGTGCTTTTGTCTTTAGAAAGGGAATTAACAGATACTTGAGTCAAACCAGTCAGTCTCTATAATCAATTAGCGTTGCAATTTTGCAATTAGTGCTGGTGTTCTTTTTTGGTTGTTTTTGGCGGGGTTCTCCCGATTTTGGAAATTACCGTCGCTTCCCGATTTCATATCTTTCATACCTTCTATTTTTTTTTAAATTTCTCGAGATTATTGGAGTTTAGCATGGAAATGGAATTTTGATGTTCGAGCCTTAGTTGGTGATTCTTTATTTCGAAACTGTCAGGTTATTCGTTTTGAGATTATTCGAGTGTGGTTCGATGTTACTCAAGAATCTTAGAGTCTATTCTAAGAATACGTTTCTTCGATATTTAACTAATTATCCGATACTATTTAAGGGTCCCATTCTTATTGCATGTTGTTTTGTCGAGCTTAGCCATAACTTGCTTAGTAGTATTAAGTTATATTTACATGAATTTTTTGAATATTTCGAAATTTTCGTGGATTTTCTAAATTTTGACAGGCTGTCCGAAATTATTCATTAATATCCAAATTTTTCGGTATTATTGAAATTGTTCGAGATCAATCGAAATTCACAAAATAAAGAGATTATTCCAATTTTTCTGTGGTTCTGCGTTATATTCTAGATTTTTTTTTCCGACATTTCTAGGATTATTCAAGATTGTTAATGATTTTCAAATTTATTCGAATTATGTATGACAATGTTTTGCGATTAGCTCTGAGTTTGAAGATTGGCAGAATTACACATATACATAAATTTGAATCGCAATATTTAGTCATTTTTCGAGATTATGCCAAAATTTCGATATCTCTCCCTAGGCGAGGATCTTCTTTCGTTTTACGAATAATCCGATATTTGGGAACTTTCAGGAATATTTAAGTATATAAAAGTATATACGTGAAAATTTGACATTTTTGAGATTATTTCGATATTCTTGATATTTTTAAATTATATTCGAAATTTGTGATGCTTCATCGATATATTTAGAAAAAGTCGTAGCACTGATAGTTGCTGGATGTTTTGTTTTATTTAAGGCCATTGAAATTCATCACGTTCTCTTTCGTCTAGTCACGAAATGAGATACTTTTAAATAATGCGAGGCTCGACAGTAGAAAGAAATAAGTTTTTATCTAAAAGCTTTACTTGCTCATAAGTACAAGGATTATTTTTGGGGCCCAAAAAAAAATTTGGCGGGGGCCCGGGATTTGTAGTTTCGCCACTGGTTCGTAGGTTATTGAAAACTTATTATGGTCATTGTTTATTTAGAAGTATCATTAAATTAATCTCGACATTGCTTCGAAAACGAATTTTTTAGATTTTATATTTGCAATTTTCTAGTTTCTTATATTTTGACAGATAACCCACAAACATAACAGAGCAATGAGTTGTTCTTGTTCGATTGACGCCGAAATTAAGATTGCTTTTCCATAGAGGGGAAAATAATCAATCGAAATCGACCATTAATCGAACAAACAAAAAAATCCCAGCAAACAGTTATTAATTCGAAAATTGATTTGGAAAATCGCCGGTTTTAGCTTCATTCAAAATTACGACACAAAAAATCTACGGATCTATCTACGTTTAAAATTACCAAAAGTAACCTCGGCTATATCAGTGGATTTTCGAAAACTGTGGATTAATCCGTCGATGTATCCTTGTTTAAAAATACGAGCCCTAGTGTCCCGGCAAACATTCTTACAAGTTCTGGATATATCCAAAGACAGAGTGCAGGGAATTTTCAAACGACATTTATTGACGGGAGCCCTACCAAAGGAAAACAGGGGCGGCGATAGGATAAAAAATAAGTTTATCGAAAAGCACAACTTTACTACTGTAGATAGCCATTATTGCAGGGAGAAAAGTAAAACGCGACAGTATGCTTTCTCGGACTTAAATATTACGAAAATATGGAAGCTCTATGACACATCTATTGAGGATGAAAAGCTAAAAGTAAAACATTCATATTTTAGAAAAATCTTTAACTTTAATTTTAATGTTGGTTTCGGAACACCTGTCACAGATGCTTGTTCGCATTGTATTAAATTGAAAGAACAGATTAAACACGCAAATGGTACCGAGAAAGTAAAATTTATTACCGAGAAGCGCATTCATAATTTGAGAGCATTAACGTTTTATGATATTGTAAGGAACTTACAATTCCCAAACAAAAAACTTGCCACTTTCCAAAATTCCCCACCAGGCAGCGTATTACTCGCGCCAATTATATATACATAAAATTTTGTAGTATGTTGAGGATCAGCAGACACAGGATAATACATTTATTTACTATTGGAAGGAAATCGATTCTCCTAAGGGGCGAATCAAATTTAATCAGCTGTCTATGATTGTTTGACAAAAAAGTAACATTATCACAGGAAGTCAAAAAGATTCACTTGATCGCGGAAAACATAATGCTCCGGAATACGTGAAACAAGTTGTACTTGTGTTTCCTGTGTTTGGTCATTCGTATCTTCAGAATTGAAAAGATTCTTTAAAAAATGGATACTATGCCAGAAGAATTTATAGACGCATTCAAGCAGCATGGGATGGTAACAGTTTGGCAAAACCAGACCAATATTTATGATTGGATGAGTCTATAGAATCAATTATAAATCTTTATCTGGTTGGCATTTTAAAATTAATACGTCTAAGAGGATTATTATGCGACGAACATCTCGGAAAAACCGTGTGGTGGTTAAAGAAGAGTCTAAGAAAACATCTACTACTGCAATAATATGTAGAAATTGAGCCAAAGGCTAATCTAAAGAGTGAAAAATTGAATGACGATAAACTGTTCTAAAAACATTTTGGCGAAAGTTGGCGACTTCAACATAATTTAAAATACTACAAAGATGTTATTGACAATTTTGATTGCATTCAATTTGTGGGTCAGTGATATTGAGAGGAGATACACCATGAGCTCGAAATTACTGTCTAAAAATAAAGTTTTTGTTCTTAGTATATGCACCTGAATTAAAATTAAAATGCTTTTATTTGTGATTCATATTTTAAGTTAAAATATGTTGTAAAAGATTTTATTGTTGAATATCAAAATTATATTGTTTTATTTTCAAAATGCGCCATAACAAATTCAATGTATATCAAAACAAGCCATAATCGAAATTTCATATCAAAACTGGCCATATGAAAAATATCATTGCTTTTATTAGGCTTAGTTTAGATTTTGCATAAAATTTAATCGCATGTTATCAATTTATATGGTGTGGCCAATCTGATTCAGCTAATATAACTTATTTTTCCCTATAGCAGTTTAAATTAACCGTTTTTTATGTTTTACTCGAAATGTAAAAAACTTTTTCTAATTAGGCCCTCATTTAAGCTTTTATTTATCACAAATATTTTCTTTCTATTATTCAGTCTCGCGTTGGTTAAAATCACCTGATTTTGAGTCCATACAATTTTACATTTTCAAAGCGTTCAATTTCCAAAAAAAAACCAAATCAATTTTCGAATGTCTAAATACCACATAGACCAGTGATCGTAAATACGTGATACGCGCCAAACTTGGGACGTTTAAAAATTTGTTCGGCACGCCAAAACATTTTTGAGTTGTAAAAATTTGGTTAAAGACGTTTTTAAGCTTTTAATAAAGCCAAAATATAGAAATGCTATACGAAATAGGAAATCAATTTGGTCATAATCACCTTTGGAATGAATACTAAATATTTTGATCGATGGTTGATAAAAAAATCGACGAACACGCGGAGAAGCGTGAGCAGGTGCATTATCGTGAAACCAGACATTTTCCATTTAGCCTTAACAAATGTCCATAACCTATGTGGATTAAGCTGAATCTCGTTCTCTACATTACACAAATAGTTATCGTAAGTATAACTATTATAAAATTCTATCTTTATCTTCCTGTACGTAGCTTAGATTTTAAATATTTTTTAGCAGCTTTATTTTTACGATTACGCAAATTTATCAAAGTGCTATTGCACCATGGAGGATAATTATTAGATTTTTTAAGAACATAAGGAACATATCTTTTAATACCATCAAATAAAACATTACAGAAACCATTACCATTGTTATCTAAATCGGAATCTGAAAAAATTAAATCGCAATCAATATTGATTAAAAACAATTCTTGAGCTTATCAAAATTATAGATCTAAAAATCTTAACTATTCAATTCAGGAGACATAAGATTTTCAGTTTTTAACAAAGTTTCGTAAGATTTGAAAAGTTTCCTTCGTAAAAACAAGATCTAAAACGTATTAAACATATTTCTTATGCTATTAATTTGTATTAAATCACAGGTTAATGTTGAATCGATGCAAAGCAAGTCCTCGTCGGTTGTAACATTTCGCTATCTCTAATCCACTCAATACCGGGAAGATTAAAATCACCCAATATAAGAATTTTGTCATTTTCATCGATCTTTAAGGTTATGTTGCTTATAAAATTACAGCACAATTCATATTTTCCAATTGGTTATGATGATGGAATGTAAATTCCAAAAAGAAATATTTTTTGGCTATTTATTGTAATTTGACACAGACAACAACGTTTAACGTTGTACGAGCTTGTATCGACTAATTCCCTTTGGATTAAATTGTGAACTGCGTTTAACACTCCCCCTCCAGATCCTTTATGACCATTTAATGAAGATCTGTCATAGCGATAAACAATATAATCATGTAGACAGGAAAACAAGTTGATGAAATAAAACGTAGAAACTCCATTGAGTTAGATGACATTCCTCTCACATTTAGAAAATAACAAATAAAATTTGATTTTAAAGCTCTTCTTGACTTATTTGAGAATTCGGTCAAAAATGAAATTTTCGACTTCTTATAGGCTAAATAAAAATTTGTAAACGAGGAGAGCCGCGGGCTAAGATGATTTTAATAAAATTTTGTGTATATTTTTGATGTTGGTATCCTTATTTTGAATCATATATAATCCCGCGTGAATCTTCCATCAGCTTTCGGAACAAGACGGATACATGGAACATTGATACCCAATAGATCAGCCACATATTTCGAGAATTTTTCGTCAGTGGGTTACGATTCAGACGCGACACAAAAAATTCATTTTCTAGGTTTCAGTTTCAAATGATACACCAACATCATCAGCAACCAATCTGCTAGTGATTCGGAAATTGTCCAAAACCATTTTCTTCACTTTTTCAACGATTGCACGGTTCGTAATATTTTCTACTATTCATGAATCTCTTTGAATCGTTTATACCACTAGTAAATGCTTATTTTATTCATAGAAGACTCAGCAAAATATTCAACATTTCCAATACAGTTTTGCACTTCTGTTTTTCCACAAGTAAAAAATTGCCGAGCACACCAGACGACATAAAACTTTTCGACATTCGTAAATCATCGTGCGCCTTCAACTTTGTGTTGTATAGTTACAACACAGTTTTTAATAAAACAAAGATTAAACATCCAACTTCATCAATTTAAATTAAATGTAAGGTTTTATAGGCTTTGTCAGAAAATTCATCAAATGAATCTAAAAAGATTTAAAAGATATTACAACAACAATTAAATTGTACAAATTCAAAATGATTTAACTAATTCTCTTTCAGTTTAATACAATTCAAATATTAGTTGTATTGTGGTAAATTGGATTGCAAGCAGCAGGATGCTTTCAAGAATTCAGCAACTGCGCAGATATTGCAGTCATTTGCTGTTCTCCAATGGGACAAATTTGTTACTTGCAAGTACTTGTGAGTAGAACCGAATGGAACTGGAATTTTAATAACACATATAAAAACATCTACACCAGCAATTTAGTGTGAGTAGCTGCGAATAGATAGATACAAGTACTCGTGAATAGTTTGCTAACGTCAATGGAATAAAGCTAAATCGCAATCGATTTTGCATCAATACAAGCGGTACAAAAAGTCTACAAAAACTACTTTAAAGCTTGCTCGTGTAAATTTGATTTTTAAACTCAAGTAGCGAATATTTTGCTACATAAATAATATGAACGCAATGTTGCGAAATCTGCGCAGCCGACGGAATTTTTGAAAGCATCCGTAGTGATCGACTAACTGCAGACACATATTTTCATTAGAACCAAACAACACCGAGAAAATGCTTGAATCAGTTTATAAAAACCATTTAAAAATTTGTGGATGAAAACTTAATTAAGGAACACAATCTCAACTTTAGAGGAAATGGTCGGTAGCTTGGAACAACAAAAATTATCAAATTAATTGGATATTTTTGGTTTGACAAATTGTTAAACTGAGTCCATGTAGGGAACATGATAAAATTGTTAGCATATTCTTTGCTATGATTTCTTCTTAAAGATAATTGTTCTTCTGTTGAATACCTAACAGCGTTCTGATCGTTTGGTTTGAAATTATTAGTAAATTGGCGCTTTATAGGATCAACTTGTTTCGATCACATTTTATGAGAAATTAAGTTAATTCAAAATTTATTATATACTGTGGTGTAGTGAAACATGGCAAGATTTACGTATAATTCATGAGAATAACACATATAAAATTTTCATTCCTAGACTTAAATCACAGTACTCAAATATATTTTTAATAATAATTCTAAATCATTGAAGAGATTGGATGACTTTGGCTTTGAGTAAAAAAAATATTTTTAAAACTAAAATTGGTCAGAAATCAAAATTCCTTTCATTAAACACAAAGTTCAAGGAAAGATATAACATAATAAATTTAAAAGTTCCGGAAATGATACTAAAGCTCAATGGAAAACTGTTAACGAAATTGTAAGAGATAGGGCTAAACATAATCATAACATATATGAATTAATAGATTTGACGGGTAAAACATGCTCTAATGATGAAAATATTACGAATGATTTTGTTGTTTCATTTTTCTTCACTTTGGTTATAGATTTTGAGGTTTTTAGTATTATTTCGCCTTTAAATAATTCTAACTCCACTGGAGATGGCGGTATTTCTAATGCGTTATTGACGAAAGTATTAATCTATAGTATGTCTTGTCTTCGGGAATTTATCCTTCGGCTCTGAAATAAGTTATCTTTGGCACCTTTGCTAAAAAGTGGTGATCCTTCTAATATGCCCAATTATCACATCTTTTTGTGTTTGCTAGGTTACCGAAAAAGTATTAAAATCTAGATTTTTCAAATTTTTGCAAAGTTACATTTTTTTTAGCTAAAATCAGTAATTGGTTTCTATCACAAATCAACGGAAATATACCAAAGCTGCATTTTCGTATAAATTAATTCGGTTGATTTGACGGTTGGTCAAAATAAGTTTTAATGTAAAAGTTACATTTAATTATGCTGCGTTACAAATAAAGTAGATTAGTCGGATTCAAAATTTAAAATTTTTTCTTCGTTAAAGGCTATACATACGAAGTTCAGAGGGTTGTCCTAATTTAGTTGGAAATTGGTACGTGTGTATAGTGTATGCATGTTGGTTGAAAAAAAAAATGGTCGGATGTGTAGGAAATTTCAATCCAACCAACCAACCAAATCTGATCGTGTGTATTATTGTCGGTCGTTATTTTTCTAGTCTTTAGTGAAATTTCATAGATAGTCGGTAGAAAAAAAACACCAAAAATTTTGTTGTTTATTGCCGTAGAGTTTTGCTTTTAACAAATGTCAAAATTGGACTAACCAAATCGGATCGTCTGGATACGCACATATCAACCAAATTGAATGCTGTTTAGGTAACACCAATTTAGTTGAACCGACATACAAATTTGGTTTGACCGACCAAATTGGATCGTGTGTAGGACCTTTTAGATTTAGATCTAATAAATTTATTTCCTTTTCCATATCACCTAAAAAAATCTCACGAAAATTATTCAGTTTCATTTTTATTTGTTCAATGATTTTCAATATTCATTTAATTTATGATGATCGGTCTTTGATTAAATTTAGCGTAAGTGAAAAAAAAATCGCGAACCATATAAATACTAGCAATATTACTTCCTGTAGTTTAGATACTTTCTGTAATGCTTCGCTTAAGATTGAATGTATTTTGAAAATTGTTTATTTTAGTGCCAGCTACAGACACCATAAAATCCCCAAAAATCAGTTTGAATGAAAATATCTAGCCGGTTCCGGTTCACTATTTTTTTTGTATTTCGTTTCCATTCCGGTTTTTCTATCTTTTAGCACACATAACTTTTGTTTGGCTCTAATAATTTTATTCCGTATCGAACTTTTCGTGTACTATGAACCGAACGTATGTACATAATATGTAGGCACATTTCCAACTTAGCTCTTATGTTATAAGTAATAATCAGTAAATTAAATCGTAAAGAAAACTGAAATAAAACATTTGACTAAAACTGATATTTAAGCCTGAGGGATTTTAACAGTAACTTAAGTCCGATTAATTTGATTTAGGAGACAGGAAAATCACCAGGTTTAAAAATAAACTCAATAAAGTAGTTTTGTTTAAAACTATCACTGCACAAAATTGGATTTCAACGTTAGCAGTGGTATCATAATTTGACTGCGGAGTTAAGGTAATATTATAGGAAGCTTTTCTTTAAGAAAATCCAACTTTCAAAAGTACTTTCAAAATTAAATATGTGAATGTGTTATTTGAATGCGGAAATTTAAAAAAAAAAGCCATCGAAATTACAAAAGTTCTTTAAATTTAGAAAATTAATCTAATTAAATTTACAATGTAACTTTATAGTTGTTTACAAATACCTAAGCTTCAGCATTATTATTAAACAAAAACAATACCTAATAATGCCAATAATCATTTTATTGGATTCCAATGTAGTTCACATAAATTCGCGATTAGATTATACACGCGGACACAAATATTCAATAAAAACTACAAGCTATAATTAAAATTTTAATTTCGGCTTATAAATTTTAATTCAATAAAATAATAAATATTTTGTTTCTGTTAGACTATATAATAATGGTTTTATTCCACAGTTAGATTATAAATTTAGATAAGATGGGGTAGGTATATGAATAAGCGAAATTTGTACAATACCAGTGAAAGTAACTGTATACTTTCAAGATCTAACCTTAGCTCGCTAAACAAAATAATTGAAACCTTAACTCATTCGTTTGTTTGTGATACGTATAATTAACTGGTTTAATTTGGAATACTCATTGCCATTTTCTTATTTTATTTTTCAAAGTACAATACACAAAAAAAAATGTCTTAATGTTACACACAAAAGTATATTGTTATAAATCAAAATAGTGTGAACTTGTCATAATTTAAATATTGTAAATATTGTGTCGCGCTACTATCATGACACCTCGCATAATGTATACTTACGATTTGTTTAAAGTCGGATTCATAAAACTATTAACTCACCTAGAAAAAAAAAAATAGAAAATAAAAAAATTATAAATATTAGATTAAAACACTTTAAGGCGAATAAATATTATATAATATAAGAAACAATCAATCACCGGAAGATATAAATTAAATTATTATTGTCATAATATTAATAAATCAAACCTATTTTGTTTTTAATTCCACTAACCCTTATTTGATCTAACCAAACCTAATTAAATTATATTTATTGTAATGAATATATGAAAATATCCCGTCGCCGCCGCGCCGCCTGACAAACATATTTTCTTATAAACATTAAAACTATAAATGAATAAAGCACGAAACACAAGTATGAGATGAATGAATGAGACTAAAGGCTTGCCCAATCTACGAATAACAGCTAATACTCACTGATTTTATAGTCCAGTCTGTTTCGACGAATGGATAGATACCACATATAGTATAGAAGCGCGCACACATGTTTTTATAATTAAAAATGTACAAAACATGCAAATTTAAATATGAATACGTACATACATACATATATGATTGAAAGTTATATATTTAAGAAATAAAAATAAGAAGTAATTAATTATTAAAACGAAATAACATTATTACAGAAGCTGAATAAATAATTAGTCTAATTGTGATTATGATTGATGTTATTAATGCGCCCGTGCGCTAAATATTAAAGTTTCTTGTGCTACAAATATTTTGTGCCGCACTTCTGGTTTCTTGTGTAACCTCTTAAGATTGCAACTCCTACGTACGATTTTATTTTATACGAAAAGTCTTTAAAGTTTCACTTTCTCGTGCGCGGTGTAAAAAATAAAATAAATAAAAACAAGCAACATAAATTATTATGATACACAGCAAACAGTACAAGATATACAACGGTTTTGAGTACATATACATAATAGTTTGTAACCTAATTTTATGTAGATTATAATGATGCAAGTTATGGCAATAATAATAAAAGTCACAATTGTTTTTCTTTTCTTGTTGTTTCTTATGTTTACAAATAAGATTTTTTTATTCCCCTCAAATAATGTTTATTTTTCTTTTATAGTCGAATTACAAGCAAGGTCATTAGTTTTGTTTAGATGGACAGCAACATCATTTTAAGAAATTCATTATGACATTTGCGCGATTTAACGATTAAATTACTCAAAGACATTATGCAGTAATTTTAAGTACAGGTAACGCATTCATTTCGTGTTACAAAAAATTATCTAAAACATGATTATATTTGAATAAAACCTTCATATTGTAAAAGTCGTTGAAATCGTGGGTTACCTGTACATATTTATAGTATTTTATGATCGTTAAAATTTAAATGGCTAAATTAATTTCTTTTCGACGACAGCTACGTGCCACTTGCCCCACACGAATAACTTATTGCTTTTCATTGAACATTTAACGGATAACGGTTACCCGTAAAACCAAGTACTTTTGGTTTCTAAAATGGCCTATACTTTTAGGGAATAATATCCGGGGATTATTTGTTGGTTTCAAATATTGAATTAACGAGTATTTTTTGTACCAATATTAACAAAGAAATATGTCCAGTAGTAACTTAGAACTTAATGGAAACGAGATACTGCAACATATTTACAGAATTATTGGATACAAGTTTTGTATGGGTATAAAAATATATTCCAAAGTTTGCGTTATAACTTCAAAATCCTCTTATTAAAATTAAAAAAATGTATTTAATGAAATTTCAAACAAGCAAATTGTATTTAAAAGCATGTAGCCGTAAGATAAAAAAATATTGCACTAGACAAAATTAAATAATTTTCAAAATTCAATTTTGTCTTAAAAGCATTAAAATATGGTGTGATGAAACGTTATGTCTTTATTTATTACCAATTTAAACTTATATACAATCTGGTTACAATTTCAATAATACATTAATATATACTAAGACTTTAATTAAAAAAAAAGTAAAATTAAACAGACATGAAAAATTACCAATAATTTAAAAGAACATTAGACATTAAATTCTTAAATGCATCCCTAGATAGATTAAAGTCGAAAGCCGATCGAACTTTATTAAAAGAAACAGTAGATTGATAAACAGGTTCATATTTACCGTAGTTATGCCTAATATAAGGCAGCTTAATTTGGAAATCTCTAACGCGAAGGGTCCGTAACGGAGTATATATATCGTACAACACCAAAATCTCAGGACAGTCAATTTTAGACACCAACAAGTAAGTCTCTAACCAATAACGCGCCAATTTCGATTCTGCGGATAAAGAGCGGCTCAATATTTATTAATTTACATCTACCTCGATACGGTGGGAGTATAAAAGTGGGTAGGTTCCCATCTCTGGGCAACATTCGCAGAGAAAACCTTAAAAAGCGCTTTTGAACACTTTCTATTCGGGCTGAACAGTTACCATAAAACGATTTCCAAATTGCAGCACCATATTCCAACAACGAACGCACAAACGAGATATATAATATTTTAATAGAATAAGGATCTTGAAAATCTCTCGAAAACCTTTTAATAAACCCAAGCACGGAATTCGCTTTAGAAATGCAAATATCTATGTGCTTATTGAACGATAAGTTCGACGTAAATGTTATACCTAGATCCATAAACGTATCAACATTATCAATAATACAGCCATCCAGGAAAAAATCAAAATTAGCGGGCGTGATTGCACGGGTAAAACGGATTGTTTTACATTTGGAAATGTTTAGGGTCAAATTCTGAGCTGTGCACCACATACTGAAATTATTTAAGCCAGACTGGAAATCTCTTGCGTCATTGGTGCATGAAATTGTTTTAAAAATTTTAATGTCGTCCGCATAGATGAGGATGTCGGAATAACTCAAACAATTCACTACGTCATTGATGAATAGTATGAAAAGCATAGGACCCAAATGACTACCTTGAGGTACTCCCGAAGTGACATTTATAACTCTGGATGTGAAACCACCAATCTTAACTATCTGAGTTCTGGAATCAAGATAAGATCTGATCAAGTCCAGTGGGAGAAAACTACAATGCAAGGAATCAAGTTTCTTCAACAGCAAGTTATGATCAATCTTATCAAAGGCCTTACAGAAATCCGTGTACACAACCTGCACAATTTTACCCCTATGTAAGGCATTAGAGACACAATTTGTAAGCAAGAGTAAATTAGTAACAGTTGATCTGCCTGGAAAGAAACCATGCTGTTTAGGAGAGATAAAAGTTTTCACGTGAAAGAATAATTGATCTTTAACAAGTTTCTCAAACAACTTGGGTAAGACTGAAATTATACAAATATTCCTATAGTTCTCAATATTACCACGAATCCCGGATTTGAAAATAGGTTTAATAAGCGATCGCTTCCAAAGAGTGGGGAAATATCCCTCTCTTAGACTTCTATTAAATAGAAAGCACACCGGAGGAGAGGAGGCTTAGAGGAGAAAATCATACATGGATCATTCACTGTATTTTATTATTATTAATATTATTGGAGGGCCATGCGGGCAATCAGCCACCTCGCATTGCGACCTAAAAGATCTATTGTGCTGGACCCTGCTTAATTGTCCGTCCAGTCAATATTTAGGTTCTTAATGAACCTGACAATACTGCCTCCCGGTAAGTGATACACATACTATCTGGGCCTATTGCTCTCTCTCCTAGATGTTTACTACAGCATGTAATTCCGCTAGAAAGACGGTAGCATTGGAAACCAAGGACTTCGAGAGGGCTGTCCCACTCCCGTATATTCCTACTTCTGCGCCATATTCCGTTTGATTTTACTCTTACGAGTTGCTGGGAATTGCAAATCGCCTGTAGGTCACCCAGCTTTACTACAGGAAGACTAAACAAAACTGGAGGATGCCTGGTATCCAGACTCCGGATATTTTGAACTGATTAACCTATCAGCCATTCATCCATCGGCATATGCTGTTCCACCTTAGATTAGGGTTTTTTGTCAAGGTTTTCTCCTTTAGCGCCGTATTTTAGCCTGAGCCAAATGGCCAAAAATATGTCAAATGGCCTTAGTTACCAGTGGTTGGCATGAGGAGGCAGCACGTACACCTGCGAATTGTGAACAGGTTACCCCTTACACAATTGTACCCATCACGCAGCTGCCTAATGACATGACCAGAACAGCTCACGTGATGCGCACCCTACTGGAAGGTACTTGCCCCCCCCCCTCCCCCTCCAATAGACGCCAAACCACCATTCACTGTATTTACTCGAAGCAGTTACAATAGATATGGTAATTCTCAAGCCCCGAACTATAATTGTTTTAGACGAAATTAAAACTTTGTTGTCTGAATAGGTCTTGACTGCATGCATACAATTCTGCATAAATAAACACGATTTCCCGTTAACATTTTTATGATAAATAAATATCATCAGTTAATCCCTTTTATGTACTGTTTTCATGTGAATTATCCTGTAACATCCCCGAACTTAAAACAAAGCCAGCTCAGAGAAAGGAAAGTTTCTGACGGGTTCAATCTAAAATCAAGTTTCTGCAGGGTTTAATCTAAAATCTAGATGAAAGAATAGTGCATCTTAAAGCCAGGACTTACATTTGGTAAGACTGAATCTGACCCGTATGTTATGTACAGATAGATTTCAATGAAAATTACATATAAAAAATGAAATCAAAATTTAGATCAACAGGAGAAGCCGGTTTCGAATTAGTTGTTTCACCTCAACGTCGAATATTGCTCACATAGTGCATTAAAGAAATACAAAATTTGTCTTCTCTATTTTGACAGCTACCTGGTAAAATATATTCTAAACGAAAATTTCCTCAATATCTTTAACTCGTTCATTACCCGGGTCTCCTGCGAAAAACGTCCACCGTAGCCCAGGATTTTTATCGGGATTATAAACACCAATCGGATTAGACTTTATGTGTATTTACGCGTTTCAACAGATCTTCATAAATTGACCAAAAACGCCTGTAACATATATGTGACGACGGGCTCTGATAACAAACCGATGTGTCACACATAAGTGACGGCTGGTAGCGAACGAGTTAATGACCGGATTTCATGGTAAGGGGGCATATATATTAATATTTGTAAATATCATACGAATGAATACAAAAGTAAAACATTCTTATTTAAATTTAATCAGGTTCGGTTGATTACAATAATCAAATATAATAGTGAAAAGTAGTTGCAGAAACAGAAAATTATTGAAATTTTAATAGATCTTGTAATCAAATTTATCAATTCTACACCTAAGAGGCTACAAAAAAATATCTGTGTAAATGGTGGATATATTGTTAAACTATAGTGTACCCCTAACTTGGTTTTTGTCGTAAAATAAAAATGTATTTGACGTTTTAAATGTTTGCTTTTTGGTTTACTAAAGATAGGTTTAGTTGCGTGCCTATATTAATTGGTTCTTGATGCTTGGTTTTTTTAAAACTATTCCAGATGGATTCCAGGGTCAAAATTTAGTTCATTTACCATGTCATCGTGTACTAATCGGGAGCAAATGTGCTCAAGATAATTTTATTCTTAAGACATTAAATTCCTATTCTGTGTATATGTATAACTATGTGTATTTATAAAACTATATAAGTTCACTAACTTTCAAAATGTATTCATTAGGCGAGGCCTAGTTATCATCAAATACAAGTTTTCACGTTTTCTCCCCATTGTTATAAATAAGGCCAGTTTTATTTGTAATAAATACTATTTTACCTGTACATATATAACTTCTTAGTCTACCCCAAAATAATTATAATACCACACCCAAACGAATTCCCTTCACTATTTTTACATAATACAATACGTATCGATACAGAGTAGACCAGTGTCAGACTACTTTTTTAAAGTTAATTCATTTTGAGTCGATTTAAGAAATCTAATATTTGATTAAAATATGAAATATGTAGATATACCTTAAACCCCATCCCAATTTAAGAAATGCAAAATACATAACTGAGAATCTTAATGCTTTCAATTTCCAGATTTCATGCAATTTTATAAATTTATAATTTGAGAAATGTTTTGCGCTACGAAAAAATTCGAAACGATGCTATTAATTTTATTTTAATTTTGGTCTAAAAATGTATCAACACCAAAGCTCCTAAAATTTAAATATTTCTAGGACACTTCTTTTCACTTTTGCTAAATACTTTACAGATTATGTATAATGCTGTAGGTAGGCCTCATTCCTCACTTGGACCTCTAAAATTCGGAGTGGAATTTTCAGCCCACTGAACGCTGATAGTTGTGGCAAATAAAGCATAGCTCTTATTTCCAACAATGCTGAAAATTTGGTAAATGATTAATTCTAATCATCATCTCATCTTTTGTTATTGTCATTATTTTAAAGCTAGAGGGTTTTAATTCGCGATAGATAGACTAAAATACTCGTAGTTGGTAAAAGAAGAAAATTCTGAGTAAAAGGAAATTAATTAAACAGCACTACTTCATTGTACTGTCGACTATAAACGAAATTACAATTTTTAAAGAAGCTTTGACTAAGAACTTTTTTGTCAATAAAGGATATGTGCAATTACTTTTCCTTTTTACATTGACTAAATTCAACGTTTTCGATTTATAGACATTCAAAGATATTTCGCAAATTCCACTGACAGCGTCATCGGTAACATTAACAAAAATTAACGCTAACTAAAGTGCCGGTATAAAATTGTTTGCTGATGAATGATTATTATAATTAACAGATAATGTAATACATTAGACATAATTCATTTATGTCAGACTAGCAAAATTCTGTACATTTATTATACATTAGAATCTTGTAATATCATCATAAGGTACATATGTATTATACATTTTTTTTGTTATTCAACTCACTAAATTTAAAAAAAGTAAAAAAAAGAGCGACACATCGTCGGATCCGGATTTCCTTTTACCTCTTCCATATAATGTGTTTACATATTTTATAAGGACGAAAATCGATTATAATATTTTCGTTTATATACGTAAATAATATTAAATTCATAAGAATACAAATAATCATTTCCTAGTAGCTTTGGGGAATTACGCACACACCATTCACAGCACAAAACTATTTTTTGTAAAAATATCTATAAACATTGCCATCCTATTTAAGTAAATAAATCATTATTTTTTGTGCAAAGACACACGTGCCAGTAGTGGCTGGAAAACGGCTTTACATGTATCCAGAAACCAATTAACTATTACATGCAAAACTTTAAATTAGAAAACTTACCAAACAATTTCCGCAACATAACTCATATTTTCAATTATTCAATAGTAAAAATCAAATAAAAATGAAAAATCACTTAAAATGGACTAAAAAATATCTCTAAGTATGTATAATTCAAATGGATGGAGATGATTTTTCGTTTATTTGCGGTTTGTATAATAAATAAAAATTATAAAATATTTAGGCAAACAAAGTTTTTTCCCCCTCTGCTTTTTCATTTATGTGTATATAAAAAATATCGATAATGCAGATTCGTGTATAAAAATATCCTTATTAAGTTCGCATTAAATTCCTTTTGATATTAAACCAAAAGTTAATTTACCTCACCAAAATTCACTACATTAATATAATAAAATAACAAACAAACACTTTACGACACGGATACACAAGGATTACGTATACCAATTTAATGACTGTGACGTAATCATTTCATATATACTCGTACATACATATATAAAGTATCTTGTTGTTTGATTAGGGGTGGAAAATTATAATCAAACATAACCTAAAATAAAATTAATTTACACTATAATACAAACTAAAAGGATATTAAAGTAAGGTATCCTTTTTTTACAGTCTTTCATTACACAAATTAATCACTAAAATATTTTATAAAAAACACTTGCACCAGGACATTTTTTTTTTTTAATACAGAAAAACCCCGAATATCCTTTTTAATTAAACGCCATTTTTATTTTGTTTCAAGGAAAATTCTTTTACATCATATCGCTTTGATTATATTTGCAAAGTGCGTCTATTTTAGATGTTTTGTGTACGATTTTTGTGGATGAAAATTCTATGTTTCAGATTATTATTATTGGGTGATGTTGCTTTTCTTTCCCTAAGAATACATACAGCGAATACATATCCCTGCGTGCATGTGTATTGATTCATCATCCCTTAATATTATTATTTTTCTCATTTTATTTCAGAATATGTGTGTGTGTCTGTTGTATGATTTGTACAATGTGCATTTGTATTTGTGTATATGTTGTGACGCTTAATGTCGCGACGTATTCATAGGCTGTTGTGTATCTAGAATATTAAAAAGGGATATATGTACCTTTTAAAACATTTTCTTCGTATACGTATGACGATATACACCCACCCATATTATAGTCAGACTTTATCCTTTTTGATTGTATAAAATTTTATTGAAGGGAAGCGAACGCACAGCTGATACACAATAAAATATAGTTTACATACCACAAAAAAGTTCGTACCTCTGATTTATGTACCTCGTACATTTCACCCCCCTCGATAATTTCATACATTTTATTGGAAAAACAAAGTAAAGAGACATGCGCACTTCGGATGAGTACATAGGATATATTTTATGTATACGTAGTTCCTTATAAGTGTATATAATACTATAAATGTATATAAAAATATTTTGTGTCTTTTAGAAATTTCAAAAAAAAAAAAAAAAAAAACTTTATAAAAGTCATACATATAGAGATGAAAATTGAAAAAAATAATCATAAGAACATACAAAAATTCTGTCTATGAAAATCATAAGTATAATTTTGAATGGCACGACACAGATGAGGTAGCTGATTCAAAACATTTGATTTGATGTGAAAAATTGGTGTACATAATTAGGTGGAAATGGTAAAAAAGGAAAGTTGAAGTCCATTTATTACGGTTAATTGTGTGTAGAAGACGCAGGTAACATTTGTTTCATTCTACGAGAATTGATTTACATTTTATATCTTTAAATACATTAAAAACAATATGATATCATGACACCCAAATTAGTGTTTGGTTTACTTATCAGTATACACATCCGTATCACATTATTTTATTCATAATGCCGATTGTAAATCAAACATAAATTTGGGTTCTTTTAAGTTCAAACACGATGATCGATGAGAATCTCTCCCTTGTTAAAAAAATAATAACAGACTTCATAAGTTAAGTGTCCAAAATAAAAGTATATACTACAAGAAAATGGAAAACATGCGGTGATGAATATTAAGAAATTTATGTTTTATGTATGTTGGGCATTTATATATTTTATAAATTGAAAAACATATGGCAAATTAATGTTTTGTGAATGTATCAAATACTATTTATATGTAATTAGATATTATATAAATGAAATAACGTTTATTAGCAGTGGTTTCTTTAGTATTTTTTATTAAGAAAAGGAGAAAATGCTTTTATGAAAAGCAGTGCAGCACTTTTGCAAGACATATACATACTCGGATAAAGTATAATGTATCGTATAACCGGTATATTCAAAAAAATCAAATTCAATCGGCGGACAACACAACAGATGTATCTACTAAACGCGTAACGATTACGAAAACGTATCATATCAAAAAACTCGTAACTGTTTCATTATTTATTTATTTGTTTTTGGTATAAAATTCGACCTCCTCAACGATATAATTTCTTAAAATATATAAGTAATCTAAACAAATAAAAATAGATTAAAGTCAATTTGAATAAATTTTCTACTTTATTTAAAAAAACAAAAATTAATTTTACTTTATTTGCTTTTAATGACATTGAAATGTCGATAGCAAATGGAAAATATTTTATAGAAAACACAAGTTTTTCCTTTCAATCGAATTAATTTTGCAATTTAGTGTCGTATAAATATTTTGCTAAATATTTATCGATATTATATAAAACCTACTGAGTCTAGACAGTCAAATTTGAAATATGTTTTGCTAACGTCAAAATACATATGCAACCTAATTCTTTTTTTGGCTAATTCTAAATGATGAATAGAATTTTTATTCATGTCTGATCTACTCAGACGTTTCTATTATTTTTCAGTGTGTTTTATTGATTGATTGTCTTTAAAGATTCATAAGAAAAAATGATTCCGATAATGATTTATTTATTTTATCTAAGAGCACTATACCATATACATGTACTATACCATTGTTCGTTTACTTAATGAATAACATGATTTGGTGTAAAATATTTATCCATCAATGAATCTTTTAAAAAAAACACTAATTTTTCTACTCTGAGACTACTCTGTAATTGATTATAGGTTCACAAGAATGCCGGACCTAATCAATTTTGATGAAGTAAATTTTCCCTTGTTCGTTTTAGTGTTTCCAAGAACTTAACAAGGTAAAAAAAGGTTTTTTTTGGGAAATGAGATCTCTTTCAATCTTTCTTTTCCGGAATTAAATTTTCTATCTAAATATATCCCCTACCTAGCCTGGGTAAAATCAACGTTTTCTTGCAAAGTGCAATCGGTGATGGCGATTAATTCGCCTATGTACCCCTGTTGGAGCGTAGAATTCTTGAGCCAAAATGTTTTCCAATTTTTTTTTTTTTTTGTAATATTTCGATAAAACCATTACTTAGCTACAGTAATTTTAAAATAGCGAAATTTTCAAACTCGTGAAAAGGCTTTGATTCCGTTTAAACGAATTAATTTTTTGACGTAAGGTTTTCACCAACAACTCAGTATACTGTTAAAGTTAGCCGAAAGTTGGCAGCCGAAAGTGAAAAGTCGATAATGCAGATTGCGTTAGTCCAGCCGAAAGTAAAAAAAGGCAATGCAGATTGTCTAATCCCAGCCGACACTTTCCAGCCAAAAGTAAAAAGCCGATAATGCAGATTATGATATTAACATTCCAGCCGAAAATAAAAAATTTAGTAGTTATCAGCCGAAAGTAAATAAATACATGGATTTAAATAAAAAATTTTGTAAATAAATTTACGTGTGAAACTTTGCTTCGTAGAAAATATCGGAAAATCAGAAGAATATACAAAATTGGAATAAAATCAGCCTCTAGAGTATATATCTGAAGTTGAATCGTTTTTATGTGATTTGTCAATAGCTATCGAATGAAAAAAATCCGTTCAAGTTTCCCGTGGGAAATCTCGGAAAATTCGATTTTCCAAGAATTATTCGAAAATTTGTATAAAATCAGCCTCTAGAGTGTTATGTCTGGAGATGAATTGCATTGATGTGACTTGTCAATAGCTATCGCAGGAAAAAATATCAGTTCAAGTTTCCCGTTGGAAATCTCGGAAAATTCGATTTTCCAAAAATTATTAGAAAATTTGTATAAAATCAGCCTGTAGAGTGTTATGTCTGGAGATGGATTGCATTGATGTGACTTGTCAATAGCTATCGCAGGAAAAAATATCAGTTCAAGTTTCCCGTTGGAAATCTCGGAAAATTCGATTTTCCAAAAATTATTAGAAAATTTGTATAAAATCAGCCTGTAGAGTGTTATGTCTGGAGATGGATTGCATTGATGTGACTTGTCAATAGCTATCGCAGAAAAAAAATTAAGTTCAAGTTTCCCGTGGGAAACTTGAACTGAATTTTTTTCCTACCATAGCTATTGACAAATCAGTTAAATGCAATCCATCTTCAGACATAACACTCTAGAGGCTGATTTTATACAAATTTTCTAATAATTTTTGGAAAATCGAATTTTCCGAGATTTCCCACGGGAAACTTGAACTGAATTTTTTCCTGCGATAGCTATTGATAAGTCACATCAAGGCAACCCATCTCCAGACATAACACTCTAGAGGCTGATTTATTTTCGGCTGGAATGTCAATAACATAAACTGCATTATCGACTTTTCACTTTTGGCTAACTTAAACAGGTTCAACTCAGTACCTTCCAGATATTTAACTGTTCCGGTAATTTTGAATGACGCTATAGGATGTATGTACAATGGCAGTCAAAAATAAGTTAACAAACGGTTTTTATAATTAATTTCCGGAATTAGCTTCACAGTGATTTCTATTTTAACTACTTACATAAAACTAAATATTATACACTTGTGTGTGTAAAATTCTTTGTTAAAATATTTTTAGTTTTGTATTTTCGACTCATTTTCCGAAACGAGCCGATCAAAAATAAGTTAACAAAACCTACTACATCTATTAGTTTCATTTTAACGCTCTAATTGAATCATTAGGACTAAAATTTAGCTGAATAATAATTATTTGTATAATTAGTAAGTATTTTTTAACGTTAATTGCGGCTTAATTTATTAAATTTTAATTAATATTTATTTTAATAAATATTATACCATATTTTAGTTAAAATGGGCAAATCCTCTCAGTTAACTAGGGAAGAACGACGTATTATAGTCAAGTTAAGGTCAGAAGGCAAAACTTATAGAGAAATTGGGAAATTGTTTACCAAAATCCAAGTTTGCATATACAAAATTTGGAAAATATATAAGAAAAAAAGTCAGATTTCATCTAGCCATCGTCCAGGACGACCCAAAATAACAAACGAGACGATAGATAAGCGAATTAAACATCTTTGTGAAGGTAACAGATTAATATCCGCATCTCAAATTAGGGCAAAATTAGCATTAGAAGGCAAAACGTTACTATCTGACAGCACCATTAGGCGTAAAATTTACGAAAGTGGCTTACGCGGACGAGCAGCTCGGATGTTAGAAAACTAAGAAACAAAAGAGAATGATTTTTTGCAACCAGCATATCCTAAAACCATCTGAATATTGGGAAAAAATATTATGAACCGACAAGAGCATGATACGCTTGTCTTATAGTCACGGTAGAATGAATGTATGGCGTAGAAAAGGTGAAGAATTTTCTTACACTTGCTCAAAACCTACAACGAAATCACTAGTAAAAGGTTTGATGGTATGGGGCTGTATGTCAGTATATAGAGTAGGAAAAATAGTGGTGCTCGAGGGAAAAGTAAATGCCGATGTTTACTTGACAATATTAAAAGATGTTGCCATTGCATAACGACAACGAATAATAGAGGAGGATTTTGTTTTTCAACAGGATAATGCCCCCATTCACAAGGCCAAAACAAAAAGGTTTTGAAATACTTTAAGGACCACAATATCATTATTTTAGAATGGCCTCCGCAAAGATCTGACCTTTCGTAGATTAAAAATGTATGGGCTTTGTTGAAGAAACGAGTAAATGATAGAGCACCAGCTAATTTATGTGAATTACGCCAAACCCTTGACGATGAATGGTATAAAATTACTCCAGAAGAGTGTCGAAAATATGGAATTAATTTACCAATAGGTTTGAGTAAAATGTGTTTTAAGAATTATGGTCACTGTGGTTATTAACCGAATGTTAACATATTTATGACTGGTACCTTTCGGAAGTTTGAATTTTGGCAAATTTTATAAGCATTACAATGAAATTTTTTCTATGAATTTTATTTTTTTTTATATTTAAATTAATACACGGAATTAAACCAAAATATTCGTCAATCAAATAAATGGAAAATTTATGACGTTAAACCCAAGTTTTTTAATTAAAAATGCTTTGTTAACTTTTTTTTGACTGCCATTGTATGTACTATGTATCGAGAGTCGCAAAAAAATATTCTTATACGTACTTACTTTCAATTTTTGGCACTTTTCCGTATAAACCATTTTTTTAATGACCAAAAATCTGTTCTGGTTAGTTCTTAAGTGCGATGAATATTCAAAGCTAACCTTATTATGTTCGATGATTCTATACCAGCGTTCTTCAAACTTTGTCATCCCAAGGAACCATTTTTCTATATAAAATTTGCAGCGGAACCCTCCTATATATGTTAAAAACTGTATACCAGATAAAAATTTGCATTTATTCAGTCAAAAAAACAAATTATTTTATTCCATATAATGTAGGCATTCCTAGTGTTCGCTGATGACAAGGGATAACAAATATCCGGATATTTTTTGAGCAAAAAAACGAACGCATTAAAAGGATCGGTATATTTTTAACTCTACTTTTATTTGGATTTTTTGGAGTTGTTTTGACAACAGAAAATTAATTCTTTTAACGGCGTAAAAAAATCGAGAATTTCTGCGAAATGAAAAATTTAAATACAGGGAGTAACAGTTGTGAAAAATATCCGGATATTTTCTGTCAAAAGGCCATCAATGAACATACGGCATGTCATCAGAAAAAATCCGGATATTTTATTAAAGTGAAGTTAGCGGGGGTAATATTTGTCAAAAATATCCGGATATTTTATGTCAAAAGGCCATCAGTAAACATACGGATTATGTAACACAAAATACACATAAAACAACAAAAACATTAAAAAAAAACCTCTTGATGAGGCGCTACTGTGCCATTTTTTGGGCTTGGTGAAATTTATTTTTTTCGTTACTTTTCTGTTTTGCATTAAAATGGGGTGAACAAAAATTTTTTCGCTAGACCGAAAAAATGGTGCAATAGAGCTCGATTAGCCAAGAAAGTTAATGACTTGAATGAGCTTGGCTATTTATATTGGTGTTAGTTTTCTATTTATATTGGTTTTAATTGGAGACCCGTACCATTTTCTGCATCAAGTCGATTTCTGTATTTGATTTTCGTAGCAACGTAGTTAAATGTTTCAAAATACGAACGCGGTATGGTCGGTTGTCAAGAAATCGTTTAATAAAACAAAACATTCTTTATTATTTTTGGTGATCCATTCCTCCCAAAGCTTGTGCTTCTATTTTATTGAGTTGACTTTACTACTGACCTTAAAAATTATAGTATTTGGCCCCTGAAGTGAAAGATTAACTCCGTTGAAGTACAAAAATATATCGGCAAAGTAAGTTAGATTTTGAAGCCAACTAATGTTATTAAATTTTGTAGGCAATTCATATTCATGTTCTGCTAAGAAGAATCGAATTTCATCTTGTAATTCGCAGAATCTGGTCAGAACCTTTCCCCTGGATAACCATCTCACTTCTGTATGGAGAAGACATTTTTTATTTAAGCTTCCCAGATCATCGCACAATAGGGCAAATATCCTGGCATTTAGCGGTCTGGATTTGATGAAATTTACAATCTTAAAGGCTTCGTTGAGAACTTGTTGGAGTGCTTGTGCTATCCGTTTAACAGCAGAGCATGACAATGAATATTGCAATGGCTGTTTTTGATGTCTGGAGCTCTTTGCTTTATGCGTGCTATTACGCCCTTTGTGACACCAACCATGGCCTTGGCCCCATCAGTGCGTTTATGATGGCATAAATTCCAAGGAATTGAATGATTGTCAAAATATGCATCAAGTAAATTATATATTTCTTGACCTGTTGTACGAGTTGGCAGAGCTTTGCAAAAAAGCATATCTTCTGTAAAATTGGATTCGTCTATGTATCTCACGAACACTATCAAAACTGGTAACCCAGCAACATCTTTTGATTCGTCCAGTTGCAAAGTGAATCCATGTTTCTTCACGGAACCCCAGAAACATCTAGCGGAACCCTAGGGTTCTGTGGAACCCAGTTTAAAGAAAGCTGTTCTATACAAATTATTTGTTGTGGGAAACGGACGGTGACCCTCTTTTAGAATATAGGTATTCCTATTAAGTCTAAAAATGTGAGAACACATACAATGTTATACCGTTAAATTTGTTTTAAACTTTTGTAATCCAATAATATTTTTACTACATTTTTGTGAAGATATAGTATATGTATGTGTGAGATTTCAGACCAAATTCATTTGTACTTTAACTTTCTAATTTATATTTGTAATTGACCTTTCCAATTTTTGTGGCGGAAGCATATTTATCGGCGGAGTTAAATTTGCTGCATTTAATTTTTAGAAACTGACCTACTTATCTACTGAAATATTCAGATGTTGGGGATTTAATCCATGTTGCAAATGGAATTAATTTTGTGATACAAATATTTTCGGCCGCAGAGTTAATTTGTGTCCCTGTATACGAATAATTCGTGGAATTATTTTGAGGAACGAGATATTGTTCTATGATTATGTCAATGATAATTTCGCGTGTCAGTTCAGTAAAATAGGAAAATAAATCTCGCTTTTATGGAATTAAACATCAACATTTTTCGTCGTGAAATTTGACGGTGAGATACATTTAATAGGACCGTGACAATATTCAATTCTTAATAATTTTTTATTAATTATTTATATTTTACACAATTTGAAATATCGGACGGAAAAGATAAACACAACGAGTGTATATTACAGTAATACCAATAAGTACATTAATCGAGAAGAATGAAATATTTAGAAAATAATTATTATTCTATAATAATATCCGCCTCTTGTTCTGCTGCGTTCATTTAAATGATGATGAAATTGCTGTTCGACTGTATGACAATTATGTATCACGTACATAACCTTTTGGCCCAAATTATGCCCTTATCACTCCGCAAATTCGACAAATTTAATTTAAAATTACAACTAATGTTGTTTTAAATAAAACTCAAAATTATCGCAATAAATCCGTTCTTTGAAAGCAAATCACGAAAAATATGAACAAAATGACAAAACTTCTCATTTAACATGTTTACTCGATTCAGTACTTGTACTAATAGTAAATCTCACAAAGAAAACTAGAAAACGATATATAGTATGGGAAAAACAAAAATTTCTTTCCATTCCATATCATTTCACTAAAATTACCCGGATAGTCGAGTATTCGAAAAAGGACCAAAATATCCGAGTAGATAAGTTCATAAAGTATTTTATTTACATTTCTTCCAAAAGTTATTTCACATAAAGAAATAATCAAGACTCCACACATTCTTTGAAGGAATAAAAATGAGAGAGTATAGGTTACCCAGAATGTCTCAAACTGACTCAAATTTGCCTTATTATTAAAAATTATATGGAATTACAATTGATTGATCCAGGAATTTTTGATAAATTTAATATTACGATTAAAAAAGTAAAACAAAAATCTGGGCCGACCTAATTTGTTCCAAAACTTGACGTTCTTCTTGTACAATAAAAGGTCATTATTTTTTCAAATTTTAGTTTTCTCTAGTTTGGAAGCTAGAAATTTGACAAAATTTAAAATTTGTCCAATTATAGAAATGTTTGTCGAATTTTGTTCTTTTAAAGCTAATAAATACATGTACATTTAAAAAAAGTTTCAATCAATATCTGGATACAATTTCGCCGAAAATAGTTAGCCTTTTAATAGTTTCATCAAAATTTTTTCTCCAAGATCGAAAGACTTTATTGGGATTTAACTCAGTTTTTAAGTTACGCCGATTTTTATTTATCTATTTCTAAACTAAACGTTTTGATCTTCACAATTAAAAAAAAAAAAAAAAAAAAAAAAATAGTTTATAATAAACTCAACACATTTAGCCAAAAAATTTATGAAACTGGACGAAAAAATTAATTTTCAGTCAAATTCACGTAAATTAAGTTAGAAAGCACTTTTTAGCTGATTGCAAAAAAATATTGCACATTTTGTTACTTTTGTGGACGTTTCTGAAAAATTCCAGAAAACTCCAGAGATTCTTGGAAAAGAAAGAATGATTTTAAAACAAAATCTCCATTTTCCAGAATATTTTAAAATTAAACTTTCTTTCAGAATTTCTGGGAAATGATTCAAGGTACCAATTTAATTCGGGTAACATAAAATAGAAGAAAACATTAATAAAATGTGCATTGGCGTTCTGCTCAAACCTAACTTTTAACTTTCTAGCTTAAAACTTAATCGGTTGACAATTTTAAAGCAAATTTTAAGGGTACGGCTGGTAAAATTTGGTGTAGCATAGAAGTTCTACTTTATCCAGGAAAATTAGTGTACGTCAAATAAATAAAATCGATAAATTTTCACATTTTGTCTTAATTAATTATCAAGACGTTAAGAAATTTATAAACATGATTTATTATTCAATAATTCAAATTCCGAATTTTACACATATATTAACACTTAACCCGCCAACACACTGTGTTTTTCTCGACTAAAACTACACAGGATGAAGTGAACAAAAAAAAAAGTAAATGCTTTTACTTAAATTTTTTCAAAAAATTTCTTGTTAGACGAATTAAATCGATTTTTTTACTCATAAGACAAGCATTGATTACATTTTACATTGATTAGTTATCAAGTAAAACCGGATCACACCGGGAAGGTGAACTCTTCCAATGCAAATTATTCAAAGCTATTATTTAAATATCGGTACATTATCGGTAAATATAAAAAACTGTAAGTTACGAATTTTAGAAAATTCCATAAACTAGGATATAATCTTAGAATTATAAATTTTAAAATTTTCTAATATGAAAATTATATTTTTCAAAATTTAAATAAATAACATAAATAGGTTGTTTTGGACAAAAACATAATTTTGAGCTTCTTAATTACCAACTTTGAAAAACATGTCAGTCAAGTTTAACAGACTAACCTTAAATTTTGTTTCTAAATTCTATGATTATTCATTTTCAATGGCTAGTAAATAATAATAATTATAATTATTAAGAGAGAATCCTAGAATTCAAACTAGAAACAATTTTCTAATTTTTTAATTTAATTAAGTTTATGTTAGATAATCAATTCTCAAAATTTTAAAATTTACACAAACATTAGAAAAAATATAATTTGAATTAAGTTCTTCTTTAAATTGGAAATTCCTAACCGAAAATTTTCAAATTACATATTAGTATTTGAGACGCAAACAAAATATATTAAAAGTAGCTTTGTTTTTAAAAACGACGAGGCGATCGATTGAGAGTTACTTGGAACCTCTTATCACTCAAAATAATAGGCTCGAAGAGAGTATCAAGGCGTAACTTTCCACCGTCAATATTTCTTCACGTCCCCTACTAGAGTAAGGAACATAGAGCAGATACTTGGTTCTCTAGTAGGCAACCATTTTCATAAGAACAATTGGTTATTTCAAATTTTAGAGTTTTTATCGTTAATTTTCACTGTCTTGATTTGTTCATTTTATTTGTGGACTCAACTTGATCTAGTAGTCGTATTCATATTTAAAGCCTTGTGAATTTTTCAGATTTTCGACTAATGACCTCTTCAAATACCTTGCAAACATTGTAAACTAATCAGAAGCACGGAAAAATTTTGCAAGTACAAAAGTTACACAATTTTATTAAAGAATTCGATGTTACTTGAAAGTTCAAATTAATTTAACAAAAATTACAAAAACAAATTTCAAACAGCATTTTCAAAATTTAAGAAACTTTTCAAAATTTTAATTAAATTAGCAATTAAAAAATTTTGAAATTACGAATCATCAAATTTTAATGCATGTTCGCCCTCGCAATATACAGTTTCTAGAGCTTATTTTTGAATTTCCAGCCCAACAATAATGTTTTCTATTCATCTTTAATCGTTTTACAAAGTGATTCCAACCCTTTTTATTAGCAAGGCGTATTCGATTTAAAATGTCGAATCTATCGAGACATAATGAATTTTTAAAATTAGGTTAACTAATTATTTTCGATTAGTACACCCATAATATAGTGTATAGTATATTTTTTTCTTTGTTCACTAACTAACATAATGTGTAGATATCACACGAAGACTATTTATAGAAAATGATGAGCACCATAATTTTCCAAAAAAACAAAAAAAAAATTAAAAATTTATATTTTCTTTTGGTACAAAACACACACAAATTAATTAGATGGAAATTTATTTTAGGAAACAAAAACATTTATAGGTCAGTAAAAACGTTTTCAAGTGTTGCGGTTAGTCTCATGCGTATGTGCCGCGCGCGTTTAAAGTCATTTCAAGTTCATATAGTAATGCAGTAAAATACTACATCGTTTTCATTGTACATGTACCTATACGATGACCTTCAAGACAAGTACGAAATTAAATATTTGAATACAATTGAAATAAACAAAACATTAACCTTGCACAAGTTTGACGAAAGAAAGTAAATTAATTATATTTACATCTTATATGGCATTAAAAACGTAACTGATTTATAAGCGGGGGCGAAACACGTTTTTATTCGTAATGAATATTCCCTAATTTAATTTTAGTTAAATTTGATATGTTTTTTTTTTTATATATCGAAAGTGTAATTAACAAATGATCTACGAAACCTTACCACCAACACAATTTTGATTTGTAATTTGGACAAATTTTTTGAAGGATTTATTACAAATTTGATTAATCCCGTAAAATTTTGATACACCCATCATAGACAACATCATGTGTCATCAAGCTTTGTATGAATGCGCGAACAAATATTAAACACGACCGTACGCTACTGTATTGCATCAACTTATCACCACTTTGATAATTTACTTATGTAAACAGCATTCTTTATAAAATCATCCAGTCGCACTACAAAAGAGAGTTCAAACGCATTCAACCAAAATTAGATAATTAAATTAGTTCATTTGGATTTTGGTATGACGAAACTTAATTAAAACCATATTAACACACATAATGCACTGTATTTATGTAGAATTGTAGAATAAAGAATCGAATTGCAATTAAAATGTTTTTATTTATAAGTACGGTGTCCTATTCATTACGCTAATGAAGGCGTTGAGTTAATTTTCTTAAACGATATTCCCAGTTTTCCAATTTACCTGACTTGAAATTTTTGAAGCTTTGTTGAATGGTTGGTTTTATACGTAGTGTACATAAAAGTATGTTCATCTACAATTGCGAATATATAATTGAAAATAGAAAAATGTAGACAGACACCGTTGTTTTTGGTGTTGCAGTTTTGTAATTTTGTTAAGTTGTTGTTGCTATTTCATGATATGATGCACTTAACTTTGAGTTACAGCTCATATATGGATGTATAATAATAAATACGCGCGCTTGTATGAATTTTCCATGCCACCAAGTTTACGTCTATGCTCTCTATATTTTTGTAATGGTTTGTATGTGTCTGTGTGTGTGTGTCTTCACTTACCTTCTTATTGTTGTATACAAGTGTAGACAAGAGATGTTGTATTTCAAAGTTAAAAAGAATATACCATATTATATACAACATAATATAGAAGTAAACATTTTATAACAATAATGATTGAGAGACAGATGGTTTTGTCGACAGACAATTTCAGAAATATTAATTTTTATTTACAGTTTATAGTTATTTGTTACCTTTTTCATGTAATTGGTAGCAAACGGTGGCAAACATCTGGTGATATATTGTTATTATTACAATATGCTTGTAATTTATTGCAATACAAATATTATGCAAATATATAGCAAGAAAATTGGAAAAATTTGTAAAGTTAATCCTGTCGAAAAAACTATATTGTTAAATTTTGTGGAAAATACCTTAAATACAATTTTTTCTTGATGACGATATAAATTAGATGTATTATATATAACATGCACATGTTCATCTACAAAAATTAATTTCATCAAAGATTTATTATTCAATTTGCAATAAATTTTCATACGTAATAATTAGGCTTAGGATTCCTAGGTAAAAAAATATTTTTTTTTGGGAAATTCGAACCAAAAATTTGTTGGATAGTTATTCCTTTTAGAACAAATAAAAGCGAATGAGCTACATATGTTACCACATATTTTTAAATATTGCCACCTATTTTACGTTTTACCACATATTTTAAGGTTTATTCCAAATATATTTAATTTTTCTTCAAGAATAACGTAATTCGACTTTCATAGCTTAAAATTTGATAAATAAAAAATATTTTATAAGCTCAATTTTAAATTTAGATCAACAAATAATTTTTTTAGAAGTTGAAAACTTTTACTTTGGCCTAAACTCCGCTAAGTTAGATCAATAAATTAAGAACAAAATAAACGTCAAATTAAAATATCTCATTGTGATATTTATTTGATTAGGGCAAAATATGGAAATCCATAGCAAATGCAATTCTACCCCATTTATGCACTTGAGCAACAGTTTTAATGCTATTCATATTCAAAATGGGCTTGAACGAAAACTAGTTTTTAATCCGAAAAGTTCCAAATTATTATATTTTTGAGGGAAATGTTGAATGCAAAGTTGATCATTAAGTTTGAATTACTAACTGCATTATTTGAAATTTGAGGGAAATCTAAAGGTAACAAAATTAGCTTCAATTCTCAATTGGACGTAATGATTGTGAATGAAATTTTAAGTAGAATAACTAGCCCAAATTTTATATTTAATTTAGAAATGAAAAAATTCAGAATTCAAACATGAATTTTAGTAAAATGTTGCGTGTCATTTACGTAAAAAAAGTCAACATACGTTTATGAATTTCAACATATCGAATAGAAAATTAGAATTTCGAGCAAAAATCTGAATGAGCATTTGAATTCCGAAATGTAATTGAATAAATTCTTGAGCAGGAACTTAATTACAAACTGGATTTGAACGAGATGTTGTGTCTAATATGAATCAAAAGCTAATCGTATTTTTCAGCAAAAGTTTCGTTATAAATAGAGTTTGAATTCCAATCTTTGAATAAAAATTCCAACCAGGGCTTGACTAAATATTGAGTAAATTTAAAAAAAAAACTCCGGTTTTAAATCCAAAAATTCTGAGATAGTAACAAAGTGTTTCTGGGTTAAACTACAACTAGTGAGGGCAAAATTCTGAGAAAAAAGTATTTTTGAATTTCAAATATTTCGTTGCAATTAAATAAAAATGTATATTTTGAATACAAATAGGCTAAGTTCCAAACTCAAAGAATTAGAATTAGTTAAAGGTTTGAGTGAAAATACAAAATTTACAATTCAATTTCAGTTTTCATTGATGCGAGAAGTGTAAGTTTTATACTCGAAACTAAATCTCGAGAATATGAATTCTAAAGTGTATTTGAATATAATCTTGATGGGAACTTAAATTAAAAATTGAGTTTGAATTACAATTTGTATTGAGCAAAAACTAAGAGCATTATTTAGTTTTTCTTAGTTTAAAACTTGCTTTAATAGCGTGAATATTTTAGTCTCAACCGTGACGGTCTTCTTTTGAAGTAAGTATCGCTTCCCAGTACAAATTTTTAAGTGTATTGATGTGGAACCATTTTTGGCTGCTTCTCCAACACTTTGTAACCCAGGAAAGTTAGTTTATCCAACTTTATAGCCAAAACCTTAATACTTTTTTGTTAATGAGTGAATTGAAATCCCCTTAAGATAAAGTCTAGTTTTGGTTTTCTTTTCAAAAAATAACCACATATTTTTCATTTTAATCACATATTTTACCACATATTTTGCAATTTTAGTTACATATTTTAGGAACATATTTTTGATTTTTTAGAACCTAAAAATCCTAAGCCTAGTAATAATTAATAAACTCGAATGAAAATTTATTTTAGTTTAATTCCAGTTTAAGTACAAATTTTAAGAATTTACAGAAATCGAAATGCGTTCAACCAACTTGAATATACTCGCAGAAAAATGGTAATCAATGAAGCGCATTTTCTACATAATTAACTCATTAATAAGGAAAATTGATGCCACTAAAGAAAACCTGAAACAATTGAACAGAATTATGGATTAGTAAATTCCATACAATACAGCAATAAAAATAAAATTCTCTTAATATTTTAAGTTTTATCGATTTACTGATAAAACAAAACCTAAAGGTCAAACTGTATAAATCTTTATCAGAAAATATGAGAGACAGTAACCGAATATTTAGACAACAATTTTTCTATTTGAAAATATGTCGAGACATTCACCACCGTAATGTTATTTTACCTAAACATAGCGTTGTTGGTTGAATTAGGTTGGCATATTTACCGTCTTTAATTTAAGGACACAAAGTATTTCTACCAGTGAAAGTACGCGGTAGCCGTGGAATAATTATTCTTATTTATTAAAAGGGTTATTGTTCCTGCTTAACATGGATTTTAGCCCGGAATTACTACACTTTTATCTAAGAATAAATCCCATACAGCTGGACAACTCAACTTAATTATTTTAGTGATCTTGCAAAAGTTTTTGATAAAATTTATCATTCAGTTTTAGTATGATTGTTGAAGATTTGTTAAGATTTTTCAATCAAAGTTGATTGATTGATCGTATTGTATCAGTGAAGTCATCAACTGATAATATGAAAATATTTGTCTCGGTTGCCAACTATATCTAATTGTACAAGGATTTAAATACATTTTTGTAGTTAGTCCACGCTTATTCAAATTCCTTTCAAAAAAGTAGACAAGGCCTATTTTTTCAAATCAATAGACATGTGTGGTTGATTTTTGACATTTGAAATATGAATACTTCTTGAGAACCGCACTACCTAGGAACAAACCAGATTCAACTAAATGCATATCCCAGTCATCTTTTTGTAATATAGCAGCGATGCTGAGTTAGTTTTTTAGAGTTTGGCCACTGCACCAAGAAATAAAACAAGAGTTCTAAAACAAAATTGTTTCATTTTAATTAAAAAAAATTGAGGTGTGGCCAACACACGACTTTCTTTTACGAACAGAGAATTTTGAGAAATTTTATTTTTTTCCTAATTTTTTTTTTTAATTTGTTTTTCATTTTTGGAAATATTTTGTATTAAGTAGTTTTTTGTAAACCTTATACTTTTTAAAATATTTGCAAAACAAATTTTCTGGACCAAGGGAGAGGCCACTTCCGGTTAGCCGATTTGGAGTAAAATTCACTGGGATCTTCCAATTTATCAAAAAAGCTTAAATCTGAAGTTTTAGTTCGATTGATTAGACCGTATGGGCTGTAGAGAGGACACAGACAGACTGACAGACAGACACCATTTCGAAACCCACTTTTTCGGACTCAGGGGACCTCAAAACAAATAAATCTCTAAAAATCTCAAGGTCCAAAATTTTCATGATTACTATACTTTATTTTACTAGAGTAAAAGAAAGTAAAAATGAACAACAGACAAAAAATTCTAGGTTATACTTAAACTTAACCCAAAAACGTTAGTAGCAGGTGTTTCCCTTTCTCGCTCGAATCACATCATGCTGCCGTTCGATCATATGAAGTCAAAATGACAATTTTAACGTCTGTCTGAATTGGTTTAGGATATCGAGAATAGATGGAAAACGACATGAGAAATAAAACAAAGATTTATATAGATGATCAATTGGTTTGCAAAAGCAACTACAAAATGGAAATATACTACTCCTAAGATAACCAGTCACAGATCCAGAAAAGTTAAAACTATTGTTGAAGACGCATTAATTTGAATAAATTTTCTTTGTTTATGTTTTAATACGCACAGTAAAACCTCTAAAGTTGGATGCTTCTACAAGTTCTAATGTTAAAGTCCCTACAAAATCATATGGAATTTTATTTAAAAAAACTCAAATTTACTTCTGTACGTTGGACAACCTCTACGATCTCATGTGTTGGACATAATTTTTTAACATTAAAGAAATTTTCTTTGTGATTTTACTTTGTATATTGGACGAACAAGATTTGGGTCTCTTCTCTCAAAAAAAATTTTATGTTGCTTTATAAATAGTGAGCTGTATGTTATTAGAAATGTATGTGTGTGTCCGTGTCTATATATGCGATATGTGATTTGTTAGTGTTTTAATTTCTATATTAACAAGGATAGTAATAAGAGAGATAAAATGTTTCAATTTTGTATACAAACGAACGAAAAAGCATGAATTAATGTTTTTAATCAATGATCAAACTTGTTTAAACGAATTAACATTTTGTTTGAGTTGAACTAAAATATAGATAGAGCCTCATTAGAGCCAAAGTAAAATTCTAGATTACTTTAAATGTGTATCTCTTAATTCAAAACTTCAAAAGCACAGTGAATAAAGCACAAACAAACGAAGCGGAAACATTCATTCCTCCTACACTAAAACGAGCAAAACAAAAACGTATTTGTGTACAAAGTTGTATCCAATAGGTTCGGTTTAAATTTTGTTTTATATGAACTATGTGTGGCAATTCGCAAATAAAATTTAATTACCAAAACCCATATACTGTGTGTTGAACTGGAAATTTCTCGTGTCCGGTAGAATAGCGTTGGTCGTAATAAAAATGGTTGGTTTTGTCGTCGGTGTCCAAAATGAAGGCGAAGGTCCAAAAAATCGTTTGGGGTGTTATCGTGTCCAATTTACTTGCGTAGGTCAATAAAATGTCGAAGCGGCTTTCTCAATTCCAATTTTTTGTCCCGGTATATAAAAAATAAAAATTCACTGGTTTTTTTTTGTTTGTTTGGTTGATCACTGTATTCACTGTATTATCTCAGACTATTGTTTGAAGTGGTGTCTTTTACAAAATGTTTTGCTCGCTGTTTTTATTATTCGCTGTACTTTCTCTTACAATGTTCTACTTTAGAGTGTTTTTGGAATATGTATTACGGAACGCCTTTATATACAAAAAAAAATGTTATACAAAATCGTTCTACAAAACACCTCGCCCGCCATCTATCATTTCAATAATTATTAATTGCTATAATTATGTTGTTACTTACTATATACTAAAATTTTATATTTTTGATCTTAAAGGTTGGTACCTGATCACAACAAATAAAATTAATAATTAATTGTCAAATTGTAATAATGAAATTTAGATTGACCAAAAACAAATTTATCAACTGATCGTAATCACGAACGACCGGAACGACTCTGTCGTAAATATTAAAAGGCAAATATTGAATTTTACCAAGTTTTAAATAATGTTATACCGATCAGCCATAGTTTCAGATAAGTACAAAATCGTATCTAATTGTGTTCCGATGATTCTTTGTGAATTTTCTTTCATTTTAGGATTCGTCTAAAAACACAAATTGATTGGTATTGAAGATAATGCAAATAATAGAGTGGCCGTCTTGGACATATTCCGCCCGTTAACGAACTCATCGTTAACCAAACTGGGACTCACATATCTCCACTACTGGTTGCTGCCGTATCTGCCTTCGCTGCAATTTGGTGGCCATATGTTTCAGCTGCTATGATGTGCAAACAATTAAAATATTTATAAGCAGCCGAGAAGGTTTTGAGTTTTCATTTGGTGTCGCTCAAATTCTAAATGTTTTCAGATTTAATTTTTTATTTTTTGTTTTCATTATAATTTTTGGCGGTCATACTCCAATAGCAATAATTCAAATTGTTCTGGTTCAATTCGCTCGTGTTTGATTGCCAATTTTCCCCATTTTTTTTCGCCAAACGCGGCTCTTTCTCGCGTTGTCGCCGCCTACTATTATATCGCCTACTATCATATCGCCTTCTTTCATCTTCATGTAATTGATGTTTTGGTTCAAGTGTACGTTGTTTTTCTCGTTCATCACGTATTTTTGAGAACGGTAAAATTTCACTTTCATTGTCTCTGCTTTCGTAGTTGTACAGCCGCTGTGATGGTCGTGGTGCGCACTGTCGAAGTTTTAAATGATCGCGTTGCTTGGCAAATGATTTGATTTTGTGTGCAACTTTTTCGCGACTTTTAATTGACCAAACCGGAGTAATGTTTGTTAATCCAGTAGTTTTAGCAAGACCTGGATTAATTGAACCATTGGTTGGTCCCAAATCTGATTTTGCGCTTTCGAGTGATATCTTGTAGTCCTTCATCTTAGTACGATGCATGTGTTTAATACATTTTGCAGCATCACTCGCAGAACTTACTGTCGCCTCGGCATAACATCTCAAGATACGTGCATTAGTGACAACGTTTTCTCTAATCAAATTGCTATTTTCTAAAAATAATGGTTTAAGGTCAGCTGCCATCATTATCGAAAGTAAACCGGACACACGGAAGTTACGGCCATCTGCTAATGATGATCCAATTGTTGCTGATGCATGTTTGGTTTTCGCTGTGTTGTTCATGCCAATTGATAGCACTTTCGATGCTATCTTTTCTCTGTCATCATTTACTGTTGAAGATTTACGTGATATTATTAACTTCATTTCGCGATTTTCATTTTCTTTGCTGTCATTTGTTTGAATTTCCACTGATTTTTCTCTTCTTTCAGGAGCATGTAATGGCATGTTATTAGCATCGCTGTTCTTAGTTTCATCAGGGTTCTTACGTTCACAGTTGTTATTTATCTCATTACCAATTTTACCATTACCATCACTTCGATTATTCATTCTTGTCTCAAATTTACTTTCATTTTTAGTGTCACAGTTTTTAGTTGTATTTCTTCTTTTACCCTTCCAAGTTTCTTTAATATTATCACCAATATCTTTAACCTTCACCCAAATGTTTTGTTCTTGTTCAGCTGCTTCACCAGTACTATTTGTTTCGTTTAACCCAGACTTAAAGGAAGTGTTATGATCTCGCTTTTTTGTAGTTTTATTAAAACTGTCGAACCCATTATCTTCATCTGCTAGTAGATTTTTCGCCGTTTCTCTGAGAATCTCGATCTTCGCAACTTGTAGCCATCGTAAGTATTTCACTAAGTCCATCGTCCACTCCATCGCCAGCTTCAAATATTAATATTTTAGAGGAGACGACGGGCAACCTTGCCACCGACATCGACGGATCGCCTTCGAAAAGGTTTATAATTTTACGGCGTGCGGTTGACGTGGCTAGTTCAAGTACATTCACTGCTCCAATATCATCACTATTTTTATTATTATCGCCATTTAATCGTTTGGTCACAGTTTTCGCGGGTTTCATTTTACAAATTTCTTTAGACTTGTCTGCCAGCGGTGTATTCACTAAACTCGCGCTAGGTTTGATTTGTACGTAACTCGGATTTTTCGTCAGAAGTTTATCGTCATCATTATTATTGCCGTCTTCATCAAATAAGGTTAATGAGTTTCCTGATTTTAGTTGCACCGCCAAAGATTTCGATTTAAGGGAAGAGCTTGAAGAGATTTTCAACTCGCGTAGTTTATCTTCGGGCGGATTTATGATTACAAGTGCTGGTTGTTGCTTCCGGAATATGGGTTGCTTAATAGGTTTTTTCACCACTTCGGCAGTATTCTCTGATTTCTCTGGATTTTCTTTCGATTTATTGTTTCGCCGAATGCCTTGATCCTTTTCATCCGGTGGCGATGAATTATTAAATAAATCGTTTTGTAGTTTTGGATTGGATGATCGTGCCGTCGCAGTTGGTTTCCTCGATTGTAGCATAATATCTAAGGCATCCACTCCACCATTATCATCATCACTCTCACCTTCGCCTAGGTCTAAGGACACCTTTTCGCAGTAAGCACTTAAATTATTTATCCCGTTAGTGATTAGACTAAAGCACCGATCATACTTGTCTGATGATGGCGAATTATTAAATAAATGTCTCCGTGGCTCTGGATTTGATGATGGTTCTATCGCAGTTGGTTCCCTTAATTGTAGACCATTATTGATGATACCCATTTCATCATGGTCATCATAACTCACATATTCACCTAAATCTAAAAACACTTTGCCACAGCCATCGCTTAATTTATTTATCCCACTATTAGTTATTCTATATCTTGTTTCTAGGATCTCTGTTTCTGGAAGCCCAACTTCTAGGTTTTCTCTGAATTGGCCGAAGTATTGAGCTCGTAACTCTTAAAGGAAATTATTTTGATTTATTATTAATTCTTTTATCGAAATATTTTTTGGTGAAGTATAATTTTCTTGGTTTGATTTTTCCCATTTGATTATCTGATACTTCAAATAAAAATGAGTGTCCTCAATTGTATCAACGTCGTTCAAAAGAGATTTATCGAATTCGCCATTCACACTTTTTTCGATGGTTAGGAATTCCTTCCATTCGTATTCTAGAAGCGCTCTGCATCTCATTATGTCAGCTATACGAGTGGCATCGCTAAAGGTTTTCATTTGAGCTTTAATTTTTTCTAGCCCACTTAATACGCGGTTAATGGCTATAGTTTCCGCCATTTTTTAGCCAAATCACTGATAATAATTAATTTCACAAAAAATTTCAAAATTTTTCACTAGTAGTGCTCGCAATGTTCGCATTAATTTCCCACTTTAAAGATTCTCACTTCACAGTTTAAATCACAATTATACTTATTTAAAATATTCACAGCTGTATTGAATTTTGTTTTCGCCTTTTACGTAGTTTTATTGAATTGGGCCTTTCACTCGCAGATTTAAAAAAGGCGCCAATCCGGCTCGAAGGACCATGAAAAACTTGTTGAAGAGGGCTTCTATTAATCACCGTTTTTGTTAAAATAAAACACCCTATCTTCAATATAATAAATTTTATAAATTTTATTCGCAACTGTTTTAACATTTTGTTTGAGTTAAACTCAAATATAGATAGAGCCTCATTAAAGCCAAAGTAAAATTCTAGATTACTTTAAATGCGTATCTCTTAATTTAAAACTTCAAAAGCACAGTGAATAAAGCACAAACAAACGAAGCGGAAACATTCATTCCTCCTACACTAAAACGAGCAAAACAAAAACGTATTTGTACTTGCTTTATTTGATCTGTTCGGGGAGTCTTGTCTGAATTTATTTCGTCTATAAAGTATAAAATGAATGAAATAAACATAATTCCAACAGTCATCGTTGAGATGTTCAATGTGCTTATTTTGATTATTCGCTTCGACTGACTCTGTATGGGCGCTCTCATTTGATTCCTAGTATTTATGTTTGTGATTAATTGCATTTTGTCTATTTTGTTTAGCTTAACCTATTCATTATATTTTGGTTTAATTGTTTCTTTGCCTATTTTAATGTATGCCATTCAGTTTAGTTTTTTTTTGGTCAATCGAAAACGACATTAGTCAAAAATGTGTTTTTTTGACTGCTTTTCTGTAACTTGAACAACTAAATAAGTTGGACAAATTTTTTAATTCCTTTGGTGTCCAACATACGCAGGTTTCACTCTATTTGAATTAAAATTCTAGTTCACTAAACAACATTATTTGTTTGCGACATTTTGTTTAAATTATTGCAACCCTGTTTTTTGTGTTATTGTTTTTTTGTAGTTTAATTCCTAAATCATAATTTAGTTACTCCTAATTGACAAGTAGGAAAGTATAAAAAGCGAAACAAATTTTCGCAGTAACGAGTTAGTTATATGGAAATATTGCCAAATAATTTTAATTTTAATCAATTTGCAAGAAATTCAATACAAAATATATTTGATTGATTTAGTTCAAATTTAATTTTAAAAGTGCCAAAAAAGAGTAAGTATTTCAAATTTGAATAAATTTGATCTGAATTTAGCGGATTGTTTTGATCTTGCAATAAATATGAAGTAATTATAGCGAAAACTTATTATCAAATTTGAATTGTTAATTTGAACTGTATAATTTTTGTACTTTTCCGATTTTACGAAAATTAATTAATACCATATACAATTTAATGAATCCGGTTTAGCTAAACTCGCTAAGTGTACTTGAACTCGAAAATTCTCCAAATTTTTTTATTAAATCACAGTGTGTCGAGCATACAAGTTAATTAGAATTCGTGTATCCCTTGTTTAACAGTTGACGCATGCTAATTTGTACTTGCCATGCCGTTGATGTAAAATCGCTTCAAATTCACAGGATTTTCTTTTAAATCTAAACGTAAAAACCACCCAGTATTTAAAACGATGCGGCCAAAAGGAGAGGCCGAGAAGCCATAACAAATTTTTTTTATATTTAGCTGTGCTACACAAAGATAGTCAATAGTCACATTAAAACCGATCACAATTATAAAAATCTACGGTCATTGTGGATGACTTAATCCTACCGGCACAATCAAAAATCTATGCTTACCTCATATATTAAATATGTGTTTAGTTTGTCGCAAAAAATAATTTAACAAAAACTAAATTACATAACTACATATATGACAATTATTCAATTATAATTAACTAGCAAACACAAAATTTCATTCTTATTTTCTCATACATGTTTACTGTGTACTTTTTCTGTTGACATTTTTTTCGCTTAAAATTATTAATAATTCTGTCTTGTTTTGACAGAAAAAGTAAAAAAAAAAAATTATTAATAATAACAGTTTTACAAAAAATTACCATCGTCATCGTCGCGCGGACATAATATATGTAAGAAAATTTTAGTTATATCTTTAACAAAAAATCTCAAATTCAAATTCCATAATACACCTACCACACCAAAGAGCGCACGTAAAGTGTTTGTTTTTTGTACCTATATAGTGTATTTGCTTAGTTGTTGTAAAATTGTTCTTATGACCAAACACCAAAAGTCAATAACCATTGAAACACAGAGAAATAAATACAATCTGTATCTATCTATATATGTAGACTTACAATAGAATGAGACTTTGGGACGTAAGTTTGTTTTTATTTTTATTTTTTTTTTGATTTAATTCAATTCAAACCATGAATATTTTAATTTGAGATAATTTTATGGTATTTAGAGCTGTGTACTTAACCGACGACGATCGCGACGCCGCCACCAAAAAGCGTGATTTAGTAAAATTCCAATTAAAATTTAATGTGCATACATTATTATCAACCATTACAAAATTGATTAGGGAGCTCATTGTTTTTATTTTTTTTACATTTTGCTAATCATTTTAATTATTAAATTGCAATTTAATGATAAGTATTAAGTGTGTTTGAGTTTAACAGATAATTGTATATCACTTATGAATGTTATTTATTCTAAGGTTAGAGTTAATATTTACTTATGTGTACAACTATCCAAAGTTGTTATTGTGCAAGTTAATTAAGTAAATGGGGGCATTTAGAATGACGTTTTTTTTATATGTATAATGAGTTTATTGGTTTTACTACAGTACATATTACACCATATGTCAGTATAAAATGCTACCCTTGGTAAATATTAATCAAAATCCTCTTCCTTATTCTAAAGCATGATAAAGTCAATATGGTGCCCAAAATAGGTAGTTTACGTATATGTAAACATCATTATACATAAATTTATAATCAACTACTAAGCACGATTATTCAATTTATTTAAAATTTAGGCAAGTAAGTAAAACAAAAAAAAAATCAAATAATTTTTTTTAATTAAATTTAATTTGTTTAAAACTAAAACAATAAAAAACGTCGAGATGCTTGAATTAATTTTCTTAATTTCGTACAAAAAAAAAAAAAAAAAAAAAAATTAAGATGTTATGAAATATTTAGAATAAACAAATTTTTTTGTTTTCAATCTAATAAAGTGTATCGAATGATTACTTTTAATTGAAGATGATTTACTGTTTGAAAATGTTTCTGTTATAGGGCACGCAAATTCTTTTAAATTGAAGTTAAGTTCATTGGTATAATTTTTGTTCGGTCATTCTTCAATCGATTTAGTTGTTAACATATTTGTTGAAGTTATAATTTAAATGAAATTATAGCGATTAGATTGTTGTACGTATGGCAATCTGGGTGTGTAGGTTTTGCCGTCGACACTTGGATTTTTATAATTCTTGTTTTATAATAATTTATTTGTTTTGGATATAGTCTGACCATAAACTCCATTAATGTCTAATGATCAAGATAAATTTATAGCTAGCTAGTATTCAAAAAGTGAAACAAATATTGTTAAGATAAATCATTGATAAATATGGCTAGTCATAATATTGACATATGAGGAAAGGTGGATATATTTGTGTATTTTTGAGATAAGATATAGTTCGTGTTTATAAATATGTTTACTTTATTAACGATCACAGTCCTTAAATAATAAACTGAAATAAAAGAATGACATAAGCAAACAGGAAACATTAAAGCTTTACAATACATACTACATTTATATATATACACCACTTATTATGGCTTCAATGGTATGAAGTTCAATGAATTTCTTCTTCATTAAAGTAAATATTTTGTGTTCGTTTCTTTCGTTTTAATTACGCGACTAAGTGTTTTTATGTGAGGTCATATTTGATTGGGTGTCTTATTTGAACGATATTTGAAAGTTACGGGTTGAATAAAACGTTAATATAACGGTCCCGAATTTTTTGAAAGTCTGTATATTGACTAAACCTTATTAAGAAAAAAATTTAATTTATTTATAGCAAACAATGCTGCTCTTGACAAGTTGCCTCAAATCATTCTACTGTCGGAAGTGTGGATCGAGAAGTTTGAACTCGCACATCATGCATCAATGCTGCCAGTGCTGACATTTTTACTCTTTATATTACTTTCTTTTACTCTAGTAAAATAAAGTATACACTTGGGTGCAAAAAATTCGCACATTGATAAATTTTCACCAAAATTTCAAAAATATCAAAAAATCCAATCAATGTTTGTTTAATTTTCTTGAATGCAAATTCAAAGTCTATTTCAACACCTATCCAGTGGTACTATTTTTGTAATTATACCGTGTCAATAAAGTAATTTTTGGGGTCAACATCTGAAGTATACGTTTTTTGTGAATTTATCTGCATGAAAATTAGTGATAAAAATCTAATTAAAACATGGAAATCAGCAAAAAAAACATTTTTATTAATAGGAGGTATTCCCTCTCCTAGCCCGAATGACACCTTCCATTCGATGTTTCATCGATTTCACCAAAGTTTTCCCCAAATCTTGAGGTATCGCCTTTCATTCCTCTGTGATCGCATGTTGCAGCTCCTGAAGACTCGTTGAAAAAACATCTCTGGCTCGAACCCTTTCTTTCAGCTCGTCCCATAAATGTTCGATGGGATATAGGCCCGGGCTTTGAGCTGGCCACTCCATAACAGGCACATCCACCTCTTGAATGTACTGGTAAACTATACCAGCTGTATGTGGTTTAGCATTATCCTGCATTAACACGAAGTTTTCACCAATAAAACCGGCAAAAGGTACGACGTAGTCCTCGAGTACTTCCTCAATGTACTGTTGAGAAGTAAATCCTCTTGATCGACGGCCAGTATTCGCTCCGGAGATGAACACAGGATCCGTCTTTGCCTCAAATGACATGCCTCTCCAGAACTTGCATGATCCACCGCCATATGAGACTCGTTCTTCAATGCAACATTGTGCAAATCGCTCTCCTGGTCTTGTATACACTCTTCCTCGCTCATCGTTGCCATGTAACACATCATCTCGTCAGAGAACATGACTGTTCTCCATTGTTCTAGCACCTTCAAGAGGTGGATGTGCCTGTTACGAAGTGGCCAGCTCGAAGCCCGGACCTAAATCCCATCGAACATTTATGGGATGAGCTGAAAGAAAGGGTTCGAGCCAGAGATGTTGTTTCAACGAGTCTCCAGGAGCTGCAACAAGCGATCGCAGAGAAATGGGAGGCGATACCTCAAGATTTAGTGAAAACTTTGGTGAAATCGATGAAATATCGAATAAAAGCTGTCATTCAGGCTAGGGGAGGGAATACTTCCTATTAATAAAAATGTTTTTTTGCTGATTTCCATGTTTTAATTAGATTTTTACTACTTATTTTCATGCAGATAAATTCACAAAAACGTGTACTTCAGATGTTGACCCCAATAATCACTTTGTTGACACGGTATAAGTACAAAAGTGGTACCGCTGCATAAGTGTTGAAATAGACTTTGAATCTGCATTCAAGAAAATTAAACAACATTGAATTTTTTGATATTTTTGAAATTTTGGTGAAAATTTATCAATGCGCGAATTTTCTGCACCCAAGTGTAGTAATCATGAAAATTTGGACTTTGAGATTTTTAGAGATTTATTTGTTTTGAGGTCCCCTGAGTACGGAAAAGTAGTTTTCGAAATGGTGTCTGTCTGTCAGTCTGTCTGTGTCCTCTCTACAGCCCAGATGGTTTAACCAATCGAACTGAAACTTCAGATTTAAGCTTTTTTGATAAATTGGGAGGTCCCAGTGAATTTTACTCCAAATCGGCTAACCGGAAGTGGCCACTCCCTTGGTCCAGAAAATTTATTTTGCAAATATCCTTAAAAGTATAAGGTTTACAAAAAACTACTTAATACAAAATGTTTCCAAAAATTAAAAACAAATAAAAATAAAAAAATAAAAAATTTAAAAAAAAAGTAAAATTTCTCAAAATTCTCTGTTCGTAAAAGAAAGTCGTGTGTTGGCCACACCTCCATTTTTTATCTGGCAACAGTGATTAGAAAAATATTACGACAAGTGTGTCCAGTAGCCGTTTAAGAACTTTTTTTTTGCTCTTCTGGAGTCGAAGTTGTCGTATATGGATTAGAATGTTGTGGTGGTACTTATTATTATTATTTACTGGAGGGCCATGTGGGCGATAAGCCACCTCGCACCGTGACCTAAAAGATCTATTGTGCTGGACCCTACTTAATTATCCGTCCAGTCAATATTCAGGCTCTTAATGAACCTGACAATACTACTGGCCGGTACAAGATACATACTATCCGGGCTCATTGTTCTCCCTCCTAGATGTTGCAGTCTTTGCTGGAAAATGGCTGGGCAATGGCACAGAACATGTTCCGCTGATTCCGCTTCCAGACCGCAGAAGCTGCATCCATCTGTCGTACTTAGGCCCATCTTCTTAAGGTGATACCTTAAGGGGACATGACCTGTGAGGAAGCCAGTAAGCAGCCTCAACTCAGGTTTCCTAAGTTCAAGACACTCCTTAACCCTGACAGACGAAGGTGATATAAATTTCTTCGCCTGTCGTAAACCTGAAATTCTGCGCCAGTAGGAGGACTTTTGAACATCCTCCCAGCGTTTTACCGCTGCTCTAAGGTGTCTCTTAGTGACACCGCAGAAGGGTTCTGGCCCAATAAATGGAGAGGCAGAACCCTCACGAGCGAGGCCATCAGCTGCCTCGTTTCCTTCGATTCCAGTATGACCTGGCACCCACATAAGTATTACCTTATTTGAGCCTGCCAGATGTTTAATAACCTTCCGACAATCCCACATTAGCCTTGGCTCAACGGTACAAGACCTAAGAGCTTTTAAGGCCGATTGGCTGTCAACAACATAAATCTTTGCATCGTTTAGGCCTTTTGCTATGCCTATCCTAGCGCAAAGTTCTATATCATGTACTTCTGCTTGAAAAACGGTAGCATTGGTACCCAAGGACTTCGAGAGGGTAGTGCCACTCCCGTGTATTCCTATCCCCGCCCCATCTTCCATTTCTGGTCCATCTGTAAACCATACCATGGACCCTAGCTCAAATGATGGTCCACCTGCCCTTCCCACATCCCGGTCAGGTAACCTAACACAGAATGGTTTGTGGAAGTCCAGTTTACCTGGCATACAGTCGGAAGGCATTCCTATGGTAGGGTCTGTCTGAAATTCCTTAAGGATTTCCAGATGACCCACCATATTGCCTGGTTTGATATTTCCTCCCGCCTGCATTTTCAGGGCCATAATTGCAGCATCCTTTTTAATATGCAGGTGTAACGGTGTCAGTCCTAGAAGTGTCTCCACCCCCGCGGTTGGACATGACTTCATTGAGCCCGTAACACCGATGCAGGCTACACGCTGAACCTTATTCAATAAGGTTTGCGTTGTCTTCTGCTCAGTTTTAAGCCACCATACAACCGATGCGTAGGTGACCATAGGCCTAATGATTGTAAGAAATGACCAGTAGATCATTTTTGGTTGTAGTCCCCAAGTACGCCCATAGAGTCTTTGACAGGCCCAGAGAGCCTTGATGGCTCTATTTTGAACTTTCAACAAATGTTGGTTCCAGTTCAGTCTTTGATCTAGGATAACCCCTAGCTCCACGTTTATCTGCTTCGTGGCCTTTATTCCAGTCTTTGGAGATTCTTCCTTTTAAGCATTTATTTATGTTCAAAATTATGAGAGATTTTTTCATTATTAATGTCAATTTGAGAAATGTACAGCTTATTCGTAATTAATTTTTAATTCTTGCTCCGAAAGTCTTTAATAACTTTCCTGGCTTCAAAATATTTTTATGAATGGTTTGATGCATTTTCAAGTGTTGTTTAATTTTAATGTATTGCATTATTGTGTTGTATATTGTTTACATTTTTAGTTTTATTCATATTAATCACCATTTGATTGTGACTATCCAAAGATTGTATTTATATACATATAAATAAATAAATAAATTTAGGCGGATGAGATTTTATTGCTTTACTTTCCGGAATTAAATACAAACAGTAAAAAACTGCTTTAATCCATCCAATATCATGATGAATAGAATTTTTCTGCAATAAATTTAATTTACACCAACAATAAATACAATGTTACATGCTTACATAAAACTTTATTAGATGGAATCCAATCATCTTATTTCTTTATACGTACAGTCCTAACCAAAATTATTTGTACCTGCTAAATTTTTGATGCAACGTAACGCAAACAACTTTAAAAATTATATAAATAATACATTTTTCGAAAACATTAATTTTAATTCAATAAATTTAATTACCCTAATTTTTGCCAAAATTATTTGTTCCCACAAATTTGTTCTCAATATTATTTGTGCAATATGGAAAAAATCAAAATAAAATAGTAAATCAATTAAATTTAAGATTATTTTTGGCTAAACTCATGTTTTGTTTGCAGATGGTCAATTTTTGTTTAGTCTCTATAACATCTAGCAAGTGGTTCAAAAATTTGTTGTTAACATCAGCTAGAATCTTATCCCGCTCAGTTTTCTTGGCACCCTTCTAGAAATTTTTGGTATTTTTAGATCAAGAATATCTTACACTTTAACTTAAACGTCCGCAAGTTTAAATCGAAACCCTGCCCTGGCCAAGACAAATAATTATATTCAAGATTTTAGTAAAATTTGGTGACAATGACTTTTCTTATGTATGGGAGCATTACCGTGCTGAAGAGCAAATTGAGGACCGACTAGTTTATCATCAACCAGGAATGTTACTTAATCAAATAAACCGAAATAGAATATTCTCCTTGAATAGTTCAGTTTATAAAGCCGTGTAGCCATTTATTTACTGCCCAAGGAAAACCAAGCGAAACAGTATCCACACTAATTGATGCTCGAACTCGATGTTTCTGTTATAATAAAAATATTTCCAATATTATCAAATTAGGACAAAAACGTACTAATTTGGACATAAACAGTTCTCCATAGATCAAAGGGCTTATCTTTTGATGCCGTTCACGTTTCATTTCCTGGCGGTAGATCATATTTCGTTTATCTGTATGCCCTATAAACTACAGCTGTTCAATGCCATAATTCAATTTCGGTTTATTTCATGAAGTAACATTCCTGGTTGATTAGAAAGTCTTCAATTTGCAATTCAGCACAATAATGCACCCATACATAGGAAGACACGGCTCGTCTGAACGCGGCTCAACCCAAAAGTGCTTGCACTTCTGTTTTTTTTTATGGCATCATGTTCCCTAAGGTCTAATGAATAAGATAAAAGTTTTTTTGAAATCATCCACCGACCAGTTTACATTTTCGCGCCAAAATTCGAAAATTGGAACCAAAAAAACGGTTTTTTGGTCTGAAAAAGTGAAAAATCTTATTTTGTATGCTCTTCCGGAGGATTCCAGCATGCAAAGATCGAAAAAGGAAAGTCTCAGGAAGAGAATGCAGGAAAGTACAGGTCAAAAGGATGCAAATTTGTGAATTATTTCTCTCTTTGTCGACAGATGTCTTCTAAACACATAAGTGGGCATATAATGAATTATTTTAAACAAATCAAAACTCATGAAAGTCGAGAAGAACAAAAACCTTTATTTCAGTAACATTAATTCAAGTTTGATTCAATTAATTATATGTGGTAGCTATTATATTCAATTATAGCTCTCATTAATTTATCATTATAATCTGGGTGGTTTTCAGAAACTTGATATTTGTTCCACATTGTCTTGAAATCAGAATGCACTGTCTCCATGGCCTGTTCAGTGTTTCCACATATTTCAAACAACCAATGGAGCAAAACGATCGGAGACTATCCACTTTTTTCAATAATATTCTACATGAATTGCCATTGAATTTGGTACCTCCTTGAGTAAATTCTCGTTGAACATTGCATAGGTTGATACATTCTGTTGTTTCAGTAACAAATTCATCTTGCATATGGCTGACTATTTTATTAACCACACAAGCATTAGATGTAGTTCTGGAGGAGGAATAATGTCAAGAATCTTTTTATCGTCATCAGCTGAAAAAACTGGAGGATTGATACAGCTTTTGAAATTTTTCGCATTTTTCATTATCGATCCGCCAGCGTTTCTCCAAGCTTCAAAATATGAGGTTGAGTTTCCCACAGTTCGCCGAGGTCCGACGTGCTTCAAATTTGTGTTTTCACAAAGGCACCATGTACAAGAGTACGTCGATGAGTGAGACATAATCCCTGTCAGAATATCGGCTAATTTGAGATCAGTCGCTATCGTACCAGAAAAATCCTCATTTTCAATATTTTCCATATTGCTGACACGTTTTCATAATTCTCTTGAGCCGATTTCACAATAGCAAGAATAAAGATTTTCTTAACGCCTCAGTCAGCAAAAGCTTTAGCAAACACGCCATCATCATACTTTTGACGTTTTTTCTCCTGTTTACAAATTTCAGTTGAATCATCTTGAACAGACAGGCACACCTTCAAAAAACCACCGCCACCGTCAATTCCAAATTTTAAGTGCTGATTTCTAATATCTCGCTGTTTCTCGATATGAGAAAGAAAATCTTCAAGAGTATGGCAGTAAACTATGTGACATTGGATTGGTGTGCTCATTCGAGCATTGATAGTTACAAAATCTATTGTCTCAGCACAAAAGAAACTTTTTACCTCGCCATTCTTATGTTCCAGGCTTTTTTTCAATCCTGGCTCAATTATCGCCCGCTTTTTGATAGCAACTCTCAAAGCGGTCGCTATATCAAGAGTAGTATTTGTACTAAGATTACATTTTGTTTTGATTTTCAAGAAATCGGCTGTGGATATATTCGAAGCTGGTTCCTCTTCATTTTTCCCGTGGGGATTTATGAATAATTTCATGGAGTTTCCTCCACGTGCCTGAGTAAGGGAGACCGTCGAATCTTTTTTGTTTACTTTGTCATCAACGTCATGTTGTTGAATTGCAATTTTACTGATTAATGTTGACGCCACTTGTTCCATTACTTTCTCCCCCATTGTATTTATTTTATTGCATACATTATCAACTTGGGCAGTTTTGGTGCATTTATGAGGTGTTCCTCGTTTGGGATCGATAAAACATTTGGAACAACGTTTGATGCATTTCCCGTCAGCCGATTTTTTTTTGTTAAGAAGTTGCATGGATATCACATTACTTCGAGCAATCTGGTACAAATAGCACTGACAGGGATTTTGAGTCCTAGATCTCGTAATTAAACTTACACTTAAAAACTTAGAATAATCAGGTAGCTCGACAGTCTTGGAGGGAACGATTCCTGGATCGGCACTGGGAAGTTGTTCGTAAACGTTCCGTTTGCATCCGGCACAAAGAACATTCGGCAGTCTTTCTTCACACAAGATATTGTCCACACGATGTTTCAGTAATTTTTCTAGATACGATTGCAGCGAGGCTTCTGTCTTGAACATGACATTATTCTTTTTTAAGCACAACAAACAAATTTTACTCCGGTTCTCTTCGTGTGAGAGTGCGCGGGCAACTTTTGGAGGATTAAAAATTTTCGACATTATGGAAAACTGAAGTGAACTGATCGAGGAAGAAAAGTTTTCTGCTTTTCTTGTAACCTGCCTACTGCATTCTCTTCCTGAGACTTTTCATAAAACATAAGATATTTCACTTTTTCGGTGGATGATTTCAGAAAAACTTTTATCTTATTCATTAGACCTTAGGGAACATGATGCCATAAAAAACCGAAGTGCAAGCACTTTTGGGTTGAGCCGCGTTCAGACGAGCCGTTAAGAGCCTTGCCACGAAATTATACAAAAATCTTGAATATAATTATTTGTCTTGGCCAGGGCAGGGTTTCGATTTAAACTTGCGGAGGTTTAAATTAAATTGTAAGATATTCATGATCTAAAAATACAAAAAAAAATTGAATCAGGATGCCAAGAAAACCGAGCGGGATAAGATTCTAAGTGATGTTAACAACAAATTTTTCAACCACTTGCTAGATGTTATAGAGACTAAACAAAAAATTGACCATCTGCAAACAAAACATGAGTTTAGCAAAAAATAATCTTAAATTTAATTGATTTACTATTTTATTTTGATTTTTTCCATACTGTACAAATAATATTGGGAAAAATTTGTGGGTACAAATAATTTTGGCAAAAACTAAATTAACTGTAATTTCTTCTAGAAATAAAATTTAAAAAAAATTTTGATAGAAATGTAAAGCAGGGTAATTAAATTTATTGAATTAAAATTAATGTTTTCAAAAAGTTTATTATTTATATAATTTTTAAAGTTGTTTGCGTTACGTTGCATCAAAAATTAAGCAGGTACAAATAATTTTGGTTAGGACTGTACATTTTATGTACGAGGAAGAATAAGAGGATGGAACATACATATATAATTTTGTCTCTGGATAAAAAAATATTATAATCATTTTTATTTTGAAAAGGTATAACAAAATCACAATCGACTTGGTGTTCAATTTTTTGCAAACAGTCAAACTATGATTATTATATCGAAGATTTCAATCTTAAAATCATGTAAACTGCAACACAATAGCAATAAAATAACAACAAATTCAAAATACACAATAAAACGAAATAAAAAAAATTCTCACTGTCCTAAATTCATTTCCCAGTTTGCTGCAACCATGATACATGCATACAATGCGAGTGCTTCACAATAAAAACTATATAAAGTATTTTAGGTTTCCTCTTATTTATTTATGTATTTTTATTATACATACAAACAGAAAACTAAAATTGTTTTTTATTTATTTATATTTTTATTTCTGCAAGCAAAATCATAATAATAATAATAATAAAAATAAATAAAAAAGATTTCATTTCCTATTTCCAGCGAGAACGTCTTGTTTTTGTTGTTTCTATAGTGTTTACAAAAATCAATAAATTTTCATTGAATTCCATTCCGTATCTTCATCATGTATGTGCACACTAAATATTGTATGAAAACATTGAACAAACAAAACGAAACAACGACACATGAGGTTTTTCTCGTTTAGGTTTGAATTTGTTTAGGATTTACTTTCCCAAGGATTTTCCAAACCAAATTTCATTTTTTTGATTAAATGTTTTAAATATTTAATGTATTCTTCTGTATTTTTTAATTTATTTTATAATACAACATTTTTCGGAATTTATATGGTTTCGAAATGTTGACAATTTGAACATTGATTATGGTCTTATGTGTATAGTTGTTGTTAGTACATTTTAGAGATAAGAAAATTAAAAATTAAAATGATAATGGAAGTATGTATAAGTATAAAGACAGATGGTGCTCTAAATCTAATAAAATAAATTATTTGCGTTGCGGAACAGTTTATCTACTATAATATCCAAAATAATTTAGAATTACGAAATGCATTAGTAAAAACAAGGAATGTCGATAATACGACCTCAAAAAACTAAAGCATGTCGATCATCGAATGTGTAAAGTCGGGGCTTTGGGTAAATGCCAAGTTATTTGAGTAAGCTAGCCATAAAACAAAAAAATCATTGTATAAGATTTTGAACCAACCAGAATTAAGTCTAATACATCACTCAGGGTTTGCGTTTAAAAATTATTAAGAGCTAAAAAATCACACTTGAATTTAATTTTGAATAAAGTTAACACCTAAATGTTAAACTAATAGAGTTAAGTGAAACGTAATTCTATCAAAATTACCCAAATTACGTAAGTTTTTTTTTTTTTTTTATGTTATTACAATCTAGTCTCCTGGACTAATGAGGGATTAGATTCTGACTTAATTTAATAACTTATATTAATCTATGGCTTCTTCCGATTGGCGTTCCATCCATACTGTCTGGTAAGTTGAAGTAAACCACATCTTTTTAGTGGATTTTAGATCAGCACAATGCTATTTACCCCAACAATTACACCCGCTCAAAAAGTTTGGTTCTTTTAACTCTGCGTATTAAATTCGTGTTGCTTATGAGCTGAGTTACCTCAATCTTTACATGTTGCTGGAGCCTTTCTTCATGTCTCCACGGTTTTTCCTGAATTTAATTTAAGATGAGGTTCACTTTAAGGTCCCCTACGGAGGTCATTCTTCTTGACATAAGGTGCATCAACGATATTCCTTAATATCATATTCTGAAAACTTCGGATGATATTTACGTTGCTATATTTAGTACAATTCCAATGCTGAATATGCTATGAAGCTTCCTTATAAAGTAGAAGCTTGTTATATGTTGATAAAGAAGAGTTGCTTCCATCCAGAATCATGCCGAGATACTTGGCTACGTTCGCACACGGTACTATTTCTCGATTTATGGTAGTCGGAATATGTTCGAATTTCGAATCGGCTATTTTATTCGCGATCTTATTCGCGATCTTTCTGTAAAGTTTAATATTTGAGTAATAGCTGATTGTAACTTCTGTGTTGACTCTTCGTTGCTTCCTCCATTAATTAAGATAGCCGTGATATTTGCAGAAGTCGCCACAGTGTGAAGTGGGTATAAAACCGGCCCTACTACACCGTCCTATGAAACTTCTGCGTTGATTTCTTTCAATTCAGAAAATTTATCATCTAACTTAATCCTGAAGAATTTCGAAGAATTTAGCAAATTGCAATGGTAGAAGATATCTAAAACTTAGTGGTTAAGTCCCTCATGCCATACTCTATCAAAAGTTTGTGCAACGTCTAAAAATATCGATACACAGAATTTTCTCTCCTCTAGTGCTTTCTCGATTATACTGGTTATTCTGTCTACTTGAACATTTCTTTAGTGTTGGTTACGAAAATCGAACTGATGATTTGGCATTAAGTTTTTACTCTGTCTCATTTACTACCGGCTGAAATTGGAATTTCAAAATATTTTTCAAAAGACGTGTGATTGGCTTCCCCATATTGAAATGTTACAGAGAGCTCAAACGCTTGCCTAATTTATTTGAGCCAATCATCTTCAAGATCAAAAGCATAAGAATGACTTAAAATGCGAAAATACAATAATTTTGTTTACTGCAGGTTCTTAAACTTGACAATGCGAAATGATAATCTTCTACAGTCACACTCGTATTCATATTCGTAAATAAAATATTTTTCAAAAAAATTAATTTAAACAATACCAAGAAATGCATCCTTACTCTTTTTTCCTTACATAATTTTGAAGTGTAATCTCAACACTTCATGATAGTAGGAATAACGAAATTTGATAACGATACTCTATTCAGAAAAAAAAAAAAAATCTTTACATAAAGCAAAATAGACGTCACTTTCTATTCGTAAAATTTGTAGGATATATCAATTTTACTGTTGTATATCATTGTCCCTTTCGTTTCTGCAGGTTTTGTTTTGTTCATTGTCGTTTTAGTTTCGAATTGACTGGATGCCATGATGTGACATGATTTAGTGTGTAATTTAATAAAAATGGAACGTAAGCTAGGAAGCAGGGAAAATTTTAAAACAAATAAAACCATTGGTTCAATAAAGTGTTTCTACAGTGCAGTGTACCATAAAAAGAGATAAATTGAACATTGAGTAGACAATCTGCCAAGAAACAAAAAGCTTACCGAAGCAGGTAAAAGGTTAATCGTTCGGGAGATTAAAAAAGATTCTCGGTTATGAGCTCGAAAGTTAACTAGACAACTCAGCGCATCTTTTCAAAAGATGTACATATACCCACACTGAAAAAAATATAGTGCATTTTATTTACGAATTGTGTTCATTGACCATAATTCGTACTATTGAAGTAAAAATTACTATATTTACATAAAACAAACAAAATTTAGAAAAATTCATGAAAATTTGTGCGTTAGTACGAATCACAGTTCATAAACTAAAAATTGGTTTAGTTTATTGTACTATACGTATAATACATTCACATGTTGTTTGCGTATTAGTAAAACTTGCATGATTTTATTAAAAAAATTTATGAACAGTTCATAATATTTATGAATAAGACTATGATGAAAATTTATTTTAAATACTTATTGTTCATCATATTAACGAAAGTGGCTCTATATTACTTGAATAATACAAATAAATTCATATGCATAACGATTTCATTACAAATTTACCGAATACATCAAATTTCATAATTGCATAATGTATACGAATTTGTTCGTATTATTAATGATTGGATGAATTTATTCTAGCATCTATGAAAATTGCATAAAGTTGAATCATGATTGGAACAACGAAAGTAAATAAGTTGCATACGCTTTATTATTAACACTATTATCGTGCGGCTTGAAAGGACCATTTACATAGTTTGAAAAATCGTGAGAAATTAAAATAATTTTTGTGTGTTGAAAATCAGGTAAATATGGCATTTTATGTCCGTGTTTTCGTTTTAATAAGAACTATAATAAAATCATCGCTTTGGTGATCGATGATTAATTCTTATTCCGTGAAATTAAAACGAAAACACTTTTGTGTGAAAAACCCTAAAATTCATTGTATAAATAATATATAAATTTATAATTTATGTGATTTATTATTGTGTTAGTAATATCTCTGCTTTATTATAGTGCGCCTGTAAGAAAATGTTTACTATTCCAAATTTTGCCGATCCTGCAAATCAAGATATTTCAGCAACACTTGGAGAAAATCATGAATTAAACTCGCTTTTGGAGTACCTGTTTGGATCAGATCAGGTAACAAACATAAACGAATAAAATTACCTACATGTGATTGTAATTTAATTTATTGATTTTACAGTATAGCAAATTATATCGAATTTAAATGGAAAATGGGAGAAATCAACAATTTCGAATATAACCTGTCAATATGGCATTTATTAATCCTATTATATTTTTTAATTATTAATTATATTTATTTTAAAATTATTTTTATGAAATTAAATTGACTGTATTTTAAGAACAAATAGAAGGAACCAAAAAATAAAGGAATTACAAAACGAAATTTTAAGTTGTTTATTTCTTTACAACTGTGCTGTATAAATTTTACGAATTTAGTCATCAAACAACAGAAAAAAGAATTTGCATTCTTACTATGAATCACTATACCTTAATATTATGTAATTTTGATTATCAATTATGAACCCGTTCCTGCATTTTATGAATTATTTTCAATATATTTATGAAAATAATTATCATATTTGTGAATTATTCATAACCACTGAGCACTCCAATCTTCCTAATGAATTTCTAACTTAAATGTATGAATTTATTCGTTAATGTGATTTACCATTTCATTAGTATTATGAAAAATTTCATCTTATCTTCTATTTCTTACGTTAATAATAAGAACCTATTCATTCCCATGCTATTAGCTGCATTACAATTATAACGTTATTCGTATCTTATATGAATCGAATCATAAATACTACAACGTAAGTAGTCAAGATTAAAATACATTTTTTATCTATTTCACTATATTAACGTATGATATTCGTTCTATTAACGAAGGGTCGTATCGGCTCAGTTTTAACAAATTTTTCTTACTATTAATGCAGTTTTTGTCTACATTGATGCAGGATTTTTTTCAGTGCAGAAACTGTTCGCTGTGTGCTAAAGAGAGCTGGGAATAGTAGGGTAAGTAACCGAAAACTGGCAAAATACGATTAAATTTTGCAAATAAAACTTTCGAGCTCTGGAAACGAGTTGTATTTACAAACGAAACCAAATTTAGCATTTTTTATCATGTGTTTGTCGCCATCTGGAGTTGATGAATTACACGTAATCGATAGAATAATGAATAAAGTGAAGCATATCGAAATTCTAAAGGCCAATTTACCAAAGAGTCAATTGTACATGAAATACGATTTTATCTTTTATCTGAACAGCGATCCAAAACATAAGGCCTGCAATACACGATACTGGTTACTCTACAATTGTCCGAAAATTACCGGAACACAATCGCAATCGCCTGAACTCATCCAATTGAAAACCTGTGGCAAGAATGGGAAAATGGAGTTCGAAAATATCCGATATCTAATAAAATTGAATTAATCGATTGCAAAGGGAGTGGAGTAATATTGGCACAAAAGTAACGCGAAACTTGGTACGGCCAAAATAACTACTTTAACTAATAAGCTGTGATGAATTATGAATAAGAAAGTGAATTGAATTTTTACTTAGTAAGGAATACTTATAAGGAATATTTTTTCTGTTTTTTACGAAAATTAGAAAAAATCTTATATGAAACACGTTAGGGAATGTCATTTTGTTTACTCGTCATTTCCTAACTGGTTGGAAATTTTGCACCACATAATTCTTGGTTCTCTCAGATCAAAAACTGCAAAAGTTGGACATTAAAGTAATTTTCTTTATAAGTATTCTTTCGTTTATCTGTAAGAAAATGCAAGTACTTACATCAAAACCTGCGGAGGATTCTTTACAGAAAGAATTTTTGAAGATTTTGAGATAAATGTTTATGTAATCAAGGTGCTTTTACCATTATTCTTAGTATTCTTGATTGCATACGATGCAATTTTATTATGTTGGAATCACAAACGGGATTGCCACAATTGAATGCCATAAATCCAGATAGGTTTAAGTACCATTTTATATAGCAAAACCTTTTAGTCTAGGCTTAAGTTGGAATGGTTTCCTTTTGATGTGGCTTTTCCATGTGGCCGAGATAATTAACGTTTTCGTATTTTAGTAAAATGATACTGTTTAATCTCACAAGCGGATAGGTAAGTTTGCGAAGTGTGATTGAAAAGTACCCCGATTTACGTTCGTTGAGCTTAAGATACCAAATTACGAATTTCTTGTGTTGGAAGTAAAGGGGAAAAATAAATCAGCACCAAAAATTTGAACCGATTTCATCCGCTTCGCTTATTTTTGATACACTAAATAAAAAAAAAATATTTGACGACACACAATAGCAAAATGTATATTATACGCCGTGTAAAAAAAAATCGTAAAATCGATATTCTGGTCGTCGTTTGGATTATGAGAAATACCTCTGACAGCTTCTGCGTACGATATTTTTGACTTTTGAATTTATGGTTTAGTGCTTGCCGTTCCGCTCTTTGTCATGGAGTAAGTTTTTTGCTTAACTCCTTGTACATTACGCACCCTCTACAGTGTGCGGTATGATTTACCCGACAATTACTTTTTCCAGCATCGGGTTTGCTTTTATCCAGCCCACTTCCTGCCGCATATTACATGACCAGCCGGAAATTTGCAATCATTTCACGAATGTCTATATTCCTGTATCTATACAATAGGTACCTGATATTATAGATGGGTACCTGATATTTCAGACTCCAGCTCAACTTTAAAAATTGGTTTTATAATGGTAATTGCGGTTTTCCACCTTAAAGATCATTTTTGTTAGCTCTAAGCTGATCATCTTCTGGCCTCACAGTGAACTCGATCCATTTTATCACCATCGTGATTAATTTTGCGCTATTCATCCAATACTGGTATGTTTCCATGAAAAAGGTTGAGTTAGGTATTCGTTAAATTTCAAAATGGCGTCAATCGTTGCCATAAATGAGTGGGATGTTTTACAGCCAGTTATATTATAAATACACATAAGTAGGACTTTTGTATTGCATTCTTAATTGTTTGTCAATATTTTTTTGTTGTATTTAAATATTGAAATATTTTTTATGGCGGTAACAATAAAAATCGCAAATATATATTTCCCTCGCCATCTTGGTTTTCAACTCTACTCAATTCCACTAGTTTCGATAATTTTAAAATGACAACGAAAACTTAATCCCAACGTCGTTTCTATGAACACTAAAGGTCGAGTTACAATGGATCCGTCCCGTTTCGTTCCGCTTCTCCGTCCAAATTGCTTTTAGGCATTTTCTGTACATTTTGTATGAAGAAACGGAATGGTTGGTTATAATAAAATGGAAAGAGACGGACGAGCTCATCCGTTTTTTCAAAATGTTTAGAATTTACGGAAAGACGGAACATCTTAACCAAACAAATCAAATTAACTTTTTTTTTTTGACATAACATGAAAGTAGGCTGTAACTACATAGAAAGGAATTTTCGATTATTTGAAATTGGGAAAGTGAAGTTTCTTGTTTGGATGAAAACTTTATCACTAACTCTTTCATTTGGAGAAAGCTAGTCTTAAAATACCCGGATTCGTCCCTATCCAGATGTAATGGACGCACCCACCATCTTCTTTTTTTCTTATAAATTCTATAATATTGTTTATACAAAACGTACAAAGAGAATTTCTAAAGATTTTAGAGTCTCGTAGTCTTCCATTTTATTTTTTTATTTGTTTTCAAATGTCAGTTTAAATAGACGGAACGGATGCAATGTAACCAACAAACGGAAAAGACGAGACGAAGAACGACGGAACGAAACGAGACGGATTCATTGTAACTCGACCTTAACTCCAACTCAAACCAGTTTGAAGCTTACATGGTAAATAGCCTCCTCTGGAGACTTTGTGTCTCTTTTTGACGTCACCATAACGTAATGTACAATTCGGGATTGTACTAATATTAGCACTTTTTGATTGGAATGTCCCTTTTTGGAATTATAATGGCCAATTGAATTTATAAAACATAAATAACATAAATAGTAACAAGTAGCCTAATTAAAGTTCAAATTTTTTTAAATATCAAGTTTATAAATTACGTCAATTCTATAAAATGTTAGTAGCCATTGATCGGATTATATTTAACGAGCTACATAAGCAAAGTCTAACTTTATTTAAACTTATTTATTACAACACTTATTTTTTGACTTTCGCCCTAAATATTATAGCTACCTTTATTAAGCGAAATCACCAAAAACCAACAGCAGTCAACACACCTCAATAAAAATTTTAATGACACTCGAAAAATTGTAAATTTTTTCAAATCATCGTAAAGATCTTAACACATTTAAAAAAAAAAAAATTTTTTTTTTGTTTTGTTCACGTTCCACCTATCAAATAATAAAATCAAATATTGTTCTATTGTTTCGCTAGCATGTGCGAGAAGTATACAAACGCGAATCTATAAAGAAAACGTACTACCAGAATCAGATGCAAATCAAATATGCAAACTGGATTTAATATCAGAAATAATCTCAGAATACAGTGGCGAAAAGTAATTCAATCGATATACAAATTTGGACGATGCAACTGTGTAAAAAATGATAATTTTTTATGAAAAGATAAACATGTAAACCAAGGGTTATCTTGCCTAAGTAAATTCTCACAATATATTCAGATATATGTATGTAAATAAATAGATAAAATAATTTTCAAATGTTTTGAGACATTTTTGTACATTTATACTTACACGTATAAAATTGTAATTATGTATATGTTTGTCTGGGAGACGTCTTTTCAATTTCAAGTCAAACGACTTAGGCGGAGACGACATATTTATACACAAAACGATCAAATATTATAAATTATATTTCTCTTTTACGCCAATTGGGAATAAATGTTCTACATTATATTTGTTGAATAAGACTGAAGCAAGCCAATAAAAAGTTTCAGAAATACAAATTTTCGTATTTTTCTTATTTTATTTTATATGAATAATAAATTTATAAGCAAATTATAATACTCGCTGTTGATGTTAATTTCCTGTCACTTCATCAACGAAACCAAAACTATCTTCTATATATTCATCTAAGTAAGTATGTTAACATTACAAATTGTTATTGTACACAATTAATTTATGTAGATACATATATTGTCCGGGTTACTCATTTAAATGTCACATAACGCCTCTTAAAATATTCCTGAGAACATTTTCTCAAGTATAGAGTATTACAAAATCTGAGATCTAAAAACGCCGGGCGCTAACAAAATTACGAAGTGGGAAAAAATCAATAAAATTCATGAGAAAAAAAAAACAAAAAGGTCAAAAAACTCGTCACGAAAACCCAATTTTTGTGTTCTCATTTAAACTTCAAAACCAAAAAAAAATAGATCAAACTTGAAATATATGGTATTCCCATCCTCCCCAAATCCGAACAGTAGTTTAAACATACTTAGATAGATAGTTACTGCGTTATAGATTTTCATTTTTCTTTAGTTCTGTTTTGGCAAACTCCCATCAAATATAATTTTTTCGTTTAATCTTAATATTTTAAATGAACTAAATCTGGAATTTTTTTTTTTTGAAGAAATATTCTATTTTTAAACCAAAGTAAAAGAAAAGACAAGAATACACAAAAAAAAAATTCGTATTTAATGCATAAATTGTGCAGCAAAATACAGCTGTCATGATATAATGCATGTAAAACGTCTATCGCGACATTTTTATTAGTTCTGATGGGTTTCTCTTTAGTTGTGGTGCCTAATTTTTCAATCTTTCATTTATTATTTATACAATATAAATGTACACTCACTTAAATTGAAAGTATCTTACATTTTACTTTGTAATTTTCTATTGAAATTGCAATTCATGCAGTAGGTTTGCTGCAGTTCAAAAGGGCATTAGTCGTCGTCTCCTCTGTGAATGTAAACTAGGTAGCATTGTTTTGTATATTTAATGCGGTAAGTTAACTGTTTGTTCAATAATAATATTAAAGAAAATTATTAACACATAAATATTTGGTTCGCGTGGTTAAATTGTGTTTATTATAAACATATCATGTAATTTGGTGATTGGTGATATAGAGTAAATAGTAATATGACGTTTCCTATTTCGAAACGAGAAAAATAAAATGCCAATCATAATTTAAAAACAGATGAAATTTTGTGTAAGAGAAAATGCATGATTATTCGAAAATATGAGACCGAAATCAATTACGAGAATCTGTATTTATTGAATTACAATTTAATGTTACTTACCATTCTGAGTAAATTACACAATACTATAAGTAGTACAAATATTATTAATTTTTTGTAAATATGATTTTCGAGTCTAATAATCTAATAATTCAGAATTTTAAAAAAATGTGTAAAATTGTGTAAAATTTCTGCTCACAAATCTTCGAAATCACAAACGCAACACTTTAAATAACTAAATTGATTGAAAAATAGCATAAATACGGGTCATTAAAAAAATGAGCCACAATGACTATATCTGCCCACATTAGATAATCACATAATTAAGTTCAATTGGCTTAAAATAAGAAAAAAAAACATCAAAAAGTTTGCACTTGATAATAAAATGCTTGAAGAGTTACACAATGTGTGGGCTTGTTGATGGTCATGATTCTTTACGTGAATTTGGTATATAAGTAGTCAGTGTGATGAGGACACTCTGTTTGCCACTGCTTTAATCAATCAGCCCAATTATGGACCGATTATAGTTGGGTGTCGTGTGACATAATTTCCTGGGGAAGTAACAGCTATGTCGTTAAGATTTTTAAATCTAATATGGTATAACGAAAGATGGCGCCTACCTAGGAAATAATATTGATAATAATAACGAAGCCTAAATTATTAGTAAATATTTTCTAAGTTATCAAACGCTATTTAATTTAGATTATTGGATGACGTGTCATTCCATTATCTTGGGTTTTGAGTCATATATTGATAAGCTGTGATAAGGGGAACGATGTTTAACATGTATACAGGTATATTACTTGATTATCATACGCTTATGGAACGTCAACCCACAGTACTGATTCTAATGTCGATACGATTAAGTAACTATATAAATTAAATACTATATTGAAATTATGTTTTAGTGAAACAAACACAACCATTATTACCGTATGTTCCCATACCAGAGTTTATCGAACCATAATTGGAATCAATAATCAACACAATTTAAAATATGTAACTAGCTAGGTGGCAATTTTATGTGGAAATTGTATTACTGACTTAAGCACACAGATAGCTAAATTCACACAGGTTGCACAGCTACAAACGATTAACTTTTATCATTAAGGTTTCTTTTAGTCAAAATTGAGTATAGCGTGGTTCTACGTTAAAATTTATAAAAACTGACCTTATAAGAAAATAAAAAATTTAAAAATTTTGAAAAAACGTTTAGTTTCATCGCTATGTCGCATTTAAATATTTAGAGCCCTGCTGAATCCTGTCAGGCTTTTTTAATTATAACTTTTAAAATAGGAAGATTCCTTGTAAAAGGATCTTCCTTTTACAAGGAAGATACAATTTTTTCTACAGGATAGTGTACTTTGAAATCCCAAATAATCTTTAAATTTTGAAACAAATTTATTTCAAATTAAATTAAAAACTGTATTCAAAATTGTGGGCCTCATGACTAAGAGAAATGACAATTAAATAAGAAATTTGCTACGATAACTTCTGAGTACGAATATTGGCTAATATGTGTTGAAATGCTCATTGGGAAATGATCAGACCAATTTAATATTGAATCAACTCATGCTAATATTTAAACGTCAAGCTCATATTGTTTTTTCATTTCTTTGTAATACAGCTAATAAAGCAGTTATACATTTATATTAAAGCATTTCGGTTTCCTTTTATTTTACTTAAACTAATTACAGCTGGCAAATAGATTACGCAGTTAAAGTAAATCTTTAGTTTCTACAGGTTATAGGCCCAGTAAATATCGTTTGCCGAAAGCAAATAAAGTTAAAGTTTAAAAAAAAAAAAAAAAAATGGCAAATCCAGAAATAAAAAGAAGCTACGATGTGCATCCATTGAACGGTGAAAATTACTTCGACTGGAAGTATGAAATGGAGAATTTCTTGAAAGGAATCAAATGTTGGTCGATTTTGACGGAAGCAAAACCGGTCGCTACTGAAACCAGTGCAAAAGAGGCTGAAATCAAGGGATGGGAAGAAAACGATCAAAAGGCTCATGCAAAAATCGTTTTGAACACATCGCGGCCACTTCACAGTATCACTCGATTGGCGAAAACGGCAGCTGAAGCTTGGAAAGCATTGGGAGACCATTTCCAAGGTAGGACACTCGAAAATCGAATTATAATTATACGGCGCATTTGTAAGAAAAGGATGGCTGACGGCGGCAATGTTGAAACGCACATAAATGATATGAACGATTTGTTTCAACAATTGGTCGAGCATGGTGAGACGGTGATGGAAGCATGGCGAGTGGCGATGCTTTTGAGCAGTTTGCCAACCAGCTATGATGCATTGATTACAGCGCTTGAATCAAAGGACAAAGCTGATTTGACGATGATATTTGTCAAAGCCTAGTTGATTGCCGAATATCATCGACGCATCGAAAATTCAGGCGAAACTAAGGAATCGATTTTAAAGACGACTACCAGCCATTTGGAGTGCTATTTTTGTAAATCTAAAGGTCATCTAAAGCGAGACTGCAGAAAATACGCACAGTGGAAAAAGAACAATCCAGAAAAGGGTTCAAAACATAAAGCGAATACAGTAAGGCAAAATGGCGACGAATTCTTGTTCACTACATCGACCAGTGACATCAACACTTGGGTGGTCGACAGCGCTGCAACAAGTCACGTGAGTGGCAATAAAGGTTTCTTTGCTGAGTTGGGCGCGTCCGAAGGAAAAGGTGCATGCAAAATCGAATTTGTCAACAGCGATGGGCAAATCAATGCAGCTACACTTACGGACATTTTGTATGTGCCAGGAATTAAGGGAAATCTAATTTCGGTCAAGAAATTAGCAGCAAAAGGTTTTAAGGTAATCTTCTACGACGAAATGTGCGAAATCATCAAGGGAAACGTGCAAATCGCAATCGCAGACGAAATCAACGATTTGTATGTGTTACATCAACCGAATAAAGTCAACGCAGTTGTTCAAAGGCTTGAGCACAAAGCGAATTGTATTCACAATTTGCATCGAATTTTTGGTCATCGTGATCCAGAAGCAATCAGGGAAATGTGTTCGAAGCAAATGGTTGATGGTATCGAAATCGTTGATTGCGGCATCAAGGAAAAATGCGAAGTTTGTTTAAAGGCAAAACAGACTCGGTCGCCGATTCCAAAACAGTCAATAAGCAAATCAAAGAATGTTTTGGATTTGGTTCACACGGACGTGTGTGGGCCAATGCAAACGGAATCGCCGAGTGGACGACGCTACTTGTTGACGATGATCGATGGTTTTTCGAAATATACAGTCGTATATCTGTTAAAGGAAAAGTCGGAAGTCTTCGAAAAGCTGCAACAGTACGTGGCAATGGTTCACAACAAGTTCGGTCGAAAACCAGTTACTCTCCGATCGGATCGAGGAGGAGAATACACCGGCGCTGCGGTAAAGAATTTTTACAGGACAACGGTATTCAGATGCAATACACAGCACCATACTCAAGTTTTCAAAATGGCGTTGCTGAACGTAAGAATCACACGTTGATTGAAATAGCACGATGCATGTTGATGGATGCTAATTTACCAAACATGTTTTGGGCTGAGGCGGTGAATACGTCTAATTATTTGCAAAATCGTTTACCATCAAGAACGATCGAAACTACACCATTCAAGCTATGGAACAACAAAAAACCAGGTATGAAGCATTGCGTTACGTTTGGTTCTAAATGTTTCGTTCATATTCCATCAGAAAAGCGACGAAAATTGGACAATACGACAGCGCAAATGGTTTTTGTTGGTTATGATGAAAACTCGAAAGCATACAGATGTTTTGATCCAGTAAAGCAAAAGGTTGTCATAAGCCGTGACGTTCGATTCGTCGATGGCAAAGGGGAAATCATTCCAGTGACGGTATCAGTCGAAATCCGAGAAGACGAATCCAATGAAGACGTCGAAAGGCCAGAAGATGAATCGACACCAGCAATTGAAGAGAACGCAGCAATCGACGAAAAAGAAGAAGGATCCGAAGAAAATTTGGCTGTTGGGGGACAACAACAGCAACGGCGCGTTTCACAGCGATCAAATAAAGGTGTTCCACCAAAGCGATTAATTGAAGAGATTCACATGGTAGAACAAGACATCATCGAACCGAAGATGTTATCACAGGCGCTAAAAAGTAAAGAATGCGAACAATGGAAGCTCGCAATGGAAGAAGAAATGAAGTCATTGCATAAAAATGGCACGTGGCAATTGTGCGAATTGCCAGATGGTCGTGAAGCAGTCGGATGCAAATGGGTTTTCAAATTGAAAACAGATGCTGACGGTCGTGTTACTCGTTTCAAAGCACGACTGGTGGCTCAAGGTTTTTCGCAGAAGTTCGGCACCGACTACGATCAAGTGTTCGCTCCAGTGGGAAAGCAGACGACATTTAGAGTATTGTTGGTATTGGCATCCAGAAACAATTACATCGTTCGTCACATCGATGCCAAAACAGCATTTCTAAATGGAAATTTAAAGGAAACAATCTACATGAAGCAACCTCCAGGCTTTGAAAGGGGCGAAAATAAGGTTTGTTGGTTGAAGAAAAGTCTCTACGGGCTGAAGCAAGCAGCTAGGTCATGGAATGAGGCAATCCATGCGGTCTTGGTTGATGCAAGTTTTGAATACAGCACAGCAGATCGATGTTTGTACCGAAGAAACATCAACGGTGAATGGTGGAGAAAAATTTATAAGCAAGGCAATTTGTTATTAGTTTTGAACGTATAATCGCATTTTTTATACTCAATTTTGAATCGCTTTGTTTATATATCAAAAATTAAGTTGAAGAAGTGTTCAACAGCTTGCGAAATCAGAACTAAGCTTTAATTGAAACTATATACTTAAGTAAAAGCCTCAAATGGGTGTTTCAATTTTCAACATTTTTATTCTTATGCCCGAGAATACTTTTCTGACTCAATCTTTACAAACTTTGTCGGCCTCATTAACTTTGTTTTGGCAAGGGAGTTCGTACTTTTCTTTACCTTTAGAGTTTCTAATTAAATTTGTAAATACAGTACAAACTCGCTTATCACAACAGTCAATAATTGCATTATACAAAATTTTACTCTAAAAATCTTTAGAATTGATTTAGAAGTTTTAAAATTGATTAGAAATTTACTCTCGATAACTGCAACTTGTTGTTTGTTCAATTTCCCTTCAAAATTATTTCCGTTAAAATCATAATAAGAAATAATTAGTACATCCAGAGGCTTAATCTCACAAAAAAAAAATTGATTTTTTATCACGTAAAATGTGTGAGATCTGTTCTGTAATCTTTTCGCATAAGAAAAATCAAGTTTCTGCAATATCTAATTCTTTGCTTACTTTACTTTCAGGAAAACGCCGAATAACCGACCTAAACCTGAAGGCTGGTTGCTGTTTTTACATTCTCATTCGATATAAAGTTACCGTAAGACTAGGATTAATAATTCGGAGCAAAATGAGCGAATAGGTAGCTCTAATCCTAATTCTCAGAAAGGAATGTTCCTTGCAGTTGTAAGTACATAGTAAAACATCTACGGTGTTTTAATTACTTAGTTTCAAATTCGGTTTGACCAAAAACTCTTTATAAGTATTAGCATTCCCTTTAAGCTTTGAGGTTGTTTTTGCTTTAATCTGGCCGCTGATTTTAATATTTAATCACTTTGTTCTATTATCAATGATATTTACAATTTTACTTTATGCTTAAATGTTAGAGTAATCGAAACCAACCGGACCCAGAAAAACCTTTTAATTTTTTTATGGAAAGGAAAGATGGTGACACTCCTAAAGGCGCAATTTAAATGTCACCTGCTATCTTTTAAGTATATATAATTTAACAATTATTAGTTGTACTAATTAATGCTGACGATTGTTGGCCCAAATACAAATTTTGCGATATTACTTCTTAGAGGGTGAAACAAGTTAAACTCGTGCCTCCTGTTGTTAGATCCTACCTTCTTTCCGATCGTATTTTTGGAAGAGTTGCAACAAATCTCGAAAAGCTTACGATTAAAATAAAACCTATATTTTTGATTGAATGAGCATGGTTAAGGCTATATTTAAAGGTTTTAGGAGAATGTATTTTAGTAGTTATTGAAGGAGAACCAAATCTGTAGGGAATCTGTAAAAACACAGCTGTTTCGAGCCCAACGTCTTCTAAATCTCAAAGCCTACTTTCTCTCTCATTCTGCCTCGGTCATTTTACTATCACCCTTGCGAAAAGGGTTCATTGTTATGCGGCTTTGAGGTATATCATCTTCTGTAATATACATATATCGTTCCCACATGAGAATTATAATAAAAGCTTTATTTTGGAAACATTTTTACATAAGTAGTATCCTTAGGTTTCTAAAAAAATTAAAACCCGGTGTTTGTGGGCCGAAAGGGTAATCAAAAATCAACCAGCAAGATAATTTTTTGAGTTAGTTTTGCCAGAGTCCAAGGCTACCTCAAAGCAAATCTTTGATCATAAAGTGCTTATTGTAGGCGGCGTAACTTGTAATGGAACAATTAAAAAAATATGTTTTATTTAACAGGATTGCCGTTATCCAAGTATTATCAGACCCGATTCTGAAACGACATGAATTTAAAAAAAAAAGAACAAGAAAAGTACATAACATAACATAAAATTTTAGAAGTCAGAATCGAGTATATCGGTTATAATTCAAAGTTCGAGATCAGTAATTTCGAGGCTTTGAATTCGACATTTTCAACTTCTATGTATGGAAATTCGGGATTTTTTGAAATTCGATGTTTTAGTTTCGAGATTTTAAGTTCGAAATATCGATCGTCGATAATTCAATTTTAGATTTTCGCAAAATTTTAATATTCCACCATTAAACCTAAAAAATTTAACAATTTTTAGAATTTTATAAATATTTTAGAAGTTTTTAAAACAAAACCTTACTTAACATTTTACCGTAAGTACGTATACCTAGTGATGTAAACGGTAATATTCTCGGTGGTAATATTACCGGTAAAATAGGTAATATTACCCAAAGTGGTATTACCGTGGTAATATCGGTAACATAAATTAAATTTTTTTTTCCAAACAACTCAACTAGTCTAAATGCAAAAAGAGTTGTGATACCACTGCATTATACTTCCTTATGTACTATTAACCTACTACACCAAATTTTTGCTGTAAAATGTAATAATCTACGCCTTTTTCCTGTTTTATTGACATATTCATTTGGCAAATACGTAAAAGAGCTGGAATCTGACCCTCCATATGACCCATCGCTCTGCCTGGAAAAAACACCAATCACTATTTTAACTAGAAAAGTGGCTACAACGTCTTAGACGATGAAAAGCTCTAGTATGCTGGAATTTCGTTGACAACATGAGACCAAAGTAGCACCAGATAGTCGATGAGCTATTACTTGAAGAATTTCGTTTCTGATGCTCCAATAGGCTCTACGGCCTATGGCTAGCCGACTTTTGGGCTTGTATTGATTTGTTCAAGTAATTGCAACTGTTCTATAAACTTCCTTCGAGATACAAACTTCCCAATCAATTGTTGGGCCTTGAGTACCATAGCGTCGAAGGGTGAATCTTACCAAAAATTTCCGGTACATCTGACGTTGCAGACCGAAGCTTGGTCGAACATACGCCGGGACTCCATAACAAATTATGTCATCAATACACCTAAGGCCTTTTTCTATAAATCTAATCACTAAGGAAAATCGACATTTGACTTTTAAAGTTGTTTTTCGAGAAAGTAGAAGCGGTGGTTAAAGACGTCGAGATTTATAAATTTATTGTACTTATTACTGATAATGGAACGAACAATAAAGCGTCCCGAAAAATAGTTAACAAAAGCTATTCCTATATTACCGAGTATGAGTGCATCTGCCATTGACTTAATTTGCTCATTGTCGATATCTTCAAGATTCAGTCTATTAACAGTTTGAAATTTTCAGTCGTATGGATGGTTTCAGAAATAAAAAAACTGGCACATTTTTCATGCTACATTCGATCTACATACATTCATGCTACATCAGGTATGCTCTGAAGGCGCTGGCTATCGAAGACGAAGTAAAGTCAATTATGGGGGCATCTACGATCTCCTATTCGAAATTGTTCACTGTGTGTAGTACGGCCATCTTATTTTGAGTGTTTGCTGTTTTGTCAAAAGTGGTGTACTATTTTGTTAATATAAAACAAACTTTTGAACAAAATAAATGTGCTAATTACGAAGATCTTATAAGTATTCTCAAATTTGCTTGAACCAGCTATTCGAGGAAAGAGTCTTTTGAAATCACAGAAACTTGAAGCGACTGAATTTATTTTTAATGTCGCAGAATTTCATCCAAAATATAAGTTCAATTTAGAATAAAAAACATTAACGGTTTAATCAACCGCATACTTAGCGATAATTAATCAGATAATGATGACTGCGATGACTTAACTAACAAGGGCTCCACGTTAACCCATGTCTGTAAAATTAATTAATTAAGTACTTAGGTCTAGATTAACTACAGAGTATTTTAGACCCAATGTTAATTAAACCAAAGTTCTTCAAAGTTTGGATGAAGCCAATCAACATTAACTTGTATCTTAATAGAGCCGTTCGTGTTCTCGTGTTGTCCATCGCCAATTGTTAAGTTATTTTGAATTATGAGAGGGTTATTGTTTAAAAATAACTACAAAACTTTACAATAAAAAGATCTTGAGGTTTGGCAAATTTTTGATCTTCCATATAGAAGTCAAGTACTGTCTTCTGTCAAGAGAATGAGTGCAACTTTATTCTTTCTACACGGTATGTAGCCTCTGATTTTGATCTTGATGGAATGATCTCAGTATAGATTTTTCTTCCTCCGGTACTTTGACATGAAGGAAACTATTGTGTTTTCTTGGGGTGTGTTTACTTATTTAGAAAAAGGATCGTTTCTTTCAGGTTTAAGCTGAAAAACGAGTCATAGGTTGTAGGGGCAAAACGGTACTCTCTCAAGAAATCTTTTCGGTCTTAATAATACTCAAAAGACTATTCCCTATTTATTAGCAGAAATTTAAGTACTTAAGTAAGTACCCAAGCGTAAGTATTTTTTTTTTTTTTTTCTTTAAGCGAGCTGGAATTCGGCCTACTTGAAAGCTTACTTACAAATTTTCTTCAAAATTAGTGGAATCTTTAGAAAACTTGAAATTTTACACGTAAACTTTTGCATTTTTAGATAAAATAATGACTGCAACTAAATAAGAAAAATCATAGATTTTTTGAAAGGCTAGGGTAGGGACAGAGGATTTTGCTAAAATACTTACAGCCATGGATGGATTTTCAAGAGCGAAAGCAAAATATTTTTTGGAGAAATTTTGAAAATTAAAAGTTTTGACTAAATATTAAATAATAATATTTCCAATTAAGGTAATTGCTAAACTTTGTTCAGAGGGAAATTTTATAAGCTTTCAAATGAATGTAATATCGAAAAGTTATAATACATAACTAGATTTCAAGATATTGCAGATTCTTCAATACAGGCTACCTTAGCCCTGCACAAGGATCAATCGGATATCTTCCCGCTTCTCTGCTGGAACAGCTAATTTTATAATGTAGAAGATTACAAGCAATAAGTAATTAATCCTGGCGAAATAATAATTGTTCCAACTTTTAGCCCTAAAGCCACACACATTTTTAACACTCTTGTCTAAATATGTATATATATTGTAAAATGTAAGCAAAAAGTCAATTTCACACTAAGATAAATTTTAAGAAATTTCTAGAAAGAATATTGGAGGCGCCAAAAGTATGGCTTAGAGATTTTTAGCAGTCGTCTAAAAAAATAATTTTGCTGTTGTCTTCCTCCATTCTTTAAAGTTGGGTTAAATGAAGCCGAGAGATTTCCTAATTTACTACTTACTAAAGTAATTAGGATTTTCCATTTCTTTGCAAATTGTCATCGAATACGTTTACTCGTGGTTTCAGGGTATTAATTAAATTTATTTATTCAAACAACTTGCAGAGACACCCTACACCCTACAACGTCCACATAGTAATTTCCAGAGACGGCTTGAAAAGTCGGCTAATCGCCAAACGCACAAAATGTTCGCAAACGTTTGTGAACATGATATTTTTCCTGTGGAAACTACAATCATGCACACAAAAAAAATATTTGCGAACGTTACCGAGCATTTATTTGTGTTCCGATCGATGTCGGAACATCAAAGCGAATTTTATGTTTGTGCATTTTAAACATAAGAGTCTCCTGCATTCAAAAAATACGTTTTGACCAATCGTACTTCATTAGGAACAAAGCCTCTCTCTACAATTTATATTGTTTTTCTTATAGTTTTTGAAACGCTAAGTCTTCTTGAAAGTTCGAAGTTTCTAAACAAACTACACTTTCGATATGAACAATTTAGAATATTTAGATTTTTTTGCTTCGCATGCTAATTATAGCCCAATGCATAAATGCCCCATATTGTAGAATTTTTTTCATTTTTGTGGTATTTTTGAAAAAGGGTTTATATAATTTTTAAAATTGCTGTTGTTCAAAATTTTGTTTCCCTTCTGTTTTAAATACAAAGGGACAAAATTCTGGAATAAGAAGATTTAATTGTAAAATATTCACTCATTTATGTACGAGTATTGGAGTGTAATTGCCATAAAGCCTTTTTGTTTGGCACAAACTTTAGTTTTCCTATTGGCCGGAGCTACTTGGCTGTACAAACCTATTTGATGGATCGATTATAAATGTTCGCAAATTTTACAACCTTTTTTGTTTACGAATGAATATTCTTTTAGTGGTCACACATCAAGCTCAAACATTCGCAAACGCTCGTGCTCATTTGTTCAAAAATATATATTGGTGGGTATACGGGCTTAAGAGGGCACAGTATAAATGCGGTTAAGGTTCGTTTACAAACTTTTAAATTGTTGCTTGAAAGTTAAAAAGTTTATTCAATACTGTTCTCACTTTTCTCTTAGAGTTTAAGGGGGGACAACTACCAAAGGATTTTTTTTTTGTTTTTACTTTAAAAATTACGTTAATATGTGTAGAATACGAAAAACTTCATAACTTAGGCCAAAACTAAAAGCTCTTACAAATAGAGCCAATTTACTTCGAGAGCCGAGCGCAGGTATACGAGCTAAAGAGTAGCGGGATGTGTGTTTTTCCGGTACGAAAGATTCGGGTTCGGGCTAAAATTTTGCACACGGTTTTGTAACATATAAGACCACTTGGTGAACCTAAACATATTTTAAATTTCTCAAAATAAATTAGCTTTTTAGTCTATATCTGTCATTTCTCCAATTCTTAACTTATTAAGAGGTGGCTTCATCTCGAAAATACTCGTTAAAATATTCATAACAAACTGTCAAAATTTCATAAAAATCCATTTATTTCTTCCTATTCAAAAAAGTTCCTAAAAATTTGGTCAATTTTGACGTTCTAAATGGTTGTTCCCTCTCCTTTGAGAATGAATACGAACAGTAAACCAATTACAGCGAAATTGTTTTAGCAATCGTATTTAGAACTATTCTCACCCATCATACATTGACGACAAAAACGGTTGCAAAAGCCCGTGAAATTCAACAAAGTTTAAAGTAGCACAAATGTTATAAGCACATTTTATAATTTATCTAATAAGATTAGAAATTCATACAAAAAATAAAATTAAATAGAATTTAGTAATCTTTTGTATCCCTTTCAAGATAGAATACACTGAATGGGAAATACTTAATTCAAAGGGATAATCCGGGGGGCTATTTGGGAATTCGATTCGAATGTGATCCGAGTCTTCGATGTATTAGATTCCTATTTGAATTGAATCAGATTCATTCGTTTCTTATTTAAATCAAATTTGAATCTTATACATCGAATACTCCATCACGTTCGAATCAAATTCCCAAATAGCCCTCCAAGACGGATTAGATAGATCTAGGTCTAAATTTTCTCACAAGTACGCACTCATAAAAATAAAAAGTGCACTAATTACCAAGTTTTTGATTAGGCAAAGTTGGTTTTAGTTTTAGCTTGTTAGACATACTTCGTCAACGATTTAGCATCGATAAGAACGTAAGTCTAAAATTTTCCATGTTTTGAATTGACGGATATACGACTTTTTCCAATTTTGCTAAAGGCTGTCATTCACTGAGCAAGACTTCTGCTTTTTTAGAGGTAAAGTAAATAGTTTAAATTTATCGGTCCAATTCAACCAAATTAACTAATGAATGCTTCAATAAAATTAAATTAAACTTCGAAATCTCTCTTAATATTCATCTAAATTAGGCATTCAAACCTCAAAGACAACATTTGGATATAAACCCATAACTTTTGGTGACTTGTTACTCTAAAATGTGATTTTTTGGTAACATGATAGATCGATTAAAAGAGACGGCTTTATATTCAAACGAAAGATCTCCTAAACTTAATTTTTTATATTCAATAATCCATATTTCTATGCAAAATAATTGAAAATGTTGCTATACTATCAAGATACTATAGGAAGAATGTGATATAACGGAATAAAAAATAATGATTGCCCATAATGCTCCAGTTCATTACGCAATTGTAAAATTATATTGTTGTTGTTTTTTTTTCGATCGATACAAAACGTTTCGTGCCAATCACCAAAAAAAAAAAAAAACGGTGGGCTAATTTATATAAACATTATAAATTTATGTATTTAGAGAATGAGGCAGCAAAATTATACATTAGAAAAAAAAAACTAATTAAGTAAATCAAAACACATCGCGACTCACCTGTCTTCGGGAAGACGTTTTAATTCAGCCATATCCAATTCCAAACGTAAATTAGCCACCTCGCACAGTAATCGGTCACGTTCCGTTGATATTTCTTTCAACTTTTCACGCAACCAATAATTCTCGCGTGCCAAATCCTCAGCTGTCATGTTTGTACATTGCTGTTGAACTGGCAACGGTTGTGGTACTATAGTTTGGATAATTTGTTGTTGCTGTTGTATATGTTGCAATTGAACATTCAGCATTTGTTGTTGGATTATTGATTTAGGATTTATGATGTTGCCATCATTTATGAGAGCAATATTGGGAATGCAAGCTGCATTTAAATTAGCGTCACTGTCACACATTTTTTTTAATTTTTTTTTGCAATGCAGCAAGAAAACAAACCACTAGCTACCTATTTCCTTATTCGAGGTATAAGACTTTTAATAATCAGCACACAAGAAAATCACCTACACTTTTTTCTTCGACTTCTTATTTTTTGCTTTTTTGCTCTTTCATTCAATATAACACAAACATTATTATAAATTTTTTTTTTTTTGTGATTTAATATAAAAACCAAACAAATCTACCACTTTTATCTCTTCTACACTTATTATTCTAAGAAAATATTTTTTAATTTTCTTGATAAAATCAAAAAAAAAAAAAAACTTGATACACACAGAAAAACCGATATTCACACAGAACTTGAATTTTATTAATTAAACTTTATGCAAGCCACAATATTATTTAATTACAATTGTCATGTTTGAATAAAATTACTTAGTTAAACTGAGATTATTCTAATTTACTTGTTGTTTTTTACTTAAAAGAAATTTTAAAAATTTGAACCGTTCGTATCGAAACACTCACGCACAGATCAATGCAGCCATATTTGATTTAATTTTGATGTATGTGTGTGTGATTTGTTTTGTTTATTGGAAATATGGATTGCCCGATGAATGTTTTTTGAATTGATGTGTAGTGTCATCTGTGTTGAGAAATTATTTAGTTTAGACAAAATATTTTTCTTTTAAATTATATTTACGTTAGGTGGCAGTAAGATCGAGTTGTGGTGAATAAAATTACGTTGATAGTTATAATTACTTTTGTTAGGTGTCGGTACCGTCTAACGGTGTGGTTTGCGTATTTGAAATATGGTTTTGAAATAATTTTCCTAGTGTTCATCAGATGTCACCGCTGGTAGGTAAACGTCACAATGTTTGCAACACAGTACAGAGATCTTAACCGATTCCATTCAGGACTTTATTTAGGTTGCCGACATCAACGACAGTGTGAAATTCCTAAATCCGTTGTGATGTGCGGTCGTAAGCTTATTGCTTGTTTAGCAGAGCGAGTTGAATTTTACTGACTGAATGTAAGTTCCCAAAAGCCTTCAAAGGAGAGGATAAATGGATGTTATTGTCGATGATAAGACCGACAATGTTGTATTTGCCTTCATTGTTCGGTACTTCTGTTTTTTAGTAAAATTTATTTTTAAATGGTTGGAACGTTTCACTTTTTATTTTCTGCGGCACAGCAAATTCTTGTACTGCTGCTTAAATTAGGCTTAGATCAGCCTTGTTTCCGAATTTTGTTTCAATGTGCAATAATTTTGTTGCAGCTTTGTTCCTGTTTATGGGCGTAATTCTTTTCGTTTCATGACACTGCACCCTGCCGTTGACCCAAGGTCAACATCATTGATTCTACGACGTAATCTTATGCGAAATTCTGAAAGTTTCAAGCGAACATGACGTCCATTTGAATCAAAATTTATTCAAACGTATCTCAGTGGCATCTGCAATATTAACGGAGAACGAAATAGTTAAACGAGAGAAACTAACCCAAGGATTTTGGAATTGTTATCACATTTTTTTTGGCCAGCCGGGTTGGATCAACCGTTAAGCCAAATAAGCAGTTGCTTAGGGCATCAAGAGAAGAGAGCGTTACAGAAATTCTCCATTGCTCATGTCAAAATTGCATCAAATTTCTTTTGTCCTATTTTGAAAATTTTTATTTATCTGCAAGTGTGGCTTGGAATTTTGAGGAACTGTAGTAAGAGAATCATTCAGAGAAGAAAACTTTTTCAAATGCAAGGGTTTTACCACAAAGCATCTATGATGTCCGGAGGTTTTGTTTTGTGGACGTTCTGTGTAGTTTTCTTTAAAAATCTGTAAGGTACAGGGTTGCTACTAGGTTAGGTTAGGTTTAGGTGGCGGTCTTCTATGTACCTGTTATGTAGGAGGACCGAAATAAAACAAGTGTCTGAGTTGATCAAAACCAACAAAGCTTATTATTTTGAATTGAGATCTTATTTATACAAGTGTTAGAATGAGAATAGGCATCAGATGTCTCAATCTTTTTCGTTTCGGCTCCCATCCTAACATCCACAAATTTTGTATCCGGCACAATTGACTTATTGGATGATCAATTTTCGACAATTTGACTGTCGGTTTAGTGGTAATATCAACCTCAGACTACCTTAATTCGAATGTGCTCCTTCAATTTCACAACATTTTGTCATAACTCCAAAACTTTTACGACCGCGGCAGACTCCAATTAAAGGTTATATTCCCACGGATTCACACCAGTTCTACGAATGGCCTAGCCAAACAAATATTAAGAGTATTGGCGCCGAACTAAATCTTGGTCTCATCTGAGACAAACGCGTTCTTAGCTAGCAGGCGCCTCGGAATTAATATTGGACTGAAAACTTCATGTTCAGTTGAATGGCGAGCCATTATTTGTGACCTACTCATGAGGTAAACCAAAGATGTAAACCATTTTTCGAATTCGTCGACCACAGCAGCAGATGTTGTTCCGCTCATAATTTTTACAACGACGCATTTAGATGTTGAGTCAATTATCAGTGGTAAGATTTTGTCACCAAAATGAATAAAGTCAGCATACTTGCATATTTGCTCGCTGTTACTTTTGACTAATAAAACAAAGACGCTGGCCAGCATCCTTATCCGTAAAATGCCTGCAGATGATCTTCAACTAATTTCATGACAACGGAATGGATGGCTCGACTTCTTCAAAATGAAATTTCCTTACCCTGAATGTGAGATATATGCATTACATTTGCATATATATACACGCAAATAGACTTTTTAAATAGTTTAAATAAAACTTATGTTCTGGTTATGCTATTCAGATATCTGTAATTACTTTCTCTTTTTCAGAGTGTCCACTTCACAAAACTAAAATACAGTGATACCACTGATACATATACATTACAACTCCCCTCACTTAAAAATTATTTTACAAATTCAACCTGTTTGGGGGTTTCTTAACACGTATTGGGCGAGAATGAACAACTGGTTCATCACACAACTCATTATCAAATCCATAAAACGGATCATTCGATTTATTAAAAGAATCTTCGCGGAAACTATTCTCTCGCTCGATCGTGTCCGAAACTGAATTACTATTGTCATTTCCAAAATTATTTTTAATTACTTTGTCATTATTATTAAGCAAATGTTTAATTCTTACATCCTTACGACTACCAATGCCGCTCGGCTCACCAATCAATGCATCAGAATTTTGAACGGATATTGTACTTCCATTATTATGAAGTATTTGATTTAGATGCCGTTTGACTTTCTTACCATTTTCAAGCTCGCACAAATATGTCCTAGAACTCAAAACTTTAAAAACCCTAGCCGGCATCCATTTTTTTTCGTTTGGATTTCTGTAATCTCTAACCACTACACTCTCCATGACCTTGAATCTAGCTGTGCGCCTACCTTTATAATTTTGGACTTGTTTCGCTAAACTCGAATCAATACTCCGACTTGCTTCAGTATTATCACAACTTGATGTACTTAATGGGTTAATCAAATCGAATCTTGTCTTAATGTTCCTTCCAAACATTATGAAAGCAGGCGACTCGCCAGTTGAACAATGCTTTGAGACACGATAGTCAAATAAATATCGCTGAACTACCACCCCCAAATTTTGAGACTCGTTATGCGAAATTGCATAATCTAAAGCTTTTGTCAACCCTTTTTTACAACTTTTTTCCACATTCTCCGCAGCACCATTCGATGGAGGATGCCCCGGTGGAACTGGGATGAATTTTATTCCGTTTAACTCAACGAAATCCCTAAAAAGCTTAGATGTAAACTGAGTTCCACAATCAGAAACTATAACATCGGGTAACCCAAAACGCGCAAAAACCTCCCGCAACTTTGCTACCGTAAACTCTGCAGTAATAAGCTTTGTTTGGAAAACTTCTATCCATTTGGAAAAAGAATCACTAACTAAAAAATAATAATTATTATCCTTGGGACCCGCGAAGTCGACATGAATTCTTGACCAAACCTTTCCCGTATTTTCCCAGGGTTTAAGTGTGCTCTTAGCAGGATCGGGTCTGACAAACAAACATGATTGACAACCTTTAATCAGATTTTCCAAATCCGCATCTATCCCTGGCCACCACATACGAACGCTCAATCGATTTGTTTTTCACTATACCTAAATGCGAAGCGTGAAGACATTTTAGCATACGCGTGCGCAAAGTGTTAGGAATTACAATCCTATGACCCCCATGAAAAATGATTTAAACTCAACACTCGTCAAATCTTTGAAACTATTCGCCTTGACAGCCGGTTTGATACCAAATGGCAATCTATTTACTGCAAACACACCCTTGTGAGTACTCCATGCGACCAGTTTACTTGATTCTTCGTCTAGTTCAAACTGATTGTAGGCTGCTTCCATGTCCGATTTTGAAAAATGAACTCCCCCTTGCAGTTGGTTAAATACCTCTTCTACCTGGGGTAAAGGATGTCTATTATCAACGATAAATTTGTTGAGCGTTACCTTATAATCGGCACACAGTCGAATAGCTCCATCCGACTTAAGGACCGGAACCAATGGAGTACCCCTATCACTTGTTGGAACAGGTGTTATTACCCCAATTCTCTGTAAACGTTCCAACTCCGCCTCGACATGTTCTCTGAACGCATATGTAACCTGTCTAGGCTTACAAAAAATTGGCTTGCTACCCACACCTAACTCTAATTGAATCAAGCTATGTTTGAATTTACCCAGTTCCCCGTTGAACAAATCCTGATGCCTTTTGAGCATATCGTCTAAAATTACCGACTTAGTTCGAACATCAATTTTACCTTTTTGGGCGAAAACGATTTTGAACTTGGTAAGAAAATCTCGTCCCATTATTGGTGGACCCTCAGAATTATCGACCACTAGCATTGGAAGTTTCGCTATAATATTTCCATATTTAACTGTAGGACTAAATGAACCGCGTACGTTGATTTCGTGACCCGGCAAATCGTACTTATGGAATTTTTCCATAAACAAATTATTTGGAATTATAGAAACTCCCGCTCCACTATGTAATAAAAATTTAATATCTTGTTCATCAATTTTCACTTTTAAGACAGACTTTCCGTTAATAGAATCCTTGATGTTAAATAGCTGTTCCGATAAAAAAAAATTTGATTCGATATTTTCGCGCGTTACATTTTTGGAACTGTCACCCTTGAGGCACCATCATTAACACCAAAAAAACCATCAACGCTACCTTCATTCACAATAATGTTATGTAAATTACTCAAATCATTTTTCTTAATACTATTATCTACAAAAGACATTTTTTTTCTTACAAATAGTTTTAATGTGTCCCTGTTGACCGCATGTACGACAAATTGCCTTCCCGTACTTGCATGATGATCTTTCATGGTTAGTGTAACCACAATGTACATACTTAATTTTCTTAACATCGTTGACATGTGGTGATTTCTGAGGTATTTTATCACTTTGCACTGACGATTTTGGTGGCTTACTGTTGATTACCTTATTCCATATGGACGTCTTGTTTCTGCAACTCATATTTGCATGCCAATTCTGTTGCTTTGCTAAGATCCAATTTGCTATGATCTTCCTCCCACAACCTATCGAAAACTCGACCGCTTTGATGGTAAATGAATTTGTCTAACAAAATAGCTTCTAAATTGTTTCCAAATTCACAGTTGTTCGCAAGACGCTTTGCCATAAATTCATTTGAGCTTTCCCCTTCTGATTTAATAGTTCCGTAAAATATTTTGCGCTCCTTGTTTACTACAATCGGTTGAGTGTAAAAGCCTTTTAATAAATCGCACAACTCTTTGTAACTTTTATTCGACGGAGCACCTGGTATCGATAAATCTCGCACCAGTTTATACGCTGTAGCTCCGATACAATTTAGTAAATGATTTTTTTTGTTCTGGTTATGCTATTCACATATCTGTAATTACTTTTTCTTTTTCAGAGTGCCCACTTCACAAAACTAAAATACAGTGATACCACTGATACATATACATTACACTGAAGATGATGGCTAGCACCTCCTTGTTCAATTGTGAGTAAATCTTTTGGGCTGATGAAAAATTTGCTGAAACAAACTAGCTCAAAATAGCATCAATACTAAAAACGAACTCGCGATGACAGGTACAGCTCCTTTTTCTAGTCGTAACAGTAAAGCAGATTATTTTTATTACTCAGCTTTGCATTTCAAAAATGCATCGTTGCAATTCCTTATCCATAAACGAACTTTACGTTATTCTGCGTGAAATTGTAGACAGTTGCTAACTCAGAAGCCATCGATGATATAACAATTAACCAACGTCAGGAATGCCTTCAGTTGCGTGACATTGGATGGAATCGGGGCATTTCGAATAGCAACAATTTTCGTAGGACTGACTGACAGCTGTCACTTTAGGTTGACTTGACAGAGTATTTCATCCAACTCATCACGGAGTATTTCATCCAACAATTGTTGAAAAATTGTCAGATCACTCGAGATTCCGTAACTCAATCACGTGAATATATACAAGCCAAGGTGAGTATTAATTGTAAAAAGCTCCTTCGAGCACTATTTAACTTGCTGATAAGCCAGGAGTCACCAAAATATCATCAATATTGACAAATGATAAAATTGGGCGCCCTTCATCATAATTGATGCTTTCATGCCCGAACTATCTTCTAATTGCACAATATGTCTATCTAAAAGAATCGTTAATTCTTCAGGCAGTGTACCAATACTTGCCCGTTTGAGATCTGCTTAACCGTTTTATCCGATTTGCAAATCGGTTATGTTTAATTTACGTCGGTATTGGTTTTAAGCCATTAAGAATTAGTTGCCTGTTGGCCGTGACAAAAGACGTAATTAGTGAATCGACGGTGGAAAGCGAGATTTTACTTTTAATTCTATCCGAGTGACACCCTTAGAACGGAAACTAAACTGGGAAGGCGTATTCTACAAAAAGATGAATCGATTAAAGGTAATATACAATACTTTATATGTCAGAAGGTCGTACATATCGTTACCGGTAAGCTTAACAAAGCCCAGATTGTTGTAAGGACCGCGATAATGTATTTGATATGTCCAGTGAAAGTAATGTCCGAGGAAAAATTACTCTCTATGGCTCGCGTTCATGAATGGCTACAGGCACTTTGTAGTTACAGGCAGAAAATGTTCATATCGTTAACGAAAAGGAGATATTTCGCGAGATTGAAACTATTAACAATCACACCGATGTGTCTGTCCTGAGGCATCCCGGATATCACAATAAAACCGCGAGAGAAAAATATCAAAATTTTAACAAATTGCCAATGGTCATAAAGACAAGATGATAACCACCTGGTAGGGAAGAACCATCCTGTCGAAAGCTTTAGCGAAATCGATATAAATTACGTCGAGTTTGAATTTCGTATTTCTTCTTCTTTCGCTGGCTACATCCCATAAAGGGATTTGGCCGCCTCAACGATGATCCTCCAAATAGTTCGATCCGGTGCAAGAGAACGCCAGACACGGTGACCGAGTGTGTTTATGTCTCCTTCAACGTCATCCATGAATCGGGTAGTTGGTCTACCACGAGGTTCTACTTTCATTGGTGCCGACTCCAAGGCCTCTGTTTAGTGGTCCGATTTTGTGAACGAAGCCACTTAGTCTTGACGATTTTATGAATTCGATGATTAATTCGCATTGTGTACTTGGCTCCTTCTTTAATGGAACTGAAAATTATTCTTATTATCTTTCGGTCAGTTACTACAACAGTTTTCTGGATGTTTTGTGCTATCAGTGTTCAAACCTCGGAACCAAAAGTGATAATTGGTCGTATCAGTGCTTTGTATAGATGTCCAGTTTTATTTTGGGTGATATACATATGAGGAGATTTGAAAATATTGATATTGGCGTAAAATGCTCGGTAGCCTAGGTATTTGAACTCATTCACCTTTTCGTATTGTGTATATCCTGAAATGAAGTCTCTACGCGTCTGCCGTCTTGCAGTGACCATGTATTTAGTCTTCGCTTCATTGATCTGAAGGTCATTTTATTGGGATGTTAATTCCAAATGGAAGGAGAATTTCTTTCAGGAAGATGATGTTGCGAACCAGAATGCAAATATCGTCGGCGTCTGCTAATAGCTTAGTTGATTTATAATATAGGTAGCTGCCCTGCGTCATATTAAGCTGATGAACGACAGACTCCAATGATAGGTTGAAGAGAGTCTGATCTATTGGGTCTCCTTGCCGCACTGCAAATGTTATTTCGAAGGCATGCCGTCTATTAGCCATCCATTAAAAGCTGGCACATTCAAACCAATTTAGACGGTAAATACGAACAGTTTGCTTCGGTTAAGTCATTCTTGGGAATTTTCAAATTACTGTGCCCAAGCAAAAAATGTGATGGTCATCATCATCTCGATATTTGGGTTAGTTGTGGTGCAGAGTGGACGGATATTTAGTATGCCATCGATCTTCGTCAATAAAGTAACCATTTCTTCCAGAGTAAGGATTGTATTTCCGATAACGGGTTCCATTTGATGTAAGCTGCTGCAGAAAACTTGAATATTTCTGTGAAATTGCGAATGACTGTTTCGAGCTACTACAAAATTACGACCGTTATCGCTGAAGATGTTAGTTGTTAGTTAGGACACCTCTGCAAATCTTTTGAGTGCAGCCAAAGTCACGCACTGCTCCGCTTTTACCGTCAAATATACAAACAAACCCATATAACCTTGGTAAGTTTTTGCCCTCTGCCCTTAATGAGATGAAAATCGAATGGACCGGCATAGTTCTCACCACAATTTGTAAATGGTCTGCTTGCTATCACACGTCGGCGATAATTTGAGTACGAAGTGTTGCTATATTTCGTTGACAAACTACGCAATTCCGAACGAGACTCTTCGCTTTATGTCTTAGTCACGGTATCTAAAATGTTTGCCGAGTGATATGTATTAGTAACGAAGGTCCAGGGTATTTGTGTCGCAAATGCAAATCCAGTAAGTAATAATAGAACTGGCGTGGACAATTATTGAATGTTTCGTACCGTATACACCTTCAGTATGTTCGAGTCTGCCTCCTACTCGCAGAATGCTGTCCTTTATCCAAAAACGGATTTAGTGCTATTAGAAAACTTCGGCTAAATATTTCTTTGCCATTACGAATAGTTGTTGTTCATATCGACAGATAAGGTGTAGACTACTGAGCCACTTATCCTTTGTATCTTTGGTTTTCGAGCATTGTTGATGAACCTTCTGTAGCACACGACGAGTTATAATTTTAGAGATGATGAGTATTTTCCGATCAGTTGGTCTATCCACTCATTGTGTAAAAATACGGAAGTTGGTTGTGAGATGTGTAATCCGATCGCAATATTATGTGAGGCTGGCTGTAGCGGCCAGTTTTCTGATGATCGTTGCAGCCAATGTAAACCGAGCCACCAAATTGACTTCAAGACGGTGTTCTTTAAGAACAACTGTGAATCTCTTATGCGCTTTGTCCCATCACGAAGAATTTCAAAGAGAACATCCGAACCAATCAATATATCAACTTCAGATTGCTTGTTAAACGTGGGATCAGTTAGGATTACCGATTCAATTTCCTTCATGTTTAAATCAATTGGCTGAACGGTTAGTCTACAGGTTATGCGTGGTAGGACGAATGCAACCATGTTCAATGTGTGCTGAATTTCCGTCTTTACCTTCAGTTTAACCATACCCTTTGTTTGTTCAGCGATATTGTGCCCTACTACACTAACCAGCATATTCGAGGGTTCGGTTGTTAAAATGTTCGTCCGTCTGGATGTCTGGATGTTTGTATGTCTGTACCGATGGTGTCTCGAGAACGGCTTCTCCGATTTAGAATTTTTTTTGCCAATCTGTTTCTATCATTAAGGCCGAGATTTGAAAAACTTTTGAAACCTGTGCGTCAAGAGGGTCGGGTACCTGCCATACGAATTGACCCAAAATACCTGGTTATAGAAATATTTACCAATTTTTTTTATATGCTGGTTTGAATGTTGAGTTGGGTATTGATTTTGGGGTTGAGTTGAAGGTTAAGTTAGGGGTCAATTTGCGGGCTAAGTTCAAGTTGAGTTGGAGTTGAGTTGGGGTTGGGTTAAGATATAGTGAGTAGTTGACCATTTTTTATATATGCTGATTTGAGGATTGAGTTGAAAGAGAGTTGGCAGTTTGGTTGTAAGTTGAATTGGGGTTAAGATGGTGTTGGACCAGTGTTTAGTGAGCAGTTGAGCAATCTATAAAATAAAGTGAGTGTTTATATGTATGTACAGCATATATGTATGATATTTAAACAAATCCACACGACTTGACCGATTTGAATCAAATCTTACACAAATAGTTATTGTCTAAAACTTAAGAAAGGTCACTGTTAAAATCTCAAACCTCATATTGAACCTTTTTCATTTCAAATTAAACCTTTAGCAAATTAAATTAATGGCCAATTAGGATGGAAAGTATCTATTTCTTAACTGATTTTAGTTTTAGTGAAATCTGACTTCCGCGATGGAAATAGGATTCTAAAATGAGTTTTGGATGAAACTCTGGAATATGGCCAAGTGTGATGGACCTTGCCTATTTCTCAACCGATTATGGTGAAATTTGATATGTGCGTTGGAAATGGAATTCTAGAATGGCTTGACTTGATTATGATGAAATTCGGGTTGAACTTGTTATGATGAAATTCGGCTTTTCCATTGGAAGTGGGATTCTAAAATGATTTGTAGATGCAGTTCTGGAATATGGAATAAAATTTCCCAGAAGATCAACCCATTTCATCTCCATTATATTTTCCATTAACTTTGTGATTGTGATTAACGGTGAATATTTAACAATAAACGGTGTACGTAATCTTAAAAATAAAAATAAGTTCAATAGCATATTAGTGATCTAGTGAAATAAACTCTATAAAATAGTAAAAACCTTAACTAAAAGAAAAACTAAAGTGGCAAAAACAGTTCAAAATGGCGGAAGAATTATCAGATTTGGTGCGTTGGCGTGGGTCAGTAAAAGCTGCCTTAACAAGAATAGAAGGTTCGCTTGGAACAATGGCAGACGATACAATAACCGTTGTCGACTTAAACATACGTCTGGAGCATCTTGAGAAAATATTTAACAGTTTTTGTGACCCTGATTAGGCCATTGATGCACGTGGTTCACCTTCTGAATTTAAATAATTTGAGCGACGTTATTTTGATCTTAAGGGTACACTTCGTAATGCGGTAAAGAAGATCACCGATCGAACTAATTAGATCAGTTGAATTATTCCATTGGTAAATTAACTGAGCATCAAAAGGAATTGGTCGAAGAAAATCTTAACACAAGTTTCAACCAGAAGCTTAAAGACGATATTAAGCTTCCCAAAATTAATATACCACCATTTTCAGGCGATTTTTCCCAATTTCCAACATTCAAGGATCTCTATGAAGTATCGATTCATAAAACATCCAAATCTGATGTCCATAAGTTTAAATATTTAAGAGGATTGCTGACCGGAGAAGCTGCTTCATTGATTACCAATATTCCACTAACCAGTGCGATTTATAAGGATGCTTGGGAGAAAATATACGATACGATAATGTAACACACATTTCAACTACTTTATTGGACACATTTTTTGCACAACCTCATTCAAAAGGTGATCCCAGAAAGTTACGTTTATTGGCTGATATTACCGATGAGATTTTGCATGCTTTAAAGGCTTTGGGCGCAGATGCAGAAAGGAAGGACGTTTGGCTTATCTATATGCTGTTGGATAGGTGTGATGACAAACCTCGACAAACTTGGGCCCTGGAAACTTGTGATGGAACCTTTCTAACAATAGAACAGTTCCTGAATTTTTTAACCAATCGAAGTTTCGCATTACAAAGGTCCAAACCAATTCGTAGTGACACCGGAGCAAGTAGCAGACAAAAACCATAAACTTACAAATTAGCAGAGAAGATTCGCAAGGTAATATCAGTTGTCCCTGTTGCTCCTCTGATCATTACTTATTTAATTGTAATAAGTTTATAAAAATGATTCCGAAAGACCGCCGAACATTTGTTGATGAAAAGAAATTGTATTTTGTCACATTCATGAAGTCTTGTCACAGCGCTTATCAATGTCGTTCAAGGCATCGATGTGGTCATTGTAAGCGGAAACACAATACATTATTACACTCAAATGAGAGTGCAACTATAAACGATGGAGAGGCCAACTTAGATGCCAAAAATGAAGAATTTCAAAATTTTAATACTAAGCTAGGAGAAGAAACCAATACTATCCGTGAAGAAAGAGCAAGCGAGAGAGTTATGCTACCTACAACTTTGGTGTATCTAAAAGATGGATTTGGAAAACTTTATAAATGCAAGGCACTATTGGATACCGGATCAGAAGCGTCGTTCATTGATGAAATTGTAGTGAGGAAACTTAATCTCAGCCGGAGGGCTGTTCGTGTGGTAGTAAGTGGACTCGCAACAGCTAATATTGTGACGAAAGGTATTACGACTCTCAAGCTATTCTCTAGAGACGGAAACGTTATCTCAACAGACGCATTCATCTTACCAAAATTACAAATTAATCTTCAACCAATAAGTGCTCATCCCGATGAACTCAATAAGGTCACAAAATTAAATCTGGCGGACCCAACGTTTACTGTTAACACAAAAATCGATATTTTGTTAGGGGCAGATGTATTTTTCAAAATTTTGCAAGACGGGCGCATACAATTTTCTAATTTTACAGCACAAAACACCTTATTTGGATACATCCTTGAAGGAAGCGGTAGACGAGACAATGGGCTTCACAACTTGAATGTAAGTCTTTCAGAAAACGTGGATATAGTGCTCAAGAAATTTTGGGAACTAGAGGAAATTAAGGGAGAAACAATAAAATCCAATAAAGAGCTAGAGATCGGGCGCCATTTTCAGAACAATGTTACCAGAGATAGTGATGGACGATTTATAGTAAAATTACATATGAAGAGATAGGACGTAGTGGGAGAGTCGGTTAATTGTGCAACTATAAGTGGTTAATGATTATGGAGAGACGATTTTTGTCCAACCAAAATTTAAATACGGAGTATTGCAAATTTCTAAAGGAATACGAAAATTTAGGATATATGAAAATGGTAAAACCAGAAATTGCAAATTCATATGGTTTTTATTTGCCGCATAAAGAAGAGCAGTTCAACAACCAAGGTACGTATAGTCTTTGATGGGTCATGCCGTAATTCTAGTAGCATATCTGACATCGAAAAGATGTATCGGCAGATTTTTGTAGCCAGGGAAGATATAAAGTATCAGCGAATTGTGTGGCGTGGGCATCAAAAAGAAAATATTCGACATTATGAGCTAACTACAGTCACTTCAGCGCCTTATTTAGCCACTAGATGTTTGAATCAGCTTGGGTATGTATGAGATCCCGAACCAAAAATCGCAAAAATTATCACCAACGATTTTTATGTGAATGACCTTTTGACTTTTAGGATAAACACTGTACTATTATCTGCTGGGTTTTCCTTGAGAAAATGGGGAGCCAATAGTGACATTGCACATGATCCAGGAGAGGTAGAAATCGATTCATCAGATCCAGATGTTATCAAGATTTTAGGGATACAGTGGAGTCCAGTTGCAGATAGTTTTAGTTTTAAAGTGAACATAGAACCAGGTCAAGAAGTAACAAAACGGAAAATGCTATCTGAAATATCTCGCATTTTTGACCCTCTGGGATGGTTAGCACCTTCAAACATAATATCAAAAATTTTACTGCAAAAACTATGGCTGCAAAAACTTTCATGGGACGAACCAATTAATTTAGAAATAGCTAATATTTGGAATAAATTTCGAAATGACATCATCGTGTTTAGAATTTAAGAATTCCACGTTATGTAGCCCATGCTGGATTAATAGAATTTCATGGTTTTGCGGACGCCAATGAACAAGCTTATTCAGCATTCATTTATTGTAAATCAACTTATCTTGATGTTACCCAGGTAAACTTAATAACGTGCAAAACAAAGGTAGCGCCAATCAAGCAAGTACCTCTTCCCAGATTGGAATTGTGCCAGCGCAATTACTCGCAAAATTGATATCAAAAGTGTCAAAATCCATGGGTTACACTAATTATGAATTATTTACTTGGACATATTGGACAATAGTTATAGCAAGGTTAAACAGCCATCTAAGTAAATGGAAAACATTCGTCGGCAACAGGACGTTGGAGATTTTATCGGTAGTACCTCGCGACAGATGGAACCATGTCAAATCAGCTGAAAATCCTGCAGATTTGGCCACCAGAGGCATCTCACCGTCGAAATTACTCGATGAATATCTATGTTGGAAGGAACCGACGTGGCTACACTTGCCGGAATCAGATTGGCCATCACAAATAAAACCAACAACTACTACTGAAGAAGTTAGAACCAAAACCACACAATTACTTCAAATTGGTTTGACAACGGAGGATTCTGTAAATTGCAGCAACATTTACAACTATTTGATAAATAACTTTTCAAGCTACACGAAGATAACGAGAATAAAAATTAAATTCGGCTTGCACATTGGAAATGGGATTATAAAATGATTTTTGGATGAAGTTCTGGATTATGCCTAAGTATGATGGAACTTGCATATTTCTCAACCGATTATGACGATGTTCGATAGGTAGACTAGTATTGGAATTCTAAAATTATTTTTGTATGAAATTCTGGAATATGGCACAGTAGGACGGAACTTTGCTGTTTCTTAACCGAATTTAATGAAATTCGAGATTGCGAATGAGAATTTCAAATAATATTTTTAATTCCGGAACTCTACACTACCGTTAACAGTTTCGATGCTGAGATACGTGTCCCCTACACACTATATTTTTCTTAACAAGGCCAAAATTAATGCTTTGACAGCAAATACTTAGAGAACATAACCCAAAGTTTAAGCCGATGGATTTGCAAGTAAAGTTTCTAATGGAACTTGAATATTGGTACGGAGATAATCTTGATCGGTTTGAATTGCAATAGTATGTTTAGATCGTCTTAAAGAAACCTCAATAAAACTGCATGATTCAAATAAGCAACATTATAAAAGCCATATTGACATATTTTTCATAACCTCGTCTAAAAATAATTTTTGGGTCACATTTCATTCTATTCGTTGGAAACGTCAAAATTCATCATAATTGACCATATTACAGAACTGGATTCAAAAATCCTTTTAGAATCTCATTTCCAACGCATATGTCAGTTTTCATTCATTTCTAATTGGCCTTTCATATAATTTGTTAAGAGTTCAATTTGGAACGTAAAAGGTCGAATTTGAAATGTAAAAAGTTCAATTTGAAGTGAAAAACTTGTATGATCATATAATGGTATGTTGGTATGATGGTATGATCGTACGATGGTATGATGTTTTTTTTTTTTTTTGTAAGGATCTGGGGAAAAAATTCATTTACGAACCCCTGGAGAGGTATTGACTCCAGGAGGTGTGGGCCTAACTGCGCTCCAATTGCCTTCTGTTTCTAGCATGAGCTCAACACAGTTGCTCGGGCTCTTCAACTTGCAGCTTCTCAGCCATCTGTTTCCTCGGATCGTCGAATCTGGGACAATGGAAAAAAACATGCTCACCGTCCTCAGCCAACCCAACACAATTAGGACAGTCCGGGCTGTTTTCAATTTTAAACCTGCAGAAATATGCTCGAAAGCATCCGTGACCTGTGAGGAACTGGGTGAGATAAAAATCGACAGACATCCCCGTGATTACGGTTCATCCATACAGCTAAATCCGGTATTAGCCGATACGACCATCGGCCTTTTGAGGACATATCCCACCGAGCTTGCCACCGTTCCATTAACTCTGCTCTTGCGGTGTTGCGTAGTGAACTCCTGTTCGGTACGTTTCTCTGAGCGTATAGCCTTTGCCTTTCCATAGCTAACAGATCAATAGGCGGCATGCCAGCCAACGACGTAAGCAGCATCGTCAGAGACCGTACGAAATGCACAGGCAACTCTTAAGGCGCATCTTCTGTATACTGCATTAGGGCTAGCTCGCTCAGCTACCGGGGGGGGGAGGGGGGGGGTCAGCACGGTGGCGGATTGCTGAACGGCCTATAGAAATATAGGTTAGCTGCGAATAACCAATAAGCAGTCCCAAACCGAGCGGTAGAAGCGGAGGATGTGCTGAAAAGGTTACATTTAATCCTGTGAAGTTTCTATGGCGAACAACGCGAGCGTATACCGCTATAAGTACACAGAAACCCGGATGCGTCTGTCTCATATTGGGCAGCTCTCTGGGCGTCTGTTCTCCATCTCAGGAGCGGCTGCGTTCATACCTGGCAGTAGGTATAAAATGCTATGGGAAGGAACCCAGAATTCAAATACGTAATGGAGACAACCATACAAAACAATGTTACGGAGCAGGGATTCGGAACCCCAGCACCGGCGGCTTTAGGGAGTGAGCAAGCAGGCAGCAGCGACTGCAATGCTGTAGTGGTGGCCCACCTGGCCGCTACAGTAGATACTGCGACAGGGGAAAGCGAGATTGTGGAATCACGCACTGAGAGAAAAAGCATCTTCGGGAAAAGTGCGAAAGTAGGGCGATCTCCAACCACTAAACCACTACCATCAACGAGTAAAGCTGTAGCTGTATCGACCATCAGTCGACCCAACAACGCTATCGAGGCATTGGGTGACAAAATTGCAGAGCTCCACGAATTCGCGAAAACCAAACATAACGTGCATCAGAAGATTAAAAGCATGATCTTAAACCTGAAGAAAATTTATAGGCATGCCACGGATAGCCTGAAGGAAAAGGGTTTGATAGTGATTAAGGCAGAAGCGGTAGGGCAGAGCAAGGCGACACAAATGACACAAACATCTCCTAAGGTTAGCAACTGCTACGGTACGAAAAAAGATGAAACTAGCGCTACAGAGCAGGCCCAAGAGTGGCATCTGTTAAGAGAGGAAGGGAAGATGGAAGCCCGGCGACTCAGACTAGGAAGAGGAAAAAAGCAGGAAGAGTCAAAACAGCTGCTCTAGATTCATCGCGTCCCCACTCTAGTAATCCACTGGACGATGTGCTCGAGGAGACGCCAGAGGTAGAAGCTCCCTGGCTCCAGGTAGGAAGGAAAATCCGGAAACGTAAAGAAAAACTGCCTCGGCCGGATGCAATCCTCGTAAGTAAGGGTGAGGATATGACCTACGCTGATATCCTTAAGAAGATCAAAGACGACGCTGGCTTCAAGGGATTTGAAAACAATGTAGCCCGAATAAGAAAAACGGCCAAAGGTGAAATGCTTCTTCAATTAACAGAAGCTAAAACAACGCAAACAGCGGCATTTAAATCTTCACTTGATGCTGTATTGGGCGTAAAGGTTCAGGTCAAATCGTTGATTCAACCGTGCGAGCAACTCGTTGAGATCAGAGATCTTGACGAGGTCACAACTAAAGAGGAGATCTACCAGGCATTAATTAGTAAATTCGAGGGATTCAATGATCTTGATGTAGGCGTAGTGAAATCGCTTAGAGAAGCATATTGCGGTACAAAAACAGCTGTGCTGGCCCAACCCCTCACACTGGCTAAGATGGCTATCACAGCGAATGAAATTCGCGTTGGATGGGTAGTTTGCCGAATCAGGGAGAAAATGAGACCACCAGTTAGATGCATTCGATGCTTTAACTTTGGATACAGAGCCGGAGAATGTAAGAGCACTGAGAATAGGAGGGACACTTTGTTAAGGCCTGCATAAACCCAGCAAACTGTTAACTATGTCATGTTAAAGGCAAGTCTAACCACATAGTAGGGTCTAGAGAATGCCCAGCTTTCAAGAGATCGCCACAAAACCCTGATCACCTGTCCTTTGTTGAACTGCCTTGACTGACAATTTGGTCAGACTGTCGATCAGCTGACCGTTTTTGATGTCCACCAAGAGTTCGAAATGGCGTAAAAAATTAGCTCCGATGATCGATGTAGTAACGTCTGCTATAATGAAATCCCAGGTGAAACTTCTTCGTAGACCCAATGAGAGAGTCAGACGTTTGGTGCCATATGTTTTAATTTCGCTATCTGCTGGAGGTTTTTGCCGTTCGCTGATCGTAGGCGGAAGCACTGAAACATCCGCGCCTGTGTATTAGGTGACTGGCCTATTAGTTTTTTGGAATAGTTACGTTAGGCGCATGTCCTTTAGAACAAGGATCTCGACATTTAGTTGCTTTGTCTCCGTAGGTTCGATGGTACCAACATAATTCATCCTGGCTAGGCGTTCGTGATTGACGACGCGATTGCTGACGATTTTGCGTCGTTCTCATTTTATTTAACGGAATTTTGCATTCAATAGCCAAAGAGGTAGGCGATACAATGTCATAAATGAATTTTCAGAAAAGGCTCGATAAAGTTGGCATTCTGTAAAAATAAACTTACTTTTTAAGTGTATGAGTTTGACTTTGACTTAAACAATTTCATAGCCAATTATACGATGAAACTTCCTCATCTGATAAAATTTTAATTTCAGTATTAGTTCCAAATACGTGGTTCTGACAAATTGCCAATTTGAATGGAACTAAGTCATTTCTCAACTGGTCGGGATGAATCTTGGATTAAATAATGAAATGGATTTGCCATTTTGCTTGATATTGAAAAAAAATGACTTAAATTATAGACCACCAAAGCGCCGTCACATTTCAGCCTGATTGTGACTGAATTTTTGGCCAAACACGAAATAAAAATCATCGCTCAGCCACGGTACTCGCCAGATCTCGGTGTGACTTTTTCCTGTTTCGTTCAAACTCGTTGTTCAATTTTTTCCATAGTAAAAATCGCCAGACAAACTTTTCGCGTCGTATAAACAAATGGCTACCAAACTCACACTAATGGACGTCCATTCTGCTCAAACGTCACACGAATATCAAAAAAGGTTGTACCAACTCAGAAAACAAAATTTTACCGATTCAGTTTACGCGCGCGGTTTAGATGGACCAGTTCGGATCAAATTTGATCAGATGGAATAATGTAAATAGGTTAGAACTACATATGTTGTGCAACTAATCGGGTTGTGTAACTGGGTCGATTCCCTCCTCTCACAAACCTTTCCATTCATTTCTCACATGTAAGCCACACAAGCTGTGAAATAATTTCCTTTGCTTTGTGAAAAATTTTCAAGCAATCTCACTAAACCAAATGGACTTTACGTTTTGAATGGTAACTGCTGGAAATTTATCAAATAAGTGGATTTTGTATTAAACACCTCTGCTTGACGTGAAATAAATGTGTAATGCTGCAGCAATATGTAAATGCATTTTACGGTGACAGATTTATTTACCTAATAAACACATTATACAAACAGCTTAACTTAATCCACTAAATTCATATACATATACATAGAACATAATACAAGAAGTAATCTATGCTTATCTACACTTATTGCCTAACATACAAAAAACCAGACAAAATCGTCATCGCGTCTACACTACATAACGTATATGCGCGTATAATGATCGACAAAAGATCGAATATTATAATCATAATAGTAAGTTAAGTTTTTATTTATTTCGATTTACATTAAATAATATTAAAATAAATATAAATAAAGCTCCCGCAAACTATGCACGACGGCCCCTGTACATATACAAACACAAAAACAAACCGATATCAAATTTCATTTTAAATTTATTATGAATAGTGGAATTATTTAAGATGATCGGGAGAATTTTTTTTTCATCTCTTAATCGCGGTTCAAAACACAATAAATATAACGTAGTAATAATAATAATAATAATAATAACATTATTAATAATAGTAGTAATAATAGTAATAAACCACTAAATTAGTTTTCTTCTTTATGCGTTGTCATATACATCTATGTATATGGATTGTCGTCGTCGTTGTCGCTTAAGAAAAGATTTCATTTCTCTCGCCTCTATAAAAATGATAATCAATTTATAGTTTTTAAATGCCGATCACCACCAAAAACTGAAGAAATAAACAAAAACATGTTTCTTGTCGCGTTTAACTTAAGAAAATATTCAATCTTGTTTTCTTAATGATGATGAAGGAACGATTTTTTTTTTAGTTTTATCATTCATTAGATAACGACTAATATACACAATAAAGTATACTCGTATATACAGAACTCATGCTGGATATTTAAGAGGTTCGACCATTTCATAATATGTATATTGAAAAACATTCGTTCGGATCCTTTAATTTTGAAACTTTACTTAATATGCCCGCGGTTATTTACAAATACAGTGTGCGACCGCATATTATTGTTGTTGCTTTAATTTAGATAACAATAGACAAAATTTATGTGATATTCACTTCGATTAGGAGAAGCGTAATAACTCTAAAGTTGAGCTCATGATTTATGAACACGGGGGTTTACTACTAAAAGATCAATGAAGTTTCAATTGTTTAATTCGATTTAGTCACTTGACTTATTATAATGGTTTTATATTATATTTATGGGACAACTTTGATTGTGTATCGGAAATTTATTTAAATTTTTAATGCATCATATTTTACGCTATAGGTATATTTACTTTCAAAATTTAACCAATTTGAAATAAAACAGAAATATGTTAAATATGTGGCGACGGTAACCACCGATCGTTTTGAAATTTTTTTTAAATAATATCATGACAGTTGGCATACGTACATAGATCACAACAGTAGGAACAATAAACGACAGTTGAAGCAATAACCAAAATCTACAAAATTGGAGTAATTTAAAAAATAATGCAACTTTGAAAATTAATCAAGACATGTATGTGAAGCTTGCCCGAAACTCATCCCGAAAAAACGCGATGGCAACACTAAACTATATCTAACGCGACAGTTTATACTCTCAGCCCGAAAAAATGTCACGACAGCGACAGAATTTACTATCACGATCAAATATCGTGATATTTTTAACTGTCAGCCCGAAATAATGCAGATAAATTTTTTAATAACATTGATTTGTTGAACAAAAATTTTATATATTGTTACGTTTTTGCCTTGTCAATCAAGGTTCGTATCACTGGATTGTGAATAATACAAACTCAATTCAATTTATCACCAACGAATTTATTTATTTCACAAAATTTATTACAACACAGATTATCAATCAAAATTCACAAAATCACTTTATATAAATTATTCTCAATTTTTACTAATCACTTTTACTTTTTATTTCGCACAAAAACACTTTTTAAATCACTTTTTAATTCCTTTTTAATCTTTATACTATCGCGTACCAAATATTACTAATAATCTTACAAGTTTACACTATCGCGTTCCAAATACTAATAATCCAATTCGATCTTGTTCGCCTTTTTATATACACAAACCAAGCTTCTCGAAAGTTCACGACTTTTCCAGTTGGAATAGCGTAGAAACATTACGTAACAATTTTTATCATGGAAAATTCCATTTAGTACAGTAAACATTGAGCTATTAGTTTTACTTATTCTATTACACACTAGGTGTCACCGTCACAATATGTATAGCTACAAATTTTAGATAAAGTCGTCTAGTTGTCCTACTTCTCATTACATACGACCAGATTCATTGAGGTTTCAGCTATATTCTGTGCAACTTACAAGAAAATTGTATCTGGAATTTTTGAGATATAGTCATCTGAATATTTTAATACAAGCGATTCACGAGCACTTGTTGTATACAGCCTGATTCATTGAGCATTCAGCTATATTCTGTGCAACTTTTTAATTCTTATTTTTATTTTTATATCAGAGTTTATATAGATGTACAAATACATTGTAAATAATGTAAATATTTTATTGAAAATTATGTTGCTTATTAATTGTTATTTTGTATTCAATTTGTAAATAAAAGCTTTCTAAGCTTAATTACTTTATAAATAAATAAATAAATAAAATTCGTTCGATTAATTATAAAAAGTATATTGTTAATAACAATTTAAAATTAAAATGTTCAAATAATTTTATTGTTAATTTGTTTGTTATAAATAAATAATTTCATCACAATTATATTTGTTAAGAATAAGTAATCAATTCAAAAAAATAATAATAATAAACGAAGTCTCACACTAAAATCATTTTATTATCGATCTTTTGGAACTTTTAATATGAATTTTTTGGTGAATTGTGTTTTCGATGAATTGTTATTGCGAAGAATTGTGATTTCGAAAAATTTTTGTTCTCTGAAATGTTGTTCTATGAATTGTTTTCAATGAATTGTTGTTCGTTTAATTGTTGTTTTTCGCAGAATTGTGTTTCGATGAATTTTCGGGATACCAAACAAAAAATAATTAAAACGAACATGTAAAAAAAAAAATTTCTGACAAAGTATATAAGGGAAATTTTTTCTTATTTCATTTTAATACCTCGTTAGTTATTGTACTGTGAGCATCGCTGTGTGTAAATTCTTATATTAATAATTTGTTTTAGCTATATTGACTGCATTTTTGGACTCTCTTTTTTACCGTTTCTAGTATTGTTTTGCAGCATTTATTTACTTCTTTTGAATTTAAATAATCTGTTTTGACCCGGCATTTTTTTGGACACTCTTTTTTACTGTTTCTAGTATTGTTTGGCTATTCGACCGAAAATGCCTTTTAAGGAATTTAATTATTCTAAAGACCAACTTGCCATTATAAAAAAGGTGATCGTGGATAGTGTTAACGATCCTATGGAAATTAAATTTTCACTTGACCCATTAATAAATCCCCTTTTAACACAAATATGTAGCAAGTTAGGGTTTAGATGCAACGACAAAATGCGTAATAAAATAAATTATGTTTTTTACCATAACAGTTCTTTTAGAAGCGAAATAGATTTTGCAATCAATGAAAAATCAAAAAAGTTATTTGTTGAAGCCGAACTAAACTCAAACCATGATATTACTTGCGACGCTTTGAATGATGTTAACATGACTGATTTGAACAGCAGTTGTAACAAAATATCTGTGTTGAACTTAAAACGACCAAAGCAAGACGAATTTATCAAAATGTCCGATGCTCTTATTATTAAACCTGGCGTATGGCAAGATATATATGATTCGCAAAATAACACGTTAGATTCTTTTAAATACCCAAGTGTATTTAACAAAGATTTAAGCAAACTAACTGGTTGTCAAATTAATATAAAAGGATACGACAAAAAAAAATCCTCTCTAGCAATTCGTGCATATTGTGGTCATACTAACGGCTTTAATAAATGTCGGAAGTATAAGCTAACAAATACATCTTTACAGCCAAATGTTTTTCAAATATTTTATTCTAGTTCTAATATAATACATACGTCTTTTAAAACAGGTCAAGTTTCCAAATCAGAAAGGCAAAGTTTTAAAAATATGCTAATAGATTGTACTGCCGAAGAAGCCACTGAACTTCTATTCCAAGAGGAAGATAATGATTTTGCTACAGCACACAAAACATTGTTAAAATGTAAGTCTGTCGATGTTTTACGTAAAATAAAATCGGAAGCTATTCAGCATCAAGATAACTCTTCTGATGACATAGTGGATATATTTCTAGAGAAAAGGAATCAAACAGACCCAAATGAAAAAATATATTCAAAATTTGTCACATGATCCATTCTACGTAATAACCCAAAGCAAAATGCAAATGGAGGTTTTGAAATTGTTCAAAAATAAATTAGGTAAAACCGAGTTTATTGCCTATATAGATGCTACAGGAGGCTTAGTTCGCCCCCCTTATACTGGATCATCTCCAATATATTATTACGCCATTGTTATTCCTGTAACTGTGGATGATTGTGATATAAGTGACCCATTCCCGGTTACAGATTTCATAAGTGCCAGTCATTCATTTGAAACTATTGGAACTTGGCTTCGAATATTTAAAATTTTTGTGGAAAAAGAAGTTAATATTTGGCCCATTTTTGATGCGGTAGTATCTGATTTTAGTTTTGCCCAAATAAATTCAATTTTAGATGCATTCAATGGAATGAATATGGTAGAATATTTGATTTATTGTCACAACTTTATTACCTCAAACGCAACAAATGATTTTAATTTAACGCGGGTACAATTATGTTGCTCACATTTAATTAAAAATATCACACGGGATGTAAATAGTCATTTTGCTACTTCCTCCAATGCAAATAAGTTAATAAAAGAAATTATATCATCGTTATTCCTCATCGAAAGCTATGAAGAAATAAAGAAAATTTTTAGGGAGTTTTCTATTCTATTGCATTCGAAATATGTTAGCACAAAATCAGTGAATGCACTAAATAATACTTTGAAGTATATAAGCTCGCGTAATTGGCAATATCCATATACAGAAGACGTAGAAGAAAGCAAGTCCGAAGAAGACTTCCCTCAATTAAACGGGAATACAATACACGAGCAGAGCCCATTTTTTCAGGAATTTTACAGGATTTCCAAACAAAACATTAACGATCCTGGCGAAAATAGTACTAAAATTAATAATTTCTACAATCCAGAATTTATTAATAAGTTTCTTAAAAAATATGTAACTTATCTTCCAATGTGGGCTGGAATATTAAATAATGGTGTTCGAAGAAGCAACAGCCACATCGAAAACTACTTTGCGACCATTAAACGTAGATGTCGCAATGCTCCACATCTAGGAAAGCTCCCAACCAAAGCTCTGCGAATTATACAAGAATTACATAAACGAAATATATATATACACAAAAGAATGCATTTGAATATACCTAAAAAGTTAAAACGGCCGTCTAAATCAGCATCATTATTTGAGTCGATCACAATTTCCGAGTCGAAAGAATTAAGCGAAGTATGGAAGAAAAAGAACAGTTCCAGTCAAAAACACAACTATTTTCATTTGAAAACCATAACAAACCATGGAAAGCTTAGTACAACTATGAAGTTCCAGGCCTCTGCCAAGCTGGTCATTCAGAAACAATCTGTAATAAGCACATCTCAAAAGCTGCCAATATTATTTGAGAATGTTGCTAATATAAATATAAATCCTCTTTGCCTTAAAAATGGCAGTCTTTGCTCAAACTCATTTTATAATCGTACATGTGCATTTGATTCTTTTGCACAATGTTTATCTAACATAAAGTTGTCCATTCCTGAGTTGTTTAATTTCTCCTCTTGCAAATGGTGCCAGATTTTAAACCAAATTCACGAAAGAAACGAAGATATAGCAAACAGTATTCGGCTTGATTTGCTTTTAGATATTTATGGATTATCGAGTGACTGCGTATCGAATATATCAATTGTATCCGATTTTTTTTTACAGCAATATCCCGCTTACACTGCTATTTTCAAATGCTCAAAATGTGAAAAGAGTAAAACTGAAAAAAGATCTTACCCTTCGGTTGACGTAATTAAATACGATAAGTTGGGAATATCCGAAATCGGAAGTTGTTTAACTTTATTGCCTACAAGATATTGCTGTGAACAACCAATGCAAGGAAAGACAAGTACCATTAGTAATTTAATTACAATTAGTACCGAACAAATTAATCCCGGGAGGCACGCTCCAGTTCCTATTAGCCAAATTTCCATGAATTTGATCATAGAAGGTAAGCAATTTTATTTGAATTCACTTGTGAACTACATTTCAAGCTCCCAACACTATACCGCTTGTTGCAAGAAAGGTAAAAATTGGGAAATGTATGATGACATGACTGGTTTAACCACTAAAATTAGAAACATCCACACTACAAAGGTTCAACCACATTTACTGTTTTATACTACCCAAATAAATTGATGTCCTATTTGATAAATATTTAGTTGTTTAGTAAATTTATAAATTTGAAAAAGATCAACCGTAAACAAAGGACTAACTACAGAAGATACAACATCAGTCAACCAGAGCCGAAATCTCTTTGAATTTATTCATTAATGAGGTTTTTTATCAGAATATAACAGAAACCTCAATGAATCTGGCCTTGGAAAAAAATTAGTTGTATGTTTTTAATTTTGTGGGGGGAGAGGGGGGGGAACTGACCATTCGCCCAATTTATTCAGACGCCTCAATTTTATTAAAATCTCCTCTAATAATCTTTTTATTTAAAATGTTCACTTAAGTACAATTCCAGATACAATTTTCTTGTAAGTTGCACAGAATATAGCTGAATGCTCAATAAATCAGGCTGCATACAAGAAGTGCTCGTGAATCGCTTGTATTAAAATATTCAGATGACTATATCTCAAAAATTCCAGATACAATTTTCTTGTAATTTGCACAGAATATAGCTGAATCCTCAATGAATCAGGCTGTATACAACAAGTGCTCGTGAATCGCTTGTGTTAAAATATTCAGATGACTATATCTCAAAAATTCCAGATACAATTCCTTTGAACAATAACAAAATTTGTTTAGTATATATTCATGATAATCATTTGTTTACTTGTTTCTATAGTTTTATTCTTTTATCTCGAAAATTATTATATGAATAAATGATTTAATGTTATAGTAATGTTAGAAGTATCGCGAGAGTACTAGTGTTACAATATGAAAAATATCGTATTTTTCGGGATGAAATTTCGGGCCAGCTTCACGGAGGTAATCAAGACGGAAAGTGTTAATTATTAAAAAGTAACTTTTAAAAAAACAAAACGAAAACCAATAAAAAGTAAGAAAGGTTTGAGTGTTAAATACCATGTCACCCTCATCGTTAGAATGGTGCGCTTGTCAATTTGGTTCTCTTGGTTTTCTTGTGTTTTATGGGCTGAACACGTTTAAAATTCGGTTAAATTTCGGTATTCCGCTCAATTTATATAATGCCACCCTCTTTTTGACCAACTCCAGATATTTCTACACATAAAAAACGCACCTAAAAATTATTCTTGTTACCTATGAACAAGTAAAGCGTTTAGTGATAAATTTATTTCTTCCTATCGTCTATAGTCTGATTTTGAGAGTAGATGACACGAAGCATCTGGCAACTTAATGCTCTAACAATTTCTAAGTATATCGATAAAGCACCACCAATTACGAATATAATTTGCAAAAATATCAAGAATTTCGAAATAATCTCAAAAATGTCGAATTTTCAAAGTATATTGCTTGAATATTCTTGAAAGTTCTCTAATATCGAATTATCCGTAAGTTTTGTTAAAAAATTGTATAAGCATAAAATATGTATTTGTAAAAAATGGTCAATTAGTTTTAAGTTTGATAATTAATTTAAATAGGTTACCGTTTTAACTTAACTTTTAACGTTAAGCCTTTTTTATACTTTTAGGTTTTTGTTAAAATGGTTTATGTGTTTGCAAAAAAATCATGAACTTTTAATTTTATAACCTTTCAATTTTCAATGCTTTTTTAACCAAATCCAACCAAGATGGTATTTAGTAACGGAATTTAGGGACAATTTAGTATAATAGTTCTCAATGTAAATTATCAATAGGTTTTAGTCAAACCAAACCATTTTACTAGGAAACGAGACATTATAATAAAAGCTTTCGTTTATCGAAGCTTTTTGAATCAAATCATTTCACTCCGAAATTTGGTATTAAAATGGCCGACGTATTTTGGGATACATTTAGAATATTTGATTTTAATAAGCTTTAAGCTTGACAATTAATTCCTACCTTTTGGGGTTTGAACTTAACACTTTTTAGCTTTTTAATAATTTTGGATTTTTAATCAAATGTGTGATGAGCATGATTTAATTTAGCGCAGGATTTATCATATTTGTGCTCAACTATTAAGAGCTTTTACTTTTAAGAGTTTTTCAAATCAAACCATTTGACTTTCAAATTTGATATATTATCGCGCTAATTCAAATCAATTCGTACAAATCCTTCAAGCGCATCAGACGTGTTTTTTATTTTTGTGTTTTTGAAACATTTTATGTAGTGTGATCAAAATACAATAAAAAATTAATGCGAATCAATTATCACAATAATCTATAATTAAATAATACAGTACTGTGCAAAAAAATTCGGACAGCTAACATTTTTGAATTAAAACCAATTTTTTCACAAACTGAATTGTTGTAACACCAAGAAGTATTTTTTTTTTATTATTTAACTCATTATTTATTCAAAATGCAATTTGGTTTAAGATTTCATGATCTTAGTAAAATAATTTTTGCGAATTTGCAAAAATAGAGAAAAATTGCCATATTTTTTTGAAACGAATTAATTTTAATAAATTCCAAAAAAATATATTTATTTCATAATAAGGCATATTTCAAAATATAAAATGTATACATTATTCACTAAACTACAAATTTAATATTTGGTCATTGCTAATATCTTCCCACGCAATTTGAATTTGGCGCTCCAGTTGCTGGATGGTTTCCGGATTACTTTGACGCACTTTATGCTTCATAATAGACCAAATATTTTCAATTGGGTTCATATCTGGGCTATAAGGGGGCCATTCCATTGTGTAGATGGAATTATCAACCAAGTACTTTTTCACCTTCAAATAGAACTAAAATGTTATTTAACAAAGTTGTTTATTATTTTTTACCTGGAATTTATACAGAAGCTTTAAATAAAGAAAAAAAAGTGCATAGCCACCTGTTTTGATCTGTGGGCTGACGCGTTATCTTGTTGAAAGGTGAAGTTCTCAGTTTCACTAAATGGCTCCAAAACTGATGGTTTAAAATGCCTTTCCAGAATGTCCAGGTACACATTACCGGTTGCCCCTGTATCGACAAAGGCCAAGTGACCCAAACCAGCATTACTAAAGCAGCCCCAAACCATTACACCCTCAGTTTTATTAGGCACTTGTTGAATGCAGAGATATATCTTTAGAAAAGGCTTCTGCAGTGAGCGGCGTGCCCTGAGATTTGCGTTCAATAACCTTTTCCGGACAATTGAACTTGAAATTTTAATACCTGTTGCTGTTGAAAGGTCGGCTTGCAATTTCGGTGAAGTTTTAAATCGGTTCTGCTTGGAACGAAGAACCAGAAATTTATCTTGCACTATTGTGGTTTTTCGCGGTCTGCCAGATCCTTTGGACCGCTCTGTATTCCCCGTAGTTTTATATTTTTTAATAAGATCGGCAATAGATGATTTCCCGCATCTTATCCTATCACCAATTCTACGCACGGACAACCGTTCCTTCCAAAACCCGATAACAACACTTTTTTCTTGATCATTTAGTTTAGACATTTTTAGAACTTTAAGTAACTTTATTCGCTTATTTATACTAAAAACTCTTTCTCCATAAACTTAACTCAAACGACTAATAGTTGCAGAGTTCTAGTGAATTACAAAATGTAATCTAAAAATTGGAATCTAAAAAAGAGTAAAAACATTAAGCAAAATTAACATTTTTATAGTAATTCGAACTGTCCGGATTTTTTTGCACAATACTGTATTACATTGGGACGATTACTTTATTGAGTGATTATTAATTACTAACTTAAATGGATTATTATTATAATAGTGTAGTGGTAAACTCGATCTATACAGTTACTATTTAATGTGTTGTAATGGTGCTGTCTTTAATAAGCTAATAGTTAACAGTGGACTATTAGTATTTTATCTAAATAAAAGTAGCATTAATCAACTATCATTAAACTTGCTTAACATATTACAGGATTTGGTGTATGTGAAACCTCCTTTAAAATTGGATTAAAGGATGCTCATTTCAATATGCTAAACAGTTCTGATATGGCCTCTTGGTTTGTTAATTCGTCCATTTGTAAATCATTCACGACAGCCAAAAAACAGAGCTACTATAACCTTCCAACAATACCAATAACTGCTGATGCAACCAACACTATCAACAATTTCACCTCGATCTACTATCACAACGCCTCCAGTATTTGAGGTAAAGCTAAGGTTTTTCGTTTAGGCGTATTTTACAACGATTATGACGTCATAATAATCAGCGAGATCTGGCTTACGATAAATATGTTCCCCGAAGAATACTTCCCATCTGATTATGTCGTTCATAGAAAGGATAGATACGATTTTGACACCAGTCGTAAGGGTGGTGGTGTTTTGAATGCGGTAAAGAATTCGGTTCCTAATTATGTGAATATGCCTGTCATCCTATAGCCTAAACGTGATTGCTGTTCGAGTCAGATTGGCAGACGGACTTGGATTACTACAACACGTTTATCAACTTCATCGACTCAGCTGTTATGCCTCTAGTTCGTCCTAGCGGCCAACTTATCATTGTGGGCGACTTTAATTTACCCGGTATATCTTGGAACGATGTGGATGGCGTATTTTCTTCATTTTCCACCAATGAGAGAGCATTAACTATCATCGATTATTTTGCTGGCATCTCAACTACACAGCTCAACAGAATTAGTAACAGTCGGGGCAAATTCTTTGATCTGTTATTTGCTAATGATGTTATGCATGCCGAGATTTCTGCGTGTCCGGACTTCACTGGTTGTGGGAGCATCTACCACGTACCGATTACGATAAATATTTTTCATTCTAATTGTAAAAAAAAATTATGTTTCTAATGATTTTAATTTTAATTTTAGAAAAGCCGACTTCACATCCTTGAATGAATTTCTCAGCATTTCTGATTGGGACTTCTTACAATGCGGCGGTGACTTGAACTGTATGGTGTTAAGTTTCAACGATCTTCTCAGATGTGGTATCGAAAAGCACGTTCCGCGGGTTAAAATAAATAAAATCGGCCGTCGGGAGCCATGGTATAACAATGAGTTGGTGTTGCTCGAGAAATGACGTAATAAGCTTCAATCATTGTATAGATTGCATGGTGTTAAATATTATCCAGATTTTGACAGAGCCCGCAAGGAATTTAAGTGCCTAAACTGGTTCCTTTACAACATGTATTGCGAATAGAGGAAGAGTTAACATCTAGTCCTAACGAGTTCTGGAATTTCATTAACAGCAAGAAAAAAGTGGCTGGCTTTCTATCTTCCTTGTCTTACCAGAGCTTCGTCGCTAGTCAGCCCTTGGATATCTGTAATCTCTTTGCCAATTTTTTTGCTTCGGTTTATAAACCGGTTCTGTCGTCTGCTATCGTATCTCCAGCTTTGCCCACCTTCGATCAATTTAATATTTTCAAGCTTACCGAGGATGAAGTACGGGATTGCTTGCTCCAGCTCGAGGTTGGAAAGGGAGCGAGGTTATGATGGTTTCCCGCCGATTCTGTTTAAGTGTTGTGCTGAGAGTTTATGACCCGTCCTATTACCTTCATATTTAATGAAAGCCTTCGTCGCGATTTTTTCCCAGATCCTTGGAAAATGTCTTGTATTCATCCAATCTTCAAGGCGGGTAGAAGAAGTGATGTGAGTAATTATCGTGAGATCGCCATTCTTTCTGTCTTAACCAAGTTGTTTGAGTCTATGGTTCATAGAATCTTGTTCTTCCACACTAAAATCTTCATTTCTCCTGTATAACATGGATTTTATCGCGGTAGGTCTACAGTAACTAACTTGATTTCGTTTTGTGGCGACTTATTTGATAGTGTAAATTCCAGACATCAGCTTGACGTTGTTTATACAGATTTCGATAAGGCTTTTGATATGATTGACCACTCTATTCTTCTTAGTAAGTTAGAGAGTTTAAATTGTCAGTTCATTCCTATTAAATGGTTGCATTCCTACCTCACTGATCGTTGGCATTCCGTTAGGATCTTGGGTTCTTACTCCCAATTATTTCATGTGCCGTCTGGCGTGCCTCAAGGTAGTCACATTGGACCATTGTCGTTTTCATTGTTTATCAATGATGTGGTGCAATACTTTGAGTTTGCTAACTGCCTCCTCTTCGCAGATTACATGAAAATTTTTGCCCGGGTTTCTAGTTTGTCTGATTGTGTAAAGTTGCAGGAGGACTTAAACAGATTTTCTAGTTGGTCAATTAACAATAGACTGGCTCTGAACGTGAGCAAATGTAAGACGCTTTCTTTTAATCGTATCCGCTCACCCATTTTTCACCAATATCAGCTGTTCAATAAAGATGTTGACCGAGTCGTTACCAAATATGTTAACACCATTATTTCAAAGTCGTATATTATGTTGGGCTTTATTAAACGAAACTGCAGGGATTTTAGGGACCCGATAACTTTGACCTCATTGTATGTCTCGTTTGTCCGGTCTATTTTGGAGTATGCATCTCCAGTTTGGGCGCCATCCTACCACTGTCATTCTGGGAGGATTGAGAGTCTTCAGAAGCAATTTGTTCTGTTCGCACTCCGATGTTTGCCGTTCACGCGTGCTGTGGAATATGTCCTCCCACCTTATCAAGATCGATGTAATCTTTTGAAACTGCAACGTCTAGACTATCGCCGGGACGTAGCTTCCTCGCTGTACGTGCGCGATATCATTAATTCCCGTATCGATTGTACCGAGCTATTCGCACGTCTAAAAATCTATGCTCCCGAACGCCGAATGCGTCAACGTAATGGGCTTTTACTGATTGACCTGGTGCCAACAAACTATGGCCTTTCGGAACCGATCGAAAACCCGATTGAACATTTTTGATTTACACTTGTCGAGAGATTTGTTCGAAAATGTTTTATTTAAGTTTTTTAATAATTGTAGCTAGTAGTAATGGTTTGTACCGATTGTAGTCACTGTAGGTATCATATAAATAAAATATATATAATTTCGAGATAATATACGATACAGAACGTGATCCAGTTCAATGGCTTCAAATAAAACGAAGTTTCCGGCAATCAACTCAATGCTTTGACGATTTCTAAATATATCAACAAAGCATCACAAATTTCGAATATAATTTAAAAAATATCAAGAAGTTCGAAATAATCTCAAAAAATTTCAAATTTTCAAAGTATTTTAAATACTTAGAAAGTTCTCAAGTATCGATTATCCGTAATTAAGTAAAACCAACGGAATTTCTCTATGCGCTAAACACCACCATGTAAAACGTAAATAACCTAAACATTCTTGAATAATTTCGAATATGTGTAACTCTGAAAATTGTCACAATTCAAAGCTAAGCGCAGAACATTGCCTAACAAAATACGAATAAATTTGAAAATCTCTAAAATTCTCGAATGTTTTAGGAATGTTGATTGGTTGTGGTTTTGCTGGTTTGTGGATTTTGGATGTTTAGACGCTAGTTGACTTTCTTATTCACAAGCGTTTTCTATTGCTTCATTAATTTGGTGTTATAAAGACAAGCTTTGGCCAACAATTTGATATAACTAGATATACCTATTGTTAATAGGTTCTTGAAAAGCCCTTAGTCCAATTTTAGAATTTAAATCTTTAATTGCTTTTGACGAAGCTTTACCTTCACTAGCGGTACAAGCATCGTTGAGTTTTATTGAAATAAGGGTTTGTACTCGTAATGAATAAGTATGAATATTTTTAGAGCTGGTTTGTTTTATATTAACTAATTCTAGTTGTATTTGATCAATTGACCTTTAATCATCAAACTACGATTTTAATTCTGACTTAAGATCCGACCAGGTGTGCTATTCTTGAACCATTACGAAAACTTTCGTATTGCGAGTTAGTGTCAAAGTATTACGAAAACCCTAAAATCGTATTCTTGAAATAGGATTACGAAAATTTTCGCAACGGAACGTTACTAAAATTTTCGTAATGGTTTTTTCGTTTCGTTTTTGCATTTCGTAATGAAATCATTTGGATTTTTGTGTTAATTATATTGATAAGGATGTTCATAAATCTCAATATTTTCTATTCTCAATATTTTATAAAAAAAAAAATAAAACAAAATCGTACCTATTTTTTTCATTGTTTCACGTGTTCTTAAAAATATGTATTATATATTTCGAGATAACGATGTACTGTCTCAAAAAATAGTCCGTACACCCCTCGGTTAAAGAAAAATTGATGAAAAAAACCATTACAAATCAAACAAAAAATTCAGTTTTTATTTTTTTTAAACTCCAATTACATTTAACAACCTGAAAATAATAATTATCACGAAACAAATTAATTTACTTTTACGTTTGATAAGATTTACTATTTAAACATCCTAAAACGATCTCAAATAATTGTCCGTACACTTGCACTTTTGTGAAAATTAACACTAGCACGTTAGCAATTTATTATTTGTTGTACTCATATTTTCAACTAACGGTAAATTACCAAATTTTTTTTTGCATAAAAGTTAATTAGTCGTACTTTTTGCATGGCGAATGAAATATTGTCCAGTTAATTAAAAATGTGTCATTGTCCTACCAAAAATAGTGTAGAAATTAAAAAATTGATCATTAAATTGGAGAGTGAAGGTCAAAGTTTACAGGAAATTTCCAAAAATAACTAATCGCCCGCGATCTTCGATTCAACAATTCATTCAGAACTCCCAAAAAACCAAATCACTAGAGATAGTTGTTGGGCGTAGTCGCAACCGAAAGCTGAACACACCTCAAATACATCTAATAGAGAAGGCAATAAAACAGAATCGAAAGCTTAGTGCTCCAACGATCGCTGCCATAGTTTATCAACGCAAAAAAGGAGCGATATAACCTCAGACAATACAAAATATTTTGCATAAACAAGAATATCCTCGATGTGCGACACGCGAAGTTGTATTTGCCGACAAAAAAAATATTAAAAGCGCTTGGAATATGCATTGGGATATGTGAGTGAGCCCGAAGAGTACTGGGAAAATGTTATTCCCTCAGACGGAAGAAAATCTAACGTTCTTGGTTCAGATGGGCAAGTTATGGTGTGGCGGAAACCCAACACTGAACTTGAGTAAAACATGGTGGTGGAAGTATAATGGTTTGAAGAGCTTTTAGCTGAAGGGGTGTAGGACATTTGACCTTCATAATGAACCGGTTTAATTATTTGAATATTTTGAAGGGTAATCTGTTAATAAGTGCTGAGAAAATGGGGCATGGGCAAGACGTTCGATCCGTACATGACAATGACCCGAAGCATTCGTCAAAACTGATCATGGAATGGTTATTGTATAATGTAAAGTCAATACTTCCTCATCCTCCGCAGCCACCAGATCTCAACCCCATTGATAATTTATGCCATTATTTGAAGCGAAAGATCCTTGAACACCAAATTAGCGGCAAGAAACAATTAAAACGGCTCATTGTGGAGGAAGGGGCCAAAAATTCCCCCCGAAATAATTCGGAAGTTGGCTTTCTCAATGAAAAGAAAGTTGCAAAGTGTCATTTCATGAATAGGTTACAACACGAAATATTAGACCCAACTTTTTTCCAAATTCCCTCAACTTCTTGTGTGTACGGACAATTATTTGATATCGTTTTAGGCGGTTTAAATAGTAAATCTTATCAAACGTGAAAGTAACTTAATTTATATCATGATTATTATTATTTTCAGGTTCTTAAATGTAATTTGAGTTTTAAAAAAATTAAAACTGGATTTTTTGTTTGATTTGTAATTGTTTTTTTTATCAATGTTTTCTTAACCGAGTGCTGTACGGACAATTTTTTGATACAGTGTATATGCATTCGGTTTTGTTTACTACCTAACTAGAACAAAAGGATATTTTCTTTTAAATTTTTGTATTTACATGTCGTAAACCTAAATCTTGGGATATTTTTTTTAATACTTGACCACCTTCAAATTTTAAACAATACGTGTAAGGGTATCAGATTTTTCGCAATTGACAATTAGGTGTAGCGGACAAAAATGGAATATGTGATTCCATACAACAAAATTATGTTATTTAAAGCAATGCCTATTTAACTTTTATATTTATTTGTTAAAATTGAAATGATTGGAAATTAATTAATGCAATGTGTAATTTAAAGTGTGATTTTTATCATTCATTAAGTTCATTTGGAACTATTTTGTTTTATCAGTTTAAATTCCCGGTCTTTAAGCATTACGAAAATTTTCGTAATGCACAAAATTTTCGTAATAGTAATGGTGAAATCATAAATTGGTATTCTTGAAACTATTACGAAAATTACGAAGAGAGGAATAAAAAACTAAGAAGATTTCGAAAGAGATGATTAAAAATGTTAGTATAACTGAGGATATTAAGCGAAGCGGACGCTTTCTTTACTTAAAATTATAAATTGTTTTGAATTTTTGTCAATAATGGCTTATTTATTTAATATTAAATTAAATATATTAAAAATGATTGTGTATGCTACTTTTTCTTTTAAAGGGATAATTAATTCGGTCTAATGTATTGAAATCTTGTCAAAAATGGCCAAACATTTGTTTGATCCAAAACCATTTTTCTCGACGTTTTGAAAGTCCTTGAGCTCGAAAAAGCAAAAGAAAAAAAAATTATATGTCTGTCCGTCTTTCTGGACGTTTGGATGTCATGACATCTCGAGAATCGCTTATCCGATTTAGAATTTTTTTTCCACCATTCTGTTTTTATGGTACGACGGTACATATGATTGTATGATGGTACGATTGCACGATGATATAATGTTATGTCGTGTATGATGGCATGATGGTTTGATGATATGGTAGTACGATAATATGATCCTATGCAATCCCACTACATAAAATGCCATGAAAAAAAAACTTATGTATGTATAGTGGTGTTAAGGGAATAATGATTTTTATTTTCTTATGGAACGTAAACACAATCATATGGGATTTTGTGTTGCCTTTATTTTCAATTTAAATGAAAATTTTTATTGATAAATAGAAATAATTTTAAATTAAATACAATCTGTTTCGTCGGCAAGTGACCCCTTGTGTGTTGGTGATAACTTTTCACATTTTTCATCATATCTCCCAAGTTATGGGGTCGATTTTAATTCTGTTTGCGGTTTTTGAAAACTTATGAGTCACTTTATTGGTAAATTTGCACACTAAGCCAGGTTTTTGTAAAGAATGTAACAAATTATGGGAAAATTACATTTTTTTACTTAGACGATTTTTTTATTTAAAAAAACCTCTACTTTTTAAAAAAATTAACTGTAAGTCGAAAAAATGTCCCATGGCATGGTTATTTTATTTATAATTATTAATCTATAGCACAATATCTACAAATTCACAAAACATTATTACTACCTAACTCACAAAATATTCGAACAACAATTTGTCGATAAAATGGCGTTTGTAGCCGTTTAGGTATAGTGATGCTATCTAACCAAATCTTTTAAATTATTGAAAACTCAAATTGGTAAGTAATAAATAGTTCATTTGTTCGCTAACCGATCGTGTGAAACTATATGTACTCTCAGTGTTCTGTGTTTTAACAATTTTAAATTTGTGTGATAATTAAAAAGACAGTTTCTGTTACAAACTGCTTGATCTACTACGTATTATTATAATTTTCAGGAATCACGTTGTCTTTGCTCATGGAAAAAGTGCCATTGTTGAGGAGACGAATGCAGCTGCAATTAGATGGAGCTCCGCACATTTGGCAAAGATAATACGTGATTATTTGAATGAAAATTATCCACGGTGCATCGGTAGAGGAGGTCCTGTAGCCTGGCTGCCAAGGTCCCCTGATCTTACGCCCCAAGATTTTTATTTCTGACAGCAATAATTTTCGCTACTGCAGCAGACACAAGAGGCAACCCTTAACAATTGCGTTGGACAACAACTAGTTTGATCAGGAGAGCCGTTGTTTGTTTACAAGAGAGTGGAGAGCATTTCGAACATGTCATTTTAATATAACTGGCATTACGTTGCACGGGTTATTGGGTTCAACGATTATTAATTATCGTTTAGTGGAAACGAGTAATGGGTGGGGAGTTCGTTTTAAGTTGTCACGAAAGTAGGAACAAAAATAGAAATGTATAATAGTTTTATAATTAAATAAATGTGAATAAAACAAGGATTAACTAGAATTGATTTTTATTGATCGCTGCCTAATAAATTACAACAATTGGCGACGAGGATGGTTGGATGCCAACAATAATTGAAGATTCTATTGAGGATTTTTGTGTCTCGTTGTGTAATCAAGAGAGATTATAAAGTACATCTACATGCGTACATAATTATAGTTAAAAATAATAATGCAAGCAGCGTTTCAAATAGATAAATTCGATAGGAATACATATTCCTGGGATCGATGGGTACAACGCCTGGAAGGGGCATTTGAGGTGTTCGATACAAAAGAGGAGCGAAAGTTGCATTTGTTGTTGCATTTTATCGGACAGGAGGCGTATGATATAGTGTGTGATAAACTGGCTCCGACATCACCGTATACAAAGAAATATGACGAAATTATTAATTTGTTACGGGAATATTACAACCCGGCTCCGTTGGAGATTATGGAAAATTTCAAATTTCAACTACGAAAACAGAAAGATGGCGAAACAGTACAGGAGTATCTGGCAGCTTTACGGAAATCAGCATTGAATTGCAATTTTGGAAATTTTTTGGAGACGGCATTACGAAACCAATTTGTGTTCGGTTTACGAAGTCAAGTGATTCAAAATCGGTTATTGGAATCAAACAACTTAACGTTAAAAAACGCAATCGAAGTTGCTTGCGCGTTGGAAGTGTCAACGAAGAACGCGGCAACATTACATCGGGCTATAGGCGAGTGCAACCAGTGCAACAATATAACGAAGAATAATTCGGTAAGATTACAAAATGTCAACACTACTAGTGGGACAGTAAATAGTAATTATGTTAATTGTAAAAGTAGTTTATATTGTTTTCGATGTGGTGACAAAGCTCATTTAGCACCTAGATGTAAATTTATTAAAGTAAAGTGCAATATTTGTGGTATCGTAGGGCATATAGGGAAAATGTGTCGCAAGAGAAAACAAAAGAATGTAAATCAAATAGAATCAGATGTCAATAATGATAATGATGACAATGATGACAATGAAGTAACTGAGTTAGTGTTAGCAAATATTGACCATTTTCGGAATGAACATTGCTCAAAATTGTTGTTTTCAATTGCGGTGAACGGTAATTCGATAGAGTTTGAAATAGATACTGGGTGCCCGGTTACAATTTGTGGTATGAGTCATAAAAAATTATTTTTTCGAGACTGTGAAGTTTTTCATACAAATTTAAAGTTAATTACATACTGTAATACAAATTTGGAAATTATTGGTTACATTAAGGTGACAGTTACATATGGTAATGGGAATTGGTTGCTTCCATTGTATATCGTGGACACGGATCGTCATGCTTTACTGGGTCGTGAATGGTTGAAACATTTGAAATTAGATTGGAATGGAATTTTGAATGTAAATAGTGTGTCGGAGACTTCAGAAGTTCAGGATAGTAGATTAAAAAGTTTATTAACGGAGTACAGGGTAGTTATGGAGGATACGATGGGAAAAATTACAGGAATGCAAGCAACATTAAATTTAAGAGCCGATGCTCAGCCCATTTTTTGCAAAACCCGTTCAATTCCTTTCGCAATAAAGTCTAAAGTTGAAGAAGAATTACATAGCTTGGTACGTGAGGGCATATTTGTCAAGGTTGATCGTAGTGAATGGGCCACCCCATTAGTGCCTGTTATGAAGGCGAATGGCACAATACGTTTGTGTGCCGACTACACAAAATTACGATCAACAAATACCTGATCGTTGATGATCATCCACTCACTGCCTACTGTAGAGGAATTATTTGCATCACTAGCAGGAGGTGATAAATTTACCAAGCTAGATTTAACGAAGGCGTATTTACAACTGGAGGTTCGTCCGCAGGATAGACATTTACTAACAGTTAATACCCATAAAGGGTTGTTCCAACCTACAAGGTTAATGTACGGAGTGGCATCAGCACCTGCTATTTGGCAGAGGCACATGGAGACGTTGTTACAAGATATCGAAGGTGTGGCAGTGTTTCTTGATGATATTCGTGTTACAGGGCCGGACGATAAAACGCACTTAGACCGACTAAGAACAGTATTAGGGCGATTGAGAGATCATAATATGCGGGTGAATGTTAAGAAGTGTGATTTTTTTACGGATAGTATTCAATATTGTGGATACCTAATTAATAAGCAAGGGATTCATAAGCTGAAGGCCAAGATACAGGCGGTACAGGACATGAAACGGCCGAGTAATGTTGAAGAAGTGCGTGCGTTTGTCGGCTTGATAAATTATTATGGTCGATTTTTAAAGAATTTAAGTGCGATTTTATATCCAATAAACAATTTGCTGAAGAAGAATGTTGATTTCAAGTGGGATGCGAGTTGTGAGAAGGCATTTATACAAGTGAAAATAGAAATTCAGATCATCAGATGGTTTCTTGGTTCACTACAACCCGAAATTACTTTTGGTATTGGCGACCGATGCGAGTAGTTATGGGGTTGGAGCAGTGTTGAGCCATATTTTGGAAGATGGATCGGAAAGACCTATACAATACGCATCGCAGACGTTATCAAGTACACAACAAAAGTATACTCAAATCGACAAGGAAACTTACGCTATAATATTTGGTGTTCGAAAATTTTCGCAGTATTTGTTTGGTAGGGAGTTTATTTTATATGTGGACAATAGACCCCTAATTCAAATTTTATCGCCACATAAGGGATTGCCAACGTTTTCTGCAATGCGCATGCAGCACTATGAATTATTTTTGCGCAATTTTACATTCAATATTAGATATCGTAACACAAAAGAGCATTGTAATGCAGACGCGATGTCAAGATTACCCTTATCAATGGTTGAAAATAATATGCAAGAACCAGATATTGTTGAAATAAATTTAATTGAAACCTTACCAATACGAGTCGCAGATTTGAGTGAAGCTACGTTGAAAGATAAAACAATTAGTAATTTAGTCACAGGATTACGAACAGGAAGGGAAGTACGAGCAAGTGAACGTTTTCACTTAAACCAAAACGAGTTTTTGTTACAAGAAAAATGTCTCATGAGAGGATCTAGAGCCTACATACCCGGGGTGTTGCGGAGAAAGGTGATGGATGAATTACATTCTGCTCATTTCGGTATATCAAGGATGAAACAGTTAGCGCGAAGCTACTGTTGGTGGGACGGAATAGATAGAGATATTGAGGAAGAAGTGAAAAATTGTAGAAAATGTCAGTCGCTACAACCGAACCCACCTAAAGAGACATTCCACTGTTGGCAAGCTCCAACAAATCCGTTTGACAGGGTCCATGTGGATTTTGCGGGTCCGTTTCATAATTTATATTTCTTTATCTTGGTGGACGCATATAGCAAGTGGCCAGAGGTCCACATACTACAAAATATAACTACATACAAAACAATTGAGATTTGTCGGAGAATATTCGCCATACATGGATTACCGTCCGTGTTAGTGAGCGACCACGGCTCTCAATTTACCTCGAAAGAGTTTCAGGATTTCTTAAAGGTGAATGGAATCATTCACAAAATGGGTGCTCCATATCATCCAGCAACTAATGGACAAGCTGAACGATATGTACGTACCATCAAAGAAAAATTAAAAAATTTAGATTGTCCAAGAGAGGACATAGAAAAACAATTACAAAATATTTTATTGACATATCGATAAATGGTTCACACAAGTACCGGGAAAACGCCAGCCATGAGTATGTTCAACCGAGATATAAGATCAAGGTTGGATTTGTTGATTCCGTCTAAAAATATACATATACAAAAGAATGTGTACATAGCAAATAGGGAATTTAAGGAAGGTGATAGGGTTTCCGTTAGGGAATACTTACGAATGCGAATAAAATGGAATTTCGGTACAAAATAGAAAGGATCGGACAAGTTCGGTATAGAGTGAAATTAGATGACGGTAGATTATGGGAAAGACATGCGGACCAAATTAGAGCCATTGGGGAAAATATGTTGGACAGAGATAGTTTAGTTGATTCTTTATCTTCGAAGGTGGCGGATTCGATTACAGAACAGGTTACGGTTACTAGGGATGCGATAGAAAGATCCGATCTCATTGAGCGTGGTGAGGATTAGGATTTAGAGCCAATCACGTGTGTTTCTGGCCTTACCGGCTGGGGAAATTCGGAGAAAGCGCGGAGTACTGTAGTTGAGGACACAGTTTTGGGCAATACATTGCGAAGGTCAAGCAGAGTTAGAAAAGTACCACAGAAATTGAATTTATAAATTGATTAAATTATCAATTATAGGTATAAGTTAAGTAATGAATTTTGTTAGAGAGGGAAGAACTAATATAACTGGCATTACGTTGCACGGGTTATTGGGTTCAACGATTATTAATTATCGTTCAGTGGAAACGAGTAATGGGTGGGGAGTTCGTTTTAAGTTGTCACGAAAGTAGGAACAAAAAAAGAAATGTATAATAGTTTTATAATTAAATAAATGTGAATAAAACAAGGATTAACTAGAATTGATTTTTATTGATCGCTGCCTAATAAATTACAACACATTTAATTAAAGATGTTTAATAATTTGCAATAAAAATTGTTTTTATTGATTATTAATAAAATAGTATTATTTTATATGTTTGAATTTAATTTAAACATTTTTTTGTTTAATTTCCCTACTTTCTCTAGGTGATTTTTGCGCGGTATTTTTAAGAGTTAGCTAGTAACAAAGTTTTGTCAATTTGTAGATATTATGCTGTAGATTAATAATAATAACTAAAATAATTAACTTAATGGGACATTTTCTCGACATACAGTTCAGTTTTTTAAAAAGTAGAGGTTTTCTTATGTAAAAAAAATGTTATTTTCCCGTAATTGTTTACATTCTTTAAAAAAACCTGGCTAAGTGCGCAAACTATCAAATAAAGTGACTTATAAACTTTCAAAAATCACAAACAGAATTAAAATCGAGCCCATAACTTGGATAGAAGACACCCACTTTAAAGGATTTTTTGTGATAATTTTAATTAAATATTCCGAATTTTCCGGCCGGTCACTTGCCGACGAAACACATTATATATCTTGCAGCTTGTACAGAATTTTAATTGAAATTAATAAAATTTTAATTAACAATTTTGCATTTTAGTAAATTGATATTTAGAGAAATCGTTAGGCTTCGTGTTTTTTTTAAATTTCTTTTCGTAGATTACTAGATTAGTTTTATTATAAATCATGGCTGTTTATGTAAATAGCATTGGTAAAGTAATAAAACTAATCTAGTAATCTACGAAATTAAATTTGAAAAAAAAGCACGGAGCCTGACGATGTTTGAGAATAAAAATCAGTTTACTAAAACGCAAAATTGTGAATTAAAATTTTATTAATTTTAATTAAAATTGTGGACAAGCTGCAATTCGATGTATTTAATTTAAAATTATTTATATTTATCAAAAAAAATGTTCATTTAAATTGAAAATAAAGACAACACAAAATAATTCCCATATGATTTTGTTTACGTTTCAGAGGAAAATAAAAATCTTTATTCCGCTCTTTATATTGGGGATTTTAGACTGATGTCACGGCTATTTATGTAGTGGCATTGTCCTATGATTCTATGACGTTATGATTTTAGCTCGTATTGTCGTACGATACTATTATGATATGATGGTATGATTGTATGACTTTACGTACCATTAGTATTAGCCGCCTGTGACGGTATATCAATCCAATTCCAATTACAACACGCGACATTTAAAAATACATCCCAAATTGTTAATTAGTATTGTAGCTATTACACTTATTTTTAAGAAAATAATAAACATACCACAAGCAAATAGGTACCCTTTTTTTGTGGTAATAAAATAATAAATATTTAGCGAAATGTAAATACATATTATTTCTAACCATCAACAGAAATTGTTGAGTTTTATGAACGTCCTTATATGAATATAATTAAAACAAAAATCTAGATGATTTCATTACGAAATGCAATAAGGAACAATAAAACCATCCGAAAATTTTAGTAACGTTCCGTTGCGAAAATTTTCGTAATCCGAATTTCAAGAATACCATTTTAGGAACTTACATTTTCATTTTCTCTCTCGAAATTTTATTATTTCTTTTTTCCTCTCTTCGTTATATTCGTAATGGTTTCAAGAATACTAAATTATGATTTCACCATTACTATTACGAAAATAGCATTACGAAAATTTTCGGTTACGAAAATTTTCGTAATGGTTCAAGAATAGCACCCCAGGTTTTAAATTCGGTGTTTTTACTATGTCCTAAGTTACCCCAAATAATCAATAATAATCACTACATGCTATGAACTTCTGTAAGCTTTCACGGCTCCCTTTAAATGCAGGTGTAATTTTTAAAGTTTTTTCATTATTCATTCGGGCCACATAAGGAAAGCTATTTAATTTGATTTGAATCGGTTTGTTATCACTGAGCTTTATAGATTTTAGATTTAACACCCGTTTTTGTTTTACCCATTAAAAATTGTCAATACGATAAGATAAACATTAACTGAATTGCGGAATTTTAGAACAACCTCAAGAAATTGAAAAAAACATTTGTAAAATTGTCCTAACATAAATAATAGTTCGATCCGCCATCAGGGAACCCCAGACATGGTGACCGAGTCTGTTTATATCCCTTTCAACATCGTCCATCCATCGAGTATGTGGTCTCCCACGAGGTCCTACTTTAATTGGACCCAACTCCAAGGTCTGCTTAGTGGTTCGATTTTGAATGAAGCACGTGCCCAAGCCATCGATGATTTCAAGATCGTGTGTTGAGGTCGAGTTTATAGGTAGATGCTTGTTCGAAGAATAGATGCTTGTTCGAAATATGTTGAGCCTTTTGTAACAAAATTGTTTTAAAGGTTTTTGGTCAAAATTATAGCAAAGGGCTTCATTCTAATTTATATAGTAGTTTGTTCTGATTTGATCACTACCGTATTATTTAAAATATTATATGGGGGAGGTGTTTGGTTCAAAGACCAACAGAAATTAATTAACATTTTACATACATAAAAGTAATATTTATGACTATGTATCTGTTTAAATTGAACAATTAATCATTTCGCCCAGAGAAAGGCATAAAATTTGGTTTTTCAAAATTTTAAACTTTTTATGTTTAGTACAAATTTACAATTACAACAAATATATTTTTTTAACACGATTTTACAAAAACATAACATTTCTAAATTACATTTAATTGCTTTGATGTTAATGTTTATAGATGAAAGATTTGCATCGATCGTGCGATAATTGAATTCTCTTTAGTTGAAGTAATGGCAAAAGTTGTTAAAAAAATATTTTGCAATATATCTGTGAACTTTACTGTACTATACTGTACAGTCATACCTAATTAGTGTGAACAAACTTTATAATGTGAAAGTTTATACGTGTTTAGTTCATAAATAAATCATTTGATTAACAAATTAATTTCGAATTGAATAAAAATTATCTCACTACCTACCTACATAAATACAAAACACCCATTGAATTGGAGGAAATTTTACGGATTTAACGCATTAAGGATCATTTATTTTTAAAACGCATATTACGAAATGTATTTCGATACACCTGATAAAATTAATTAAAAATGAAAATCAATTTGGACTCGTAACCATGAATTTTCACAATAGAATTGTGTTTTTAATTTAATTTTTTTTTAACAAGTGTCCCAACAATAGCATTGACGTCGTCGAATTAATCAATTTTCTAATCTTCCAAAATGTATGTATAATGGAAAAATGATTTCATTATTTTTGGGTAATTTTATAGAAAATTAACGCTTCGTATGAACGAACGAATTGCGGTTGGTGTTAATTGTTTTTTATAATTTAAAATGATTATTGTCTATAACTATGTATATATTATAGTGTTGGACAATATGAAATTGTGTGTTTCGGTTAAAAAAAGTAGTAGACCATTAAATTACTTGTCGCTGGAATATAAATTTAATTTGACATGTCATTTGACACTACTCAATCAGTCATTATATGTACAACATTCGGCTTATTATAAAAATGTGTATAAAATCTGTTTACGTCATAATCTTAAACTAATTATCTCGAAATGACCTATTTACAAACCTACTTTATATATTTCTTCTAAATCAGTCTTCAAATCATAAACGGTTATCTTATTTTGGGAAAGTAATTATCTCTAAATTCCAATATTCTTAATATCATTTCGATCGATATGAAAAAAAAACCAAAAAAGTAAAAAAGACGCGATCATCATTAAAAAAAAACGTTTAAATACGCAAAGTCATCTCTTTATTAAATATCAACGAGCATGCTTAAATTACAACTACTACACATTGTGTGTGTCTGTTAATCGCGTTGTGTTATGTGCTCGTCGATCATAAAGTGAAAATTCATGCCTGTCTAGTTTACACTTCTTTTATTTTCGTTTTGATTAATTTTCAATCATATAGATTAGATCTCACCAATTTTTTATTTTTTATTTTTGTAATTTCTTAAAGATCAATATTATTAGTATTAAATATCTTTGATGACTGTGGAGATTTTGGTAGAGGTGGGGGAAGATCAATAACACATTTCAAAATAAACAAGTATCAAGAGTACTTGTATACCAAAATTACTTTTACGAAATATGTTTGTGTATGTACATTTACTGTGGTGGTTCTTACAAATTTATTATTGGACCATGATCCTGTCCTATTCCAGCATCCAGCGATACTGTTAAATTTAGCCGAAAGTGAAACGTCGATAATGAAGGATGTATTATTCCAGTCGAAAGTAAAGAAATGGTAATGCAGATTGTGTAATCCCAACCGGAAGTTTTAAGCCGAAAGTAAAAACGTCGATAATACAGATTATGCTATTACATTCCACTCGAAAATAAAAAATTTTGTAGTTATCAAGCCGAAAGTAAATAGGATATATGGATTTAAATCAATTTTTTTTTAAATAGTCTTACGTGGAAAACTTTGTTTAACCTAGTCGTGGAAAATATCGGAAAATCAGAAGGATTCACAAAATTGGAATAAAATCAGCCGCTAGACTGTATATCTGAAGTTGAATCGTTTTTATGTGATTTGTCAATAGCTATCGCAGGAAAAAATTCAGTTCAAGTTTCCCACTTCAACATAATCCATATCCAGATATAAAACTCTAGAGACTGATTTTACACAAATTTTCAAATGATTTTTGGAAAATCGAACTTTCCGAGATTTCTCACGGGAACTGAATTTTTTCCTGCGATAGCTATTGACAAGTCTCATCAATGCTATTCATATTCAGACATAACACTCTAGAGGCTGATTTTATTCCAATCTTGTGAATCTTTCTGATTTTCCGATATTTTCCACGATTAAACAAAGTTTTCCACGTAAAACTATTTACAAAAGTTTTTATTGCAATCCATGTATCCTATTTACTTTTCACTGTCAACCACCAAATTGTTTATTTTCGGGTTTAATGTTAATAACATTATCTGCATTATCGACTTTTTACTTTCGGCTGGAAACTGTTGGCTAACTTTAACAGGGTCATCCAGCGACTAGTGGCAATATTTAAGGACTAAAGTAGATTAATTTAGAAATCATGTTGAAAAAATTCCCTTAATTAGTGGAAGCGATAATTATTATTACACAACCCTGCTTTACGACATTACGTACCGTAAAAATAATTTTGTAGACCTACATTCAATGAATGGGAAGCTTGAGAAGAAAAGAGAGCAGGCATTCAGATTACGATTTTGTTTTGTTACATTTTTCATAATATATGAGGTTACACTGTTAAATCACATATTTTAATGAGATATAGTTATATAAAATTAGGAAAAAATAATTGTTGCTGCCTCTTTCTCTTATATTTTTTTTTTTTAAAGAGGGTGGATTGGTAAGGGGAACCCTATGCACTTCGACCAGCAAGATCTATTGTGCATCCCCGTGTAAGAGTAGAGAAATCAATCTATGTGAAATGTAGGTCCAGGTCCTTGATAAACGCCACAAGGTCATGTACATCCACAGGGTCGGCGTGAGGCCACTGAACAGAGTAAGCATTGAGTGTTTCAATTCTTCTTAGGGCGATCGCACTGCACTTGAACAGGAAGTGTTCGGATGTTTCTCTTCCCAGATTACAGAACCTGAGTTCCCTGATGGGGTTTTCCCCATTTTGAATAGATGGTAGTTAAAGGGACCATGTCCTGTCAAGTACCATATGATCGATCCATTCTGATTATATCCTGTAAGTGTGTAATCTTGTAATTTAGGAGCTTCTTTGTCTGTCTCATTCCCCGAGATGACTCCCAGAGTGAAGCAGAACATCTCTGCTCCCAGAAGAGGACTCTCCTCGCTACATGGCCTTTGGAATAGGCAACGCTAGGCTAAGATGCCACCCGCACCCTCTTTTACACAGGCGTCTGCGGCCTTATTTCCTGGTATATTAGAGTGGCCGGGGGACCACAAGAGGGTAACTTTGTTGTCCCTACTCAGCCTTCTAAGGTTGCTGTAGCAGCTCCGTGTAAGTTTAGAGCTGAACACCGTAGCTGCCAGGGCTAATAAAACAGCCTGGCTATCCGAGATTATGTAGATCTCCGTTCTTGTATACTTCTTTTTGAGGCACTGAAGCACGCAAGTCTCGATGGCCACGGTTTCTGCCTGTAAAACCGTAGGGGCCTTTCCCAACGGTATACAGAGCCTGAAACCGGACCCCACAACCCCCGCACCCGTGTTCTCGTTTGTTTTTGACCCATCGGCATACCACACCGATGCGTGCTGTGGTAAGGAGGAAATGATGTTCCCCACCATGTACCTTTCGGGTATCCGAAAGTAGTCTTTACCATCACATCTGATAGTTGGGCAATATCGTCTGCCAAGTTTAGTTTATCCAGGATGCTATTGTGTCCCGAACTAGTCAGTCTAACCTGACTTGTTACCTTCAGTTTTATGGTTCTCAAACCTGCCACACTTTTGACATATATGTGGAATGGTGAGAGTCCCAGCAGTCTTTCAAGGTCAGCAGTAGGGCAGGTCCTAATTGCTCCCGTTGCGCCCAAACATATTAATCTTTGAATTTTGTCCAAAGCTGAACGAGCATTTATTTGCTCTGCCTTTGGCCACCATATAAACGCCGCATAAGATATCATTGGTCTTATGATGGTTTGGTGAAGCCAGATTATCATTTGTGGGTTTAGGCCCCATGTTTTACCAAACATACGTTGGCACCCAAAGTATGCTTTGTTTGCCTTATTTGCGATGTATTTCAAGTGGGGGTTCCAGGTTAATTTTTGGTCAAAAATGATTCCTAGATATTTAACCTCAGACGTCATCTTGAGTATTTCCCCGTTCATAGTTATTGGAGGAAAGGAAATTCTCCTCCGATTTGTAAAGAGAGTACATATTATTTTTTTGGGATTGACGCTAGGGCCTACTTCAACACACCAATCGTTTACCAATCTTAGAGCATATTGCATACGCTCAGCTATTGTGCTTTCAAATTTGCCCCTGACCATCAGCACCAGATCATCAGCATAAGCAATCATTGATATTCGAGAGTTACCAAGAGCCACAGTAATGGCGATAGTAGTCCGCCCTGAGGGCAGCCCTTGGTAGGTGCAATTGAGATGCTTGCTTCGCCAATCGCGGCTTTAATTCTCCTGCTTCTGAACATGTTTATTATCCACCCGATGGTTGAGGAGTCGATACCCATCGCTACAGCTTGTTCCCGAATCACCTCGAAATTAGTATTATCGAAGGCACCCTCGATGTCAATGAAGGAGCATAATAGTGCCTCCTTGTTGCGATAAGCATGTTGGCTAGGATTTAGAGGACATCTTTGGATTGTATTGAGTCTGATATACAGGCTCAATATTTTTTTCATGGTTTTAAGTATAAAATGATGTAAGGCTAATAGGTTTGTAGGACCTAATGTCCTCGGGGGATTACCTTACCTACCTCCAGCATCTGGTAGATGTATTCCAGACTAAAGCTGGATCTATATAATTTGATTAGGTGGGGCTCCAGTACATCCAGGACTCATTGAAGAAAAATAGGATAGATTCCATCCCTTCCTGGAGACTTAAAGGTACACAATGAATTGATAGCCCAGCGCTACTCTCCAGGGGTGAAGATTTCCATCGCTCACTTGTAGCCCCCCTTGGGACTAGATATGGATGCACCATGCTCATATCAGGGTCTTCCCGACCCGCAATGATTGTGCACTTCGGAAAGTCTCCCTTCACCAGATAATCAAGAGTCTCTTACCTTGATGTGGTTAAGGTCCTGTCCAGCCTTCTTACTGAGCCCAGAGGATTTTTATGATCTAACGCGAGGGCTTTTTGGAGTCGGCAAGCTGCTGGAATCTCATCTATCTTCCCGCAAAAAGTTCTCCAGCTCTCTCTTTTGCTCTTCCTCAGAGTCTCATTATACTGGGTGAGGGCAGTTCGATACGCTGCCCAGTCATCTGTTATTTTTGCTCTGTTAAAGAACTTACGCACTGTTTTTCTTTTAGTCTCCAGGGCGAAGGTCCACCAAGGAACATCCCTAGTTTTGTCTAACATGCATCTCAGGAGAACTTGAGTAACAGGCATCAATTATTCCCCTGCCGATAGAGTTCTGTAAATTCCCTACATTGTCTTGTAGTTTATTGGTAAAGACAGCCCAGTCCGTACCTTTAGGTATTCTTACTGTAGCTTATGTTATTTGGGGGGTTCTAATATCAAATCTTATATACCTATGATCCGACAAATATGCTTCCTCCGATACATGCCAATTCTAGACTGTGCTGGAGGTACCCATGTCAGACATAGTAAGGTCCAGCACCTCCCTTATAAGGGCATTCACAAAGGTCGGCTCGTTCCCTGTACTATTTATAGCAATATTATTTGAGGAACAGTATTCAAAAAGTTGCTCACCTCTTGTTTTGGTGTTGGTGCTACCCCAGACTGTGTGGTGTGAATTAGCATCACAACCAATGATGAACTTTTGCCCATGAGCTGTACAGTAATTGATAAAGCTCTGTACTTCTTCCGGAGGTGGGTCGTTACCGTCGCCGGGATAATAGGCTGATGCCATATTAATTGTGGCCATGCCTCCTCTGGATAGAGGTTTCTCTAATGAGAGTGCAGTTATGTCTCTGGAAATAAATTGATTAATTGAGAAGATATTGTACGGCGAACGACAGAGAATCGCTTACCTGTATTACTTGGCAAACCTTTAATTCTTCCATTGTTGGTCCACGGCTCTTGGATAAGCGCTATGTCCCAGTTGTTTGTGTTGAAGAGGCAACTCAGCATAGATGTGGCGGCCTTGGATCTATGTAGGTTGATTTGTACGCATCTTACAGACGCGTGCATAGATCTTTATGTTTTCGGGCTCTCCAATGAGCCGCCTTGTGTGCTGCTACTACTAGCACGTGGTTTGGTGGAACTCTGTGAGTTCAATCCATGTTTTTTATCAGGCTTGTTCCCCTTTCCAGGTCTGCGTCCTCCACGTGCAGGGCCTGAGGTTCCTGGCTTGTTTGGGTCATCTTTGCTCCCGGGGACTTTCTGGCTGGGGTAACCAGCCGCTCTTTCCACAGAGCGATTTAGCCCTGCTTTACCTACTGATAATACCTGTGTCCTCTCAGCCCTGTTACGCCTCTCACCATCCTTTTTGGGCGAAAGTACACGGCTCCAAACAGTCAGTTAACTTTATAGTTGGATGCCTTTAAAAATCTCCGCCGTCTTATGCGACACCGACAAGGTTAGCTGAAGGAGATCATTCTCTCTGTCTCTCCTTGCAAGAATTTTCCACTCCACGTTCTTGAGTATCTTCTCGTTTGCTTCGTTTTTGCAATGAGGAAGATATACGAAGAATATTTTAGGGCGCGGTAATTCGTCCTCCCCGGCTGCTCTCAGGTTGGCGTTTTACCATGGCTTTAGGGTCGGCACAGTGGCAGTAAGCCACTCCGCCGTGTCCTTGTCAGCACAGTTGACGGTCAACCATCCATTCCTCGTGCGGCATCCTAAAAATGTCGGTCTAATGCCGTAATATTCTCTCTCATGTTAATATTCTCTCGTCTATTAGTCGGTATCGTTGAATTATCGTTCGTAAATATTAATATACTTCTAGTGTTAATAAAAACACATTTAAAAAGGTCTAATCATCGGTAGCGTATTAGATATTACATGAATTAATTAACATTCAAAAAAATATTGAAAAAAGTAAAAAATTTGCTTACACAGAAATAGAGCTGTGTTGTGAATATCGTGAAGAGTAAAATTGTAAGAGATTTCATCTGTATTAGTATGATTCGCTAGTACTTAAATGCACAATACATTCTGTATATATAGAATGTAAATTGTGGTATAATCAGTCCAATCGCCGCGGCATGATGAGAAGATTGATTTTTTCATAATCATAAGCTCATCAGTTCGAAACTGGATTGAATTCTCTTACTACAATCCTCCGAACATATTAAAAATCATATAAAAAAATAAAAAAAAAATAAAAAAAGCAAATAATCTTTCAGTTTCGACACGTGCAATTTGTCGACGGTTAAAATAAATAGGAAAAGTTTAGCTGTATCCAGCGCTAGAAACCTATGATTTTATTAATATGTTCCGAAAATTGTAAGAGAATTCAATCCAGTTTCGAACTGATGAGCTTATGATTATGAAAAAATCAATCTTCTCATCAGGCCGCGGCGACTGGACTGATTATACCACAATTTACTTTATATATATACAGAATGTATTGTGCGTTAAGTATTAGCGAATCATAACTAATACAGATAAATTCTCTTACAAATTTTTCTTATTCACAATATTCACACAGCTCTATTTCTGTGTACGCTAATTTTTACATTATTAATTTTTTGTTGAATGTTAATTAATTCATGTAATATCGTAAAGCAAATATGAAAAAAAGATTGATGGCTCTGACTTTTGGAATAATGTGCTAGGTAAGATGAAAGAAAATTTCAATCGAGTTTAGAGAATTCCTGGAACCGCTTACGCAACACAAAATATAAAAGCCACAATAAAACACGATGGTGGTTCAGTTAAGTTAAGTTGCTTGATTTGTATTTAATTTAAAATATTATGGAAGCTGGTGTATATGTGGACATATTGAAAGAAAATTTGAAAGAGTCAGTACGAAAAAATTGGGTTACCATGCCGGTTCATCTTCTAGCAGGACAATGACCCGAAATATACGTCTTAACTTGCTAAGGAAAGTTTTACAAAAAATAAAATAAAACTATTGGAACGGCCTCCCTAGAGCCCGGATTTTAATCCAATAGCTAGAGAGCTCAAATAAAAGCGATTTTTTTAGGAACTTAACTCACGCATGGGAACAAATATCGGCTGAAACCACTTCAAAACTAATAGAAAGTATGCCATGGCGACTGGAAGCACAAATCAAATCCGGAGGAGGACATAGTAAATATTAATCAAACGAGATAGTCAAAAATTTTTAATTTTTTTCTTGTTAGTAAATAAAAAGAGAGAATTAAAGATCCATACTGATTTGTTCTGAACAAACAGTGGTAACCTTTAAATCACAATACTTCCTTATATAAGAGCCATAAAGCCGGTTTCCCGTTTATTTACTCTTTCAAAATGAAATCTTTCGTTGCCATTCAGTAAATAACACATAATTTCTGAGAAAATGTCTATATATACGCATGTAATTAATAAATTGCACGAATTACCTTCATCGTAACGAAAAAGAAACATTTCTTGTGTGTAGTCTTCAAAAAGGTATTTATAAATGGTAAAATGTAATTAATGTTGTTTAGTTGTTTAATACAGACATTTATATATATGTACGCATATAACAGAGACACAGCATATGTATGTATAACAAACCTAAATCCATTAAATTCATTGTATTTTATGGATTTTAATTAAAATATCACAAGTTATTGGTTTGTGTTGTGTTTGGTTTTTGATTTGAATTGGTTTGGCATTTTATGAAGACACAAAAATCGCTTGTATAAATTATGACTTTTAATACATATTATCGTACCCTGTAGGCAAATTTTAATCTTTTTTATTGCAAAATTGAGCATTAAACTTATATTCGTATACATACATACAACATACCTATATTGTTATGAATCACATTCAGATTATATATAGTGATTCGTTGATTATGATTTCCACTGTACAAAATATACAAAGCGACATTGTTGCGGAGTATATATGTACATATATACGCGCGATGTCATAAAAAAACAATTTATGTTACATGAATCTTTTATGTTGGGTAATAAAAATCAGAGAACTCTTTCCCATTCAAAATATCAATGGATTTTCAATACACTATTTATACCTTGTGCAGAAACTATAACTTTGTGACAAATTAATTACCGAAGCTCTTCTTTTTATCTTGCTATAAGTTGTAAATTTTATTTGCTAGCATATATATATGCAAGATAAATTGTATCACTAAATCAATTTTGTGGGTACATTTGCTCGACTCGGACGCAACCATATTTTAAAACCTCTTTACATTTTATAACATCATTAAAAGGAACGTGTTTATCTTGTAATACTATATATAAAAAAAAAACACTCTAACATTATTTCAAGTAATTTCATAGAATTATCAATTAAACATGAACAATTCTGAGACGGATCAAAGTCAAAAATAAACGAAAATGTTGTATGAGGCCACCTTTAAACAACTACAAAACTAACGTTGTGTATAAACTATCTGTCAGGTAGAAAATTATAATTTTAAGGTACCAAACCACAACAACAATATATATTCCAATTCAATGCCTCGTTAACTATATACAGAGTTAAATTAATTTTACCCGTTTTATACGCGTTTTAATCCAAATTAAAGTTTTTTTTTTATTCCGACATTTAAATCCACGGTGTAATGAAATATTTATTGATTCTATATACTTAGGACCCGTGGACCATACATGTTGTAGAATAAAAAAATGTAAATCAAATATCTAAATTAATATAATTGAAATGCGCGAAGAACAATCGGATAGAACCGATCTCTCTTATATAACACTTCAACGCTGCGGTTTGATATGTAATAATTTATGAGCCGCGCGCGCACGCGGAGGAGAAATGGTGCATAAAAGATGATAATACCATCCAAGTACTGTTTAAGCACCATATAAATTTGAATATATACATTGTGACACAAAAGATTATTATTATAAAATATAAATCAAGAAAGCAAACATTTTTATTATTTATGTTCTTCAGACATTTAGCAATGTCAATAAGTTACGTTATATTCTTGAGTTTGATGGTCAATAAAAATCAAACAAAACCGATTAACATTTTGCAGAAGTTTTTTTTTTAGTGCTTAAAGAAATCGGCTATAAAAATCATAAATTTACGTTCGTTCAAATCGAAAGATGCGGGATTGGAATAATTATGTTCTTTACTTTGTATACGTATCTTTAACGTGGCCATAAAATGTGTACATTGTTTGTTTAAAATGTATATATCAGTGATAATTAGAAGTGGCCAAAAACAAAGAGTTAATTGGTGCATTAATAGATAAAGCGATCGGTGTATCGGATTCATCTGAACATCCATCATATGTGAATGATGTAAACCATACTAATAGTTTTTCAAGATTATTGATACCTTCTTCTAATCAGGGCATTATCGGGACGGGAGCAGCCTGTGGATACATTGTATGGTCGGTCTGACGGTTAATAGGTTACATCCCTCGGTGAAAAAGGAGGCTGTACAAACTTATATTTGCTCGAAAATATTAGACTGCAATGCTGACCAGGTGGAATGTAAATCACTGTTGGCTAAGGATCGTGATGCGGATAACGTACTTACTTTCGTTTCTTTTAAAATTGGTTTGACTCGGGAACATTACAATAAATTAAATAATTCAGACATGTGGCCTCCAGGTATACTGATACGACCTTTTATGAGTCATCCGCGGAAATCAAAAAACGTGTTTGGTGTCCGGCTCGATCAGAACCTCCGTTAAATTCCACTATAGCTTCTACTATCTTATCATCACCACATCAAGTAAATTCAGCTGTAATGCAAGCGGTATTCGCTCTAAATCAAAGAATCTATTTTTATCTTTACTTGAGGATGAATATGAAGTGGTCTGTATAGCGGAGTCTTGGCTAACATCTAATTTTAAGAGGGAAGAATATTTTCCGGCATCGTACATTGTTCATCGTCGAGATAGGCATCTTCTTAAAGACACATATGAGAAAGGTGGAGGTGTGCTAATTGCTGAAGAATCAGATAACATGCGTTTTCACTAATCGTTTGTGTAATGTATAAATTCCATGCGATTCTAATTTTGGGGTGTATGATAAAGTCATTGATATTATCAAGTCTAGCATAGCACCCATTTTGCAACCAGAGCATCGTTTATGTATATTGGATGATTTCAATTTACCAAATGTTAATTGGCTTCGAGTTGATGATTTTTTAACTCCGTTGAACTTGAATGCGAATTATGATAACTTCATGACCGGATTACTTTTCAATGGGTCTCAAACAATGTATGGACGTCAAGAACAAGTGTGGGAATGTTCTGGACCTGGCATTTTTACCGTTTGATCAACAAGTTATTGTCGAGACGTGTGATGATTTAGCTGGAGCGTCGAGCGTATACCACTTTCCAATAAAAGTGTCACTGTCTTTCGATGTATGTGAAATTATCAAGGATGAGTTATTTGTTGAAAATTTTTTTAATTATAAAATTGGAGACTACGATTCCTTTAATGCTTTTCTCGATATAATTATGATTGGAATGCATTTGAGGGTTATGCTCATTTAGAGGAAGTACTGGATGCAGGAGTTTTGGTTAGGTTGTTTAGATGCGATGCGGTAATATATGTACATAGCTCTGAATGTTTAACGAACTTTTGCGAAAATGATATAAGAGTGTAGAGAAACAAAATGCTTATTATGGATTTGCTCTTCTTTATAAGCAGGATGTGTCAAAATTTGTACAATTAGTGCGGCAAACTTTGGATATTGTGCATTACTTTTGCTACAGAAAAATTCCCGAGAAAACAAGAATTTCTTTGTTTAAATTTTATTCATTTAAACTCTAGCCAAATTTAATTGTCACCCGTTATTATTTTTAAAGTCTCTTGCTCCTATCATTTATCCTTGTTCCAATCAAATATTTTTACGAGCGTAACATATCAAATTCGATTTTGAGGTTCGTGTTCTATTCAATTGGGTTTCTTTTATAATATTAGGAACTTATTACAGGGTGACCAGATGAAAATTTTCAAATTATTACTTTCAATTTTCATTATACCAATTTAATTCTCAACAATATGAAGTCGTAAGAATAATTTAAATGGAATTTCACGAGCCCAGAGAGAAACTAAGCAAAGATGGAAAAAATTCAGAAATTTGAGGGGCAGCATTTATCAATTTTCAAACGGAAGTTGGAATCCATTTTTGCATCGTACTCAGTGGTGCAACCGGGTTTTTGGTGGTAATTGTTGGGTGTTATATGTCTATAGACGTATACGTTTGTGTTCATAGTATTGTTTTTTGTGCAAACGCCTTTACTTTGCAAACGATCTACAAAATTTTACAAAATTACTTCATCCATCATGCTATGAATTCTGACATTGTGATAGAATTTATAACAAAAAATTAAAAATTTATTCATTCTCAAAGTTCAACGGCGCATCCCGTAAATTTATGAGTTATTTTCCAATGTTGATTTGAAATTTCATCAAAAAATTTAAAAATTCGGTAAAAAATTGTTTTAAAAATTTTCTGACATTGTAGTGAAGTTCCAGAATTTAGAAAATTTTAAAGATTTTAATTTTTGAAATTAATTGATGTTTGAAGTCAGTCATTTAAATTTTGAATCACTAACATTTTAATTTTTTCAAAGGCGGTTATGGATCTTTTTGAAATTCAACTTCTAATGCAGTGGACATATTTTTGCGTAATTCGGTTGGTTAGATATTGAGAATAAATAAAATTTGCCCCTTCACCCAGCTTACCCCTTTTTAATTTTAGCACCCAATCTTGCGCCGTCCCAGTTAACACAAAAACACGCTATACTTTAGTTAACAAAATAATTTTGAGCTACAGCACATTTAATTTTGCTCAAAATTGAGATTATTAAATCAAATATCATTATCAAATAAATTGATTTATTTATTTGAAAAAGGTAAAGATTTTGTTCAAAAAATGATTAAACTACTTTTAGAATATACATTGAGCTAATTAAATTTAAAGTAAATATTTATAGCTGAATTTTTACAAATTTTCTAAATTATATGTTTTAATCTGTAATATTGAGCTATAAAACTAATTGAGCTTAATCGAAATAATTAAAAGAACCATTCCTATGTTACAATTTCAGAAACATTGATGCTTGTAGAGCTTACAATTAAATTATGGCAAACCAACAGACTTTGGTTAATTTGATTGATGAAGTCTATACACATAAATTGAAAGGTGCAAAAAATATCAAATTATCGCAAACAAGATTTGCCAAATTACTTTCGGTCCGCTGTCTTATAGCATTTTCAACGCGAATTTTATTTGTGGCTCAAATTTTTTGTTTTATAGTATGAGAATACCACAAAAAATCTCATTTATGTAGGAATGGTGAAATTTATTCCTAAATTTAAAACTACGCGTCAGTTGAAGGAACCGTGGTATAATAAATAGCTTATTAATCTGAAAAACCGTAAAGGCTCATAAGAGATTTAAACATTTCCCTACTCCTGCCTGACAGGTACGCTGTATTTGAATCCTTGAGAAATGAATTCAGAATATTGAATAAATTTCTTTACAACAATTACATTTTGGAGATCGAATCGAACATAAAGGATAGACCTGATAGCTTCTGGAGATTCGTTGATTCTAAAAGAAAAACGTTTGGGTCATAATTTGAAAGATAATTGTAACTTGTTCGCTGACTTTTTTGAGAGTGTTTATGTAAAGAAACCGTTAACGACAGATTCGATATCGAGCTATTGTTCAGTGGGTAATATAAATTGTTCCTTGCAATTGGAACTTGATACTGTTTTGAATGGTCTATACTCTCGCTTGATATCAAATCAAAGTGCAGGGTTTGAGTACATCCCTCCCTTGGTTCTTAGAATGTTCGTTTTAACAAAAGCCTTCGACCAGGATACTTCCCGATCTTTTGGAAATGCTCTTTAATTAAACCAATATTTAAGTCAGGTTCCAGAAGTGATATTACTAATTATCGAGCCATCAGTATTTTATCCGTTTTGCCGAAGCTTTTTGAAAAATTAGTCAAAGATTTTTTTTTTTATACTCGTAGAGTATTAAAGTCTGGCAGATCAACTGTCTCGAATTTGTTTTTACTGACCAATTATATTTCAACGGCTTTTGAATTGGGTATGGATGTACAGGTTGTTTATTCAGATTTTAGCAAGACCTTTAACAAAATTGATCACATACTACTATTCCTTAAATTGGAGTCTTTGGATTGTAATAGTTTACCTACTAGGTGTATCAACTCATACTTAGATGGTAGAACTCAAATCGCTAAGATAGGGAATTACATGTGTAGACGGATTCATGTTACATCAGCGGTTCCCCAGGGAAGCCATTTGGGTCCCCTTTTATTCATTCTTTTTATTAATGATGTGATTAACTGTATTAAGTTTTCTGAGATTCTTATATATGCTGACGATATTAAAATTTTTAAAACTATTTCGAATATTCGGGATGCAGAGGAGCTACAGTCGGATTTATCGGATTTTACGAATTGGTGCACGTAGAAGGAATGTTTTGAACTTTGACTACGAATTTTTTCTCAAAGACCATAGAATTGAGAAAGTGAACACTTTCAAAGATTTGGGTATCACATTCGCTTCTAATTTATCCTTCCAAATTCATATACAGGGCTTTGTTTCTAAGGCGTTTTCCATGTTAGGGTTTGTTAAAAGATTCTGCAAAGACTTCTGGGATCGTGTATATTATGTTGGTGCGCTCGCAATTAAATTATAGCGTAGTTATTTGGGACCCATTTTATCAGGATTCTTCTGATCTTATAGAAAGGGTTCAAAGACAATTCTTAAAATATGCCTTGCGTAGATTACAATAATCTTCCCAATTAAATTCTTTCTCCTTATAGGGGACGATGTAAACTATTAAAATTGGAACCTCTCTCTATTCGTAGAACTGCGACGTGTGCCACTTTTGTCCGTGATCTCCTCGTTTGTAGAATTGATTGTAATGAGATTCTCGATTTATTTTCTATTTACCTTCCAACACGTGTGTTACGATCGAGTGGGGAGTTTGTTCTTAAATTACCAATACGAACTAGTAATTTAGCTATGAATGAACCTGTTTATAATGTCTCGGATGCTTTTAATAAAGTACGGTTGATTTTTGATTTTAATTTGTCAAGAGATGCATTTAAGGTTTGGATGTCAGATTTTCTTTCTAATTTATGGTAAAGTTTTTTTTTTTTTTTTTGTATTGTAATGTAGAATATTTTAAAATTGTAACCAGATTTTTTTTTAAAGTTGGTAAATAAATAAATAATTTGCTATATGGTACTTGACCACAAACAAATATTTCGTTGCGTGTTATGTTTTTCTTTCACACCACCTAACCATTAATCTTTGTTGATAGATTTGCTCTTTTAAACAAAAATCACTCAATCGTAAATGTATTAACTAAAATATCACTCACAATTTTTAACCAAGCCTTCTTAGAATTTTTTGGCTCTTCCTGCTTAACATCGTAAATAAACAGTATGAGGCAAAACAACTTAAAATAGCCCCAACAATCTTGGACATCTTAAACCTTTTTCATATATGTACATATACATATATGTATGTACAAAATCAAAATATCGATAACATAATCACCTGTCATATCAACACCCCGCGATAAAACTCGAGCATACATCATTCCTATGTACATACATATTTATATACTTGCTGTTAATTTTGGGTTAACCCTTCATCAAAATTATATAAACATACAATACAAATTCAAGTATACTCGTATCTATACATCTCTTAAAGACATTTTTATTGAAACAAAAACAGAGAGATAAATTTAATAAAACATCACCTGTCATAAACAAAAAAAAGAACAAAAACCAACACAAAATTTGGATCAAAAAACCATGTGTGCGTTTTCTCTAACATTCTTCTTGATCTCCCCAACAAAAAACAAAAACAAAAAAAACCGAATTGACCAAAAAAAAAATTCTTAGGAATTTCTTATCCATTTCTTAACCGCTTCGTTTTTGTTACAATTTTAGAAAATTCCTGGTCTTAAGACTTAAAAAAATTATTCGGTTGTCTAATTAAAAATGGAATTTATTATTTCAGTTTATCAACTTACCTATATAGGTTTTTGTTGTTGTTGTTGGTTCAGGAAGCATTATCAAATCGTATCACGATCATATTAATGCAACACATTATAACTTTTACCATAACAGCGTACGATCAATAAAACAAAAGGGTGAATGAATCAGCATCTTTTTATTTAATTAATGCATGCGGAGATTGCAGATGGTCGGAAGTGGTTCTTGAAACAAATTTGATTTTATAATTCGTATGGTCATATTGGTAAAAATGGATTGTCACTATATGTAAAAAATGCAAGGTGCTTTTTCATGATCGAATTTGATCAATCTTTCCAAAGTGACATAATCAAAAATTTCAGAATATTTGCCTTGTTATATTTTACCATTGGTCCCTTGTCAAGATTGTGCGTTTAAATCGATAACTATTTTGAGAGATTTCTTGTCCATTCTTGAATTATGATTTATGGAACAAGCCAAGGAAGCAAATTTTCTGTAAATCCCAAGATTTAAGAAATGAAAAATTGGCGGAAATTTAATTTAAAAAATATAAAGGGCTGAAACCTCATAAAATGATCAGAACTTCGGTGTTGATTAATTCAACTCCCAAATCAATCCCAAAATGAACTCTGCTCTTAAGTCAATCTTTAGCTTAACCTCCAACTCAATTTACAAGTCAACCTCTATCTCAATAGCAACATAATCTTAAACGCAATCACCAAATTAACGGTCAGCCCTTCCATCAATTAAATCACCAAATCAACCCTTAATCCACTTTCAAATCAATCCTTAACCTAACTCCAAATCAACCCTTAAATAATTCCCCAACCGAACAACTCACACCGCAAAGCAAGCTAACTAAATCCTAATTTTAAGTCAACTTAACTAAGCTCAACCCAAATCTCAACCTTCTGCTCAACTCTACACTTATTTTCCAACCCAATCCCAAAATTAACTCGATTCGAAAGCTACATGCGTGAATGAAATCAACTCAATCTTACCTCTCACTGAACCCTAAACTCGACCTCAAATTAATCTCTAACCGAACTTCTCTTTCAAATCCATCTCAATTTCAATTCAAACCCTACTCACCATCGAACCGGCATACTTATCGTCGTACCATTACCTTAAACAATCATCACAATCTACCATCATACCATTATGACACTATACCATTAAACCATCATTCAATCGTACCATCGTACCATCATACAATCAGATAATCATACCAATATATAATCATACTACTATACCATCGTACTATCATACCGTCTCTATAATCATACCATCATCATTCTAGAATAAATACCGTCATACCATCGTTCTTTCTATCACCATCATACAATAATATCAATCCATCATACCACTATATCATCATAACATCACACAATCATAATATCATATATACCAACTTACCACGATATAATCATACCATCGTACTGTCACACCATTATACCATCGTACCATCATACCATCTGCGTTTAATCTGCTCCTATAGCTCGGTACATTGAGCGCCTCAGCCCAACCTGGTGCTCCATATAGCATAATAGAGGTAATCACGTTCGATAGGAGTTTCTTGCTATTATAGGTTGGGCCACCTACTCGTACATTTGGCATTAGCCTAGAGAGCATAAAAACAGCCTTTGCTGCCTTGTTACTGACAAATTCTATGTGATCCTTAAACGAAAGTCTGGCATCCATCATCACTCCCAGGTATCTGATAGCTGACGTCGACAGAACTTCCTGATCCATCTTTTGGAGAGATATTGACTCCTTCGTTTTCCTGCTTGTGATAAGAAGTGCTTCTGTTTTATGCTGTGCCAGCGTCAAACCTACAGCTGACATCCAGCTTTCAACTTTCTCAAGTACCTCCATCCATTTGAGTTGAATTTCCTCTATCTCCTTAGCAACAATGACTATCGCAATGTCATCAGCAAATCCTACAATCAGTGCTTCTTTAGGTAAAACGAGTCTGAGTACACCGTCATACATGATGTTCCACAGCGTCGGCCCCAAAACTGAACCCTGGGGTACGCCACCTAGAATCTCATAATCGATTGGCCCATCGTCTGTGTCATATTTCAGTACTTTATTCCTGAAATAATCCCTAACAATTCTCTGTAAGTAGAGTGGGACATTAATCCTTTTTAAGGCTAAGAGGATTTCTTTCCAATTAGCAGTATTAAATGCGGTCTTAACGTCGAGCGTAATCACAGCACAATATTTTTTCTTGCCACCTTTCCATCTCTTTCCCTTGATCGCACTTTGAGCAATGTTTTTGACAAGTTCCACCGCATCAATGGTAGATCGGCCCTTCCGAAAGCCAAACTGCTTATCCGAGAGACCATCAATTTCTCCAATATATGAATTAAGCCTGTTGCATATTATACACTCAAACACCTTTCCCATCGTATCGAGCAGACATATAGGGCGGTAAGCTAACGGTTGGTCGAGTGGCTTACCAGCTTTAGGAATCAGGACCAGGGTTTGTAGTTTCCACTGTTTCGGGAATATGCCTTCGCTTAGACATTGATTATACACCTCGAGGAATATTCCTGGTTTGGCGGTAATTGCCGCTTTTACTGCCACGTTTGGTATTTTACTCGGACCCGGGGCTTTGTTAACTCCAATCCTACAACAAGCCACATTCAGCTATTCCAAGGAGATTTCTGGCACTGTTTCACTTTCCAATCTTCGTTCGATTTCTGGGATCTTTCCGAATTGTTGCGGAAAAAGACTGGAAACAATTTCCCTCATTGTTTTGGCACAGGTCGTGGCTTCATTCTGTGGACGCCTAAGCTTGCCCATTATTAGCTTGTAGGGTCTGCCCCAGGGGTCGCGATGCACCTCCTCGCACGGTTCAGCAAAACAGCGCCGCTTGCTTTGACAAATGGCCTCTTTAAGCCTCCTACGAGCTTCACGAAATTCGTTTTGGAGACCAACCGAACTAGAAGTACGCTTTGACCGCTGAAATTTCCGTCGAACACTATGGCAGGCTTTGCGAAGCTGGGCTATTTCCTCGGTCCACCAGTAAACTGGGAAAAGACGGCGACCTACAGATCTTCTGGTCATTGTTGCATCACAGGCTTTAATAATGCCAGTTGTTAATTGGCTTACCTTATCGTTAATAGATCCAAGTAGTTTGATATCCTTAGTCTAGAGTAGAAGAGATTCTTGGTCGAAAGGCGTTGACTTCCATCCAGCAAATTTCCTATCTTGTTCTCGTGGCTCGCTTTTCCAGATATTAAGTTTAATTATGATTGCTTAGTGGTCGCTTTGAGTGTAACGCTCGCTGACTTCGAAGCTAACTCTTGATGAAAGACCTGCACTGACAAAGGTAAGGTATACCACTGATCCGACTCCGGCCCTGCGAAACGTGAGGACCTTTCCTACATTACAAAGCACGACATCCAGTACCGAGAATGCCTCCATCAGAACCTGCCCTCTTCGGTTTGTGCATTGACATTCCCATTCGATCGCCCAGGCATTAAAATCTCCGGCAATAATGACAGGCTTGCGATTTAGAGCATCAGCTACCAGACGGTCCAGAAAGATTTCGAACTGCTCAATTGGGATATTTGGTGAGGCATAGCAACTATAAATATGGATTCCTTGAACTTTCACTCTGGTGAAGTCAGCCTCGATACCTGACGCCGATTCTTGAAATATGAAACGACCACAAGACCAAACAGCCGCTCAGTTCGTAGTATCATTCGCCCATTTAGCACTATTCATATTCCTGTATTGCTCGCTAATAATGGCAATGTCCACCCCTAGCTCGCGCACTGTCTGGGCTAAGAGGTCTTGCGCTACCTCAAATTTCATTCATAAGGTGACGCCTTACCATACCCAGTCGAATGGGATGATCGAGGTATGGTATCGAACGTTAAAAAGCGCATTCAAAGGCTACAAAACTAACGACTGGATCGATGCATTACCTACAATACTACTAGGGTTGAGGTCAATGTTTAAAGAAGACATCATGGCTACGCCATCAGAATTGGTAGATGGGATGTCACTGCGGCTACCCGGCGAATTCTTTCACGAGGTTTCAGCAACAGAAAACGAAGCTAAGTTTCTGAAAAATCTAAGCCGAATGATGAACATACTTAGACCGAAACCTGCGAGCCATCACGATCGGTCGAAGTACTTTGTGCAGAAGCAGTTAACAGATTGCACTCACGTTTTTGTGCGAAACGACGCGGTGCAAGGTCCACTCCAGCCACCTTACGACGGACCATACGAGGTCGTGCAACGATTCGACAAGTATTTCAAAATCCGGATCCATAACCAGGCAAGAAAAATCTCCATCGACCGATTAAAAGCAGCGTTTTTGCCCTTAGACGATCAGCCTATCGAAGTGCCAGTGGAGAAATCATACGACAACGAGCAACCTACGTAACCTATCGAGGTTCCAATGGAGAAGCAGCACGATGGTGAAAACAAGCGCCACCACATCGAGATCTGGACGTCGTGTTCAGATTCCTCTCCGTTACCGATAACCTGAACACTGCGAGGGGAGTAGTGTGGCAGCACCATCGTGGAATTACCAAGACACCAATATCGAAACGTTCAACGGGTAAAACCAATATAGAAAGCTACAACAGGTAACACGAGAAACGATTGACATATAATTTTTTCTTAACGAGTGTTGAACTATGAGTCTTGCATCATTATCACCGATCATCATCATTTTTAAATTGTTACAAATAAAACATTATACTGTGAATAATTGCGTTTTTCATTTTTAGTGAAATATAACTACACGTACACACTACCGCACGATTATCGCCATTTTATCAACTTCGCCATGGTTGATCTCGCTACACTTCGCGCATACCATAGCTTATAATTGGTGAATCCTACATTACTACAGCGATTTCCATATCTCAATCGGTTAGTTCCATTCAAATTGGCCATTTTCCAGGACTTCTGGAACCACGGGAATTTCATCCAAAATCGGTTGAGAAATGGTTTAGGTTCATTCAAATTCGCTGTTTTCAAGACCCCTAAGCCGTATCCGGAACTAATTTTGGTGTCCCATATAAATAAAAAGTCACCAAAAAAGAAAGAAACAAAAAAAATCGCAACAACAATAATAAATAAATTAAGAAAATGAAACTTGGCCCAACGGAGGATGCCTACACGACTTTCCCCACAGTCATTTCCGAAACCCTTGAGACAAATAAACAACAAACATAACGTACAATTTTATTTCGTTTAAATATGGTAGATACTTAAATACAAGCTTTACCTGTAATTCTGAAAATCATATTAGTAGTATTAACTTAACCCTTTCAAAGCAAGTGGTTTGTTCATAAATTCAAAAAAAAATTCTCGACATTCCTCCGTGTTCATACTTTTGGAATGAAGTTGCGTTCTGTTTTACATAGCCACATACCTAGAAGACAAATGAAAAGGACAGACGTACTGATAATTTGTTGGCTAGCGAGACAGAACTGCCGTACCATAAGATCCTCATGATTCAGGTAATTGAGTTCTACGTTTATAAAAATGTTTCCCTCAAGTTCTTCATTGTGTTTCTCTTCTTGCTTCACATAATCGAAAAAGTTGGCGTACAGATGAACTCGCGTGTTTTCATTGAAATTTGTTTCACATGCCTCCAAAGGCGGATTTTACGAATGATACCAATATAAATAATAATCATATAATTATAACATCGTACTACCATACTATCATGCAACCGTACCTTAATAACTGCATAATATTATACCACAACACCATCATACTATTATACCATCATACCACCATATCATAAAACCGGCACACCATCGTACCATCAAACCATCATACCTCCTTAACGTCATACCATCATACTATTACACCACTGTATCATCACACGCCATACCATAATAACATCCTACCAGTTTCCATCATACCATACACAATTGTATTATCATTACTTTATACCATCAAACAAACATACTAATAAACCATCATACCATCAAACCATCTCACCCATCATACCTTTATATCATCATACCATTGTACCATTGTATTATCATACCATCACACCACCATTCCATCATACTACCACACCATTGTATCATGGTAACATCGCACCGTCGTATCATCGTACCATCCTACCTTTATACCATCATACTGTTACACCATCACCATCACAATCACATTCACCATCATCATCGCCGTCATCATCCCCTCAGATCTCATCATCATCATCACCATTAGCATCAACATCACCACCGCCATCTTCGTTAAAAAATAATGATACATGTGTCGATTTATTTTTGATTTTGTACTAAATATCCAAAACTCGACTCAATCGGTGAAATTTCAAAAATACCACTTGTAAATGCCTCGTCACAAGGGAGCATGAGCAAGGGGTAACAATTTTTGATCACTACGGGGGTGTCCCCATGTCGTGCAAAATTTGGAAGCAATCGCTCGAGTGGATCAAGAGCTTTTGTGGAACCCACAAACATGCATACATACTTACAAATATTTTTCTTCTTTTACGGAGAGAAGTGAATACTTTCGACGCCATTTTGAATTGATATAATTGTATTTTTCCTTTCGACAGACAGATTCCCTTCTAACCCTACTAATTTCGTTGAGTTATGTTGGATTAAGAAACTTAACGAAAATCCTAAACTCGACATGTTTCCATGATGAGATAATCAACGTTAATCCCAGTTAACTCTCTCATGGAAACGTAATATGTGAGAGATGCGTAGACGCCAAGTTTTGTTTTATATAAAACAAAATTCATTCTTTGTTGTTCTGTCAAGGTTGTAACTTGCTGTGAATAATTATTTATGTTAGGTAAATTTGTGTGATATTAGTACCATAAACTTTACATTTGTACTAATATGTCGTGTGCATATTCTTTTTATCTTTCATTTTTAATACACGTCGTTTTTTACACGAAATTCGAAGAAACATTCATAAATCTACAACATCGTTTTCAGATTAAATCAGAAAAGAAAATGAACAGAGAAAATGGCAGTAACTTCTGCTAATGGCGATGCTCAAGGCGTGTTTTTTACAAGCTGGAACACAAAGTGAACAGGAGAGTGATTGGAAATGCATCCGCTGAATCGTCGGGGTCAAATAAACCAGAGAAGCTCGGGTTTCTAAAATGTTGTAAAGAACATATTGTGTTTCAAACTAATTTATATGCTAACTCAAATGCACTTGTAATTTAATCGCAGCAGAAGGAATACAAGTGTTTCTTCAGCTGAGAGATACCTACGTAGATAACTTCTGTTATATCGATAAATCGTTTTGAATCGATTTTAACTTATACATTTACAAAGGTAACGGCGAATTTGAGTTGTTTTTTCAATAACAAAAAGAAGGTAAAGCAGAGTTTCAGTTCAACTGTTTACTCTCAAAGTCCATTTAATAAAATTTATAATGATATCCATAAAGAAAAAAATTATAAAGGCGGATTAAATTGAGCCTGGAAAACGTCACAGCAACTCACACATAGAAAATTATTTTGCTACTACATATTAAAAGAAGATGCAGAAATTGGATGGTTCGCGTCTCGGGTTGTGATGAATAAATGTAATTTTTTTTGCGGTGGCTTTAAAAATAAATTAAAATAATTTTATACGTTAGTGCCGGTTAATTTAGTGTTAAAAGTAATTATGAGTGTACTAGTGACGAGTTTTTTTTTTATCAAAAGTGTGTTTCAATCGTAAATTTTGTGTTAATACTAAATTAATAAATATAACTTAAAAACCACCATTTTTTTTTTTAGTTAGTGACAGAATGGGTAAGACTGCATTCTGCATTACCGATAGTTTAATACCGACGTTGTTTATTAAAATGGAATTGCATGCTTTGTTTTATACAAAAGTCGTAAAGAATTTAAGCAATTAGTTAATGAATTGTTTAGTTCATAAATAATTGGATAGTGGCAACATGACGAAGTGGTCATTTTTAGTGTTGTGATAAAAAAAATAAAAAATGTATTTAAATGTTAATATAGTTTTGTGAAAGTTTTTTGTGTCATAAGGAAAATATGAGTTTCTATAATTAAGAAGAAAATAATAGTGCATAAATTAGTGAATTAAATATCCTTTGACAGTGTTGAGTTATTTACAGATCATTTATGACAAATGGTAAAGTAATTTTCTACATTACCGATACCATTTTGTGTATGTGTTGTAAGGTAAGTGTTGCATTATTAACCTTAGCTGTGTTTTTAATTTTGATTACTTTTTATTTATTTTAATTACGCTTTTTTGGTAAAGGATGAAATTAATTTTGAAAGGTTAAAAGAAATATAGTGGATTAGGTTAATGTCTTTTCATAGTGTGTTAGTGTTAATAACAAAATTTAATTGTTATTAACATTGCTGCCTATAGTGGATTGTGTTTTTGGCAGAGATAGGTAGTGTTGAAAACTAGTATTTATGACACAGTTTTCGACACTTTTTGACACGAGTTCGGACACTGTTTTAACAGTTTGAACATTTTTCGAAATTTACCATTAAATATATATCAAAAACTTGCTCACGAAACAATAAGAATATTTTGTTTCCTTTTATTCCTAATATCCGCTCGCACAGTTTTTAACACTTTCCGACAGTTTTTGACCATAATTTAAGGTTTTTGACCTATTTCTGACAAAATTGTTGAAAAATCAGATTTTTTAGCGTTTTACCCATCTCTGGTTTTTGGATACCAAAGTCAGTAGTCACAAATAAATTTTTCCCCACATAAAGTTGTCTATTTCAAGTGTAGACAGTTGGGGAGAACGGATATACGAGAAATTTATGATTGACCTTTCTTTCGATCGTAAGAGCATAAATAAACCAACGTGATTTTGTAATTTGTTGAAGGTACCGATTTGTTTACCGTTGTTTTACCAGATTCGCACTAGGAATTCTTATACATACTTATATACCATATGATCGAGTAGGTTTGAATCGAATTCAGAAACAGCAATAGCCAATGTGGGATATAAAAATGTGCATTAGGGTATGTTAGTGTTAGTGCCTACGGTAAATGCCAAAACCAACAAAAATATCTATACACTTTTGCTGGTTTTGTAAATGCTGTTAGTGCATGAGTATGTGTGTGTGTGTGGATGTTTATTGTTGAATTGATGAAGAGTCTTGCTTGTATTTTATATGGCTTGCTTATTCTAGGATTGCCGTTGTTCGGTTGTATTTGTATGCATGGTTTTTCCTTTACTGTACAATGGCATCGAGCGCGATCGATTTATTATTGTTTTTCGATTTACTCTTTATGCGATGCAAGTAGATATGTTGGGGCATGGATTGAGAACAATTTTTTGTTGGATGAGATGCGTTGAAAGAATTTATAGTTTATGTTATTGTATTTTATTTATTCAAGCAATTTTCTTTGCGGCAAGGATTGTAAAGTTTTGGATTCTAAACCGAATTGATTCGGAATTTAAATTTCGTTGGACAGGTTATGGGTTTGTATTTTAATTGAGTTTATGATTCAAATCATAGATTTTGTGCTAATTGTTTTTAATTGGTACAAATAGGAAAATAATAGCTTTTGACTTATATTTGTATTCTTGATTAATTTAAACCACTGCACAATACAGTGGGATTTTAAGCGGAATAGACGAATAAGCAATTAGTTATTATTTAAAGTGATTTTGGAGATGTTTCTGAGATTAGCTAATTAAGTTGTTAGTTTGTTAATTTGGGAATTGAACTTATTTGGTTTCGGGTCTTAGAAGATTTTAAATTCGAATCTTAGAATTGTATTGGGATTTTCAGAGTCATCATGTATTGGGATTTTCAGAGTGAAGAAACCGTGATTTCTTTCTTTTTGATTTATTTTTATTATTTACTTTTATACTCGAATTATTTAATTTAATTTAGTAAGTATGGCACTTCGGGCTGTTAGTATTTAATATGTTCTAGGTTAATTAAAACTATTTTGTAGTGTTCTTTAAGCAGAATAAAGTAACAGACAAAATTATTATTTAATTTTAATTTTAGTGATATTTCTGGAATTAGCTGATACATTTCTGGAGGCAAAAGCTAGCTACCCTAGATTTGGTAATGAAATTTTATAGGGTTTCAGATTTTTAGTGTTTGGTTCCGGGTTTCACTGAATAGTGAAATTAATTTTTGCGGTGTAATCGAATCATTAATGTCATATTATATTTCCGATTTTAATCCCTTTGTTGCTGATTGTTGACTTGTCTTTACTTTTCAGCATAGTTGTCTGCATGTAACATCTTCGCCCCCATTGAATCACCTGATTCAATATCCTGTATTGGATTTCGTTTGATTATTTTTCCGATATTCACAGACTTGATGCTGACCATTCGAACCTTACCATCATTACCATCATTACCATCATGAACATTTGTAACTCAGCCATTGGGCTGGAGCTACATTATCATCCCGCAAAAGTACTACATCGCCAATTTGTTTCTCCTTTGAAGTGAAGTTATAGTCACGATGCCATCGTTGCCAAAAGTGACGTCGAATTTGTTTGATGATATGCCATCGTGTATTTGGAGTAATGTTATCACCTCCCTCACCTCCATCAGCAATATCCGTAAATGTTTGGCCTATTAAAAAATGTACTGGTGTTAACACGTCGATATCTTCACACATACTTGCGCAAATCGGCCTTGAGTTGAGTTAAAAGTTCGATCAGTTGGTTGTTTGGTTGTTGGCACTAACGAAGTTAGTACCGTTGTCACTCACAATTGTTTTGCAAATTCCTCTTCTTGCCACAAACCTCTTAAAAGCACCAAAAAAATTTTCTGTTGTTAGATTTCCCGCAACTTCCATATGAACGCATTTACTACTCATACATACAAATATACATATATCAGCCTTAATCTTGATTTGGCCTCCTCTTCTTCGGATCGGGGTAATGTGAAACGGGCCGCAGTAATCAACACCAACCTCGTTAAATGGATGAATGGGGTTCACACGACATGCTGGTAGGTTACCCATAATTTGTTTTTCTTTGAGTGGACTGTATGTTATACAGGTAACACAGCTGCGCACTATTTTTCGGACAAGTAGTCTTGCTTTGACAATCCAATATTTTCGTTTGACAAGGCTTGTTAGTAGAGTGACTCCAGCATGATAATAGGTGACGTGCGTATGTTCGACAATTACTCTGGAATGGAGCATGACACTTCTGGATCCTTCCCCCTACTCGAATTTTACCATCATCATCTAAAAACGGATTTAGACTGAAGAATGAGCTAGAATTTGGAATCGGATTCTCTGCTTTGAGTTGTTTGATCTCGGTTTTAAATTCTGCATTTTGAACAGCTTTAATAAGGAGTCGTTTCGCCATCAGCAACTTTCTCGCATATTGCTGTTGATGATGTTTCCTTGCTTCCTTGCTTTGACGTTATCTACAAATGTTAGTATAAGTTCCAGAACCTTCGTCATTCTGAAAAAGCAAGAAAACTTATTAATAATAACATCAAATAACGTTTCGGTTGCGATTGTAGCTTTAAAAGTTGATGATTTTATCTTAGTGTAGGGCCGCTCCACCATAATGTACTATTTGCCAGCTCCTCTACCGGAATACCGCGGGAAGGTAGATCAGCTGGATTAAGTTTTGACGGTATGTACCGCCAAAGTTTTCTTCGTGGATGCGTCGAAAGCCAATCTTTCAATCAGTGTCATTAATTTGCTTAGCAACAATGCTCCTAATTAAAAAAATCGAGGGATATTTAATTGTTTCACTGGTGCGACCTTCGATTTCGCATCAATCAAAGTAGAATATCCCTCAGCAACACAATATACTGCAGCTGCATACGCTAGCGTCACTAAATCAATGAAGCGTGAATTTGGTTGTTGTCTTGATCCACCTTTGAACCTTAATTTGTGTAATCATCGAATATTCGTGCCTTATTTTGAGCCATTCTTCTAATATATCCTGCTGCGGAAGCTTGTCATCCCATTCTATGTTTCTGACCCAAAGAGCTCGAAACAAGATCTTGACTCTAATTGTTAATGGAGATAACCACCCTAGTGGATCGAAGTTTTTGCTGGCTTCGGATAATAAGGTTCGCTTTGTATGGCGGCTGCTCTCTGGTAAGTTGGAAGTAAACCCGAATGTACCTTCACCTTGCTTCTAAGAAAGACCTAAAATTTTTGTATCTTCTTATAGGTTTCGACATTAAATTGCCTTGTTCTCCTAAACATCTTAGAATTTCCACATCATTGGATAAAAACTTCCGAAGGTGAAACCCGTGCTTTTCAAGACACTTTCGGATGGCGATAATTAAATCCTGCAATTCTTCGATGGTATTTACTCCAGTCATTAGATTGTCAACATAGGTGTCCTCTTCGATTGATTTAGCAGCTTTTGGAAATTCTGATTGGATATTTCTGCCAACTTCCACTAAATTTAAACTAATATTAAACAATATCTACGCACTGGTGCATTAGAGTGTGGGCGGCATAAAATGTTTTGCAGTTCACTATCCTTTGCAGAGACCCACACTTGACTATACATTTTTTCCACATCACCCGTTACCACGAAAGCGTGTTGCCTGAAGCGACCCGGTATATATTTCATGTGCCCTAGCCGTTCATATTCCTCCATGAATTGAACGTATAGTGCCTGAAACTTTGCATTGCCTAATAGCACGGCTGGTGTTCGAAATGGCAGTCTCACTGTGAACTTTACGTCGTTTCCACGAAAGGTTGTGGCCTTGAATAATTCTTCACACATCTGTTGTCATCAGTAGTTTCTCTTGGTTTCTTACGGATTTCCTCTATTTCCCAGAACATTCGGAGATTTCTATCAATATCGGTCAAAATATTGAATGATATTAAACTTGATGGTCCTACGCAATGTGGTGTTCCCGCGAGAATCCAACCAAAATCGGTTTCTACTGCCACTAGTTTGTTTGGCAAGTCAATTTTGCCACTCTTGAGACATTTAAAAATATATCCACACCAAGTAATATGTCTATTGTCGATGTAACTTCTTAAACTCCGAAAGAAATTCTGTTCCCAATTTCCAACTTGGCAAGTTTGTAGTAATTTGCGGAACTACATAAGCATCCGTAATGAACAGTTTGTTGCTTTCTTTTGAAGAGCTTGTAATCGCAGTTATCCCCTTTGACTGCCCAACTTTTTCTCGACCAATTCCTTCAATCAACACTCGCCCATTTCTTTCGGGTAGCTTTAATTTCTGGACTAGTGCTTCGGAAATAAATGAAGCTTACGAACATGAATCCAATAACGTTCTACTCTTGATAAACGAGTTATCCTGTCCCTCGATTAGCACAACAGCAGTTGGTAAAATAGCATTTAATGACTCACAATTCGTTTTATAATTTTGTGATGTGCTTGCCACCTTTGTATTTGAAGCTTCTTGACCATTTTGCATATTTGAAGTGATTTTAAGCATTTTATCGGAATGAATCAAGGTGCTGTGTTTTCGATGGCAAATTTGACAGCGAGTTTTAACTCTGCAATCCGTAACTCGATGAGTACCACTTAAACTCTAACCTTTCGTAAGTATTCATTTCCTTTAGCCGAGTACACATAAATATCTTGGTTTGTTTGACATGGATTTTCTGTTGGTTGCGAATACCATTTTAGTCGAATTTTTGTGTGAGGGCTTCCTCGTATGTGATCCAAGTGATTCTAACGCATCAGTGTGTTTCGCCAATAACTTTATCAGCTCATTAAATGTGGGGAACTCAGTTTCGGTTGTACTTAAAGCCCATTGGTTTCTGGTTTCCTCATCTAGTTTATTCAAAATAACGTAAAGAAGCCAAGGATCGCGCTTTTCTGCCTCTGGCTCAAGTGCCTTTAGTCCTCTTATTACTTCGTCGGAAGTAATGAGCTTACGAATGTTTGATGCGGTAGCGTGATTAATACTCGCCTGTTCCATGAAGGTTTTAATAAAAGCTGAAACCGTATGTCGTTTTCGATCATATCTGTTACACAATCGTTGAATACCTTCATAATAGTTGGCCTCGTTAATACTAAAATTCCTTATTATTGATTCCGCTGCTCCCTGTAGCAAGCTCTTTAGGTACTGGCATTTCTGAGCTGCTGTAAGACCTTCCTTCTGTATGTATAGTAACCGAATATAAATCAAAGAACGTTGGCACTGCATGTAGCCCCCGGAGAATGTTGGAATGGAAATCTTTGGTAGTCGTATATCCCCAAATTGCTGTTGTGAAGCATTTAGAGTATTATTATGAGCCAGGTTGTCCGTGGTCTCTTTAACAGACAGTTTACGTATTCGTGCATTCAAGAATGATACAGCGCTATAATAATTTTCCTGGAACAGCTGATGTAACAGTTTTGGAAAATGTCGATTTCCGATATATTGAAACATGTTTTGAAGAATTTCATAAACACAGATTTTAAAATATGTGATGAATTTATGGAAATTGAAAATATTGAACGTTTGGATTCCATTGTTACATCAACTGAGTTTCGCCGCACACAACCACCCGTATCCATAAATTTGATACCCGTATCCATAAATTTGATTCAACCAAAAACTAAATACCAAAATATAGTCATATTAATTCGAATTCGCCGCATTATGTTAGCTACTGCCGACGTAACTTAAACTTGGGAGAAATATGATGACCTTCAATCAACAGTTAAATGTATAAGGAATATTAGTACTGAAATGGTCAAACCACATTTAATTTTTTATAAGAAAGTGAGAGGTGCATTCTTCAAATAAATTTTATAATTAAGATATACTGGAGTAAAATCTTTACAATTTAGTTGTTATTATTATCGGGTATTTTTAAACTGATTTTCTTCCGGTTTCATCTGTATTAGTACGATTCGCTAGTACTTAACGCACAGCACATTCTGTATATATAGAATGTAAATTGTGGTATAATCAGTCCAGTCGCCGCGGCCTGATGAGAAGATTGATTTTTTCATAATCATAAGCTCATCAGTTCGAAACTGGATTGAATTCTCTTACAATCTTCGGAACATATTAAAATCATATAACCGTAGGAAGGCGAAGAAGAGATACCATGGTCCAGTATAGTAAAGGATTATACCCGTCATATGGGATACGTGGACAATTCGATATGTTAAAATCCTTGTATGAAACTGACACAAAATCTCACAAATGGTGGCATTGAATTTTCCTTAAATACAAAAGAAATGTATGGTATATCACACTGTATAGAGGCACATAAAATATTAGTGGTCAGTTCATCTAATTTCATTTAAACAGTTTTTATTCAAAAGAGCAATTCAAGAGCAATTCCAACCTCAAAGGGTTAAACAAATAAAACGCCAGCACCTGTTCTTGACTGTATTCAAATACTTTCTTACCTAATTTTCCATTCAAAGCGCGTTCTATTTGGTAAAATCATTACTATTTGGTAGTTGGAAAAAATTAATTATTATGAATTTATTGGAATCGAGATTACAACTAACAACATCATCTTTATTCTTAACTATTTTAACAAATTTTCCATTCACGTTATCACATTGTGTTTACTAGGCACTTTCTATTTCAGCTTAGGTTTTCCAACTTGTTTGGTTTCATGATGACGTTTGCATTTAAAATGTGGGAACGTTATTGTTGGAATGTAGTTTAGACTAGCTTGACTGGCTAAGTGTTATAAATCTTCAAAATTCATTAAATCCTTTGACAAATTAGAACGTTCTTTAGAAATTCCCTTGTTTGGAATTTGAAACTATTTTATTATCTAAGTCTCCGTAAATTTTCTAGAAATTCAGTGATATTATTACCGTTGCTAAAACGACGAATCAAATTTACTTCACAAAACTTTTAGTAATTGATGAAACTCTAAAAATAAACTAAACTGGTTAAGATATAACGATACTCCTATTCCATCACTTTTCCTTGAGAATGGCTCACGCCCTTATACATGTTAAGTAACTCTGATGACCTTAATAAGAACTTGGATTTTTGAATGTAAGCTTTTTAGTGAAATTTTCATTTAGCTAATCGATACCTTCAGGAAATTTATTTATATATTGATGTTGTTTAAGAACTTTCGAAACTAAACAAAAACCTAATCCCAATATCCTTTTAATCATCATCAATCACCAATTAAAATCGTATGTATAACGATATTTTTTTTTTGTCAAATCATTTTCCTAACCATCTGCTTGCTCATAGGTAGGTGATTTTCAATAATAATAATATAATGAACCCGAAACCAATCATATTAAAATAAAATCGAACTTCCGTTTATCATCAGTATGTTTAGATTTTAAATTATGATTTAGGCATTTGAATATTCATAGACGTTTTGTTTCCATTTTTAATCATTATAATCATCTACTTGCAGAGAAAATATGGTTGAAGCAATATATCACTATAATCACAATAGAAATTAGATGTTTTATACATTTTGTTTACCTTTAGGTGATCGCCGATTTAGAAAATCCCAAAGACGATCTAAAACAAAAAAAAATGTGGCAGATGATGTCTATCATTTTATCTTTAATCAATTTTTGCGTTTTGTATACATTTTGTAGCAAAAATTAATATTCGCCGTTTTTTGTTTAGATTTTTTTTTTTGGTTTTGTTTTTGGCGCGCAGGTGCTTTTGTACAATAAGTGCGCGCTTTTACAACAGTTTATGATTGATTGTTTTATAAATGGGATGTCATAAATTATTTATAAATGATGTGTGTAATCCGAGAGACGCGTTTTGTTGTTGTTGTTGTTTTAAATTAAACGGGTTGATTTATAATTAATTAAACTGTATTATTAGTGAATTTTGTAACGCACGCGGTATATTATAAAATAATTATAGGGTATTTACGATCTTTTAACATTTTTGAGTGAATTAAATAATTTATGTACGGTTTTGTGTATTTATGTACGTATATTCAGATTGGTTTAAAGTTTCCCATAACCTTTATGAATAAACACTGTGTATCTACAAAATGGGTGACAAGTGATTTGCTTTATTCTATCACTCCCAGACACCGTCAATAACGCCTATTAATCATGTTTCATATCAAATATTAATTATTTCTAAATCAAATGCTTTTATATATGAACAATTAACAAGCAGATTCTTATAATCACAACGATCATAACATAATTATTACTGAAGGTATGGGATCAAGATTTGAATTTTGATTCTCGACTCGTAATTACAAGTTCTTTGGTAACGCAGAGGATGATAATCATAATTCATGTTGAATCATTTAGTTTGCTTTTACGGGTCGATCTCATTGTTTCGTTTTTTTTTTTTTTAAATGAAGTGTTAGAAAAATCAGGGGCGGTGAATATATTTAATCGAAATGTAAGTTCGATAGTTTACGATAGTTTTTGTTTTTTGTTACAGCTCGAGATAAAATTGCGTCCAAAGCTTAAAAGCTTCAAAAATTCAACAAAGGACCGTTTATACGGTGGCATCATTATCTCAAACAATTATTAACGTTCTAGCTGCGCCAAATATGATGAATGATAATCAAATTTATAAATACTCATCAACAAAACAACTAATATGCCAAATAAAATTCTGATTAAACCAAACTACCATTATATCTCGATGTATTCTCCTCGATATTACAATAAATAATTTCCTACACAAAAGAAATTAAAGATCAATCAATCGATTAATAATATTAACACAGAAAAAAAAATTGGATATTCGAATAAAAAAATCAATAAAATCCCGAACGATCAAAAATAGCAAAATCATTGTAGAACCATTCATTTCTTTCGGGCTTTAATCATTTTTTTCTTCTTGTTTTAAAGAAATCAAAGAATCAAAAATTATGAATAGCAGCTACAATATTCGATTTCGTCTTTATCGAAGATAAATACATTTTTGATGTAAATTTGTTTCAACACCTTTGCCTGAAATTTTTTTCTTCATATTTTACTTTTCTTCTCTCATCTTTCTTCTTCTCTCAAGGTAGTGACTACTGAAAACTATTTTTTTTTTGTGTTTAGATAAATATAATTGGTTTAGGAAGGCGCGGAACATTTATATTTATACAGTGGTTGGTTTTTGTTGAACGGAGACACGATTAATAAAGTTTTAAGGAATACTCCTTAGGGTCTAAATGGTTGACCTGAATGGCTATTAGAGGTCACCTGACAACTCATCGTCCTGGATATTCATTACCTAAAACAGGTATTTTTCAAACTGGTACAATTTTAGAAAGGCCTTAGATAATACTGAATTAATCCATAATCGATTTTTTCAAAGTACCGTTATAATTTTCAGCTAAATGAATCTACCTAAATATATTGACAGGTATAGAGGGCATTACATTTTTATAAATTTAAACAAAATCATATTTTGCATCAGTTTTTAGTAATTGGAAATAAGTTTTGATAGATAATGAACTTATCTTAAAAATGTTTAACGTTTAATGTTTAGTTAAACCTCTACATGATTTAAATTCAAATAAAATAACGTTTGACATTTTGCCACGCTTTAAGGTGCGTAAATAGGCGAATCTACCTTACTATAGAGGGCGTAGCTACCACCTCAGAAAAAATTTTGGTACACCCGTCTTAAGAGAAAGGTTCAACCTTTCCAGTGAATAAAAATTTGTGAAATTACACGGCCGGCAGATTTCGGCCAATACATCACTGTTTCTGCATTTTTAAAGTTTTAATTTTTTATGTTATGCACTTTATTGAGTTGTTCCGTTATGTTGTGTGACACTATTCATTTCATCTCAATTGGTATAAAATATGAAAGGGTAGTGTAACATAACGTTTAAAATTGAGATAACCATTTTGAACATTACCAACAAAGGACTGGATCTAGCGATTAGTGAACTCGAAATCGACTATGCTTATAGAAGGAAGATGTCAAATGGGAAGCCATCTAATGTTATTTGTGTCAAATTTTGCCGCCGTCAGGTGAAACATAAAATTCTTGAAGCAAAGAGAAAGAACAAACGCTTTAAATCCAGCATCATCATCTAGTTCTGATAATAAAAAATCCTTTTGAATCCTTTGTGATTCTATTTTTGCTCATTTTGCGTCATACAAAATTTTCCCTGATATTTTATTCTTCTCCGAAATTTGGATAACAAGTGATGAGGTAAATTCTTATAAACTTAATAATTTTGAAATAGTTGATAGTTGTAACAACAATTATTCAGCTGGTGGTATAGTTGGTTATGTGAAAAAAGGTTTTTCTTTTAAGTCTATAGTTAAGAATTTGGTTACGACTGATATTTTGCAATTAAACTTCAGTTTAAATTCTGAAGTAATCTGTGTGGTTTGCGTATACCGTTTTAATTTACACTCAATCAGTGATTTTATTATGGAGTTCTCAAACTATTTAAGTGTTATTAACTCAAAAAAATTATTTATACTGGGCGACTTTAACATAAACATTTTAAAGTCTATTTCGGAATTTAATGATGTTAATCAATATTTATCAATGATGTCCAGCTTTGGTTTAAATTCTCTAATAAATGAGGCTACTCGAATAACTAAACTGACAGCTACTTGTATTGACCATATTTTTGTTAGAATGAAACCTCTATTAAAATTATATCTTAAAGCTAAGGTTTGTGACTTACACCTATCCGACCATAATTTAATTTCATTAAAAATTGATATGTTTTCGAATAATATCAAAAATTCCAATGAGAACGCGTAGAATTAAAAATATTAATTATATTAAATTAAATTCCTTGTTAGTGTAGGACCAACATTTATTAATGTTGCTAGACGATCCTAATGAGATTTTAAACAAATTTAGAAATAATAATACTGCTAAAATTGAAGAATCATCTTATTCTGTCAAAATGCTTTTGAAAGATAGGAAAATTAAGTGCTGGATGTCTAATAGCCTTCTAAAAAGTATAAAAGTCAAAAAATAGATTGCTTCTAATTGCTAATAAACATAAAAATAATATTAAACTTCAGAATAGAGTAAAATTCCTTCAGAGGAAAATTAAGTTAGATATAGCAATCACAAAAGAACAATACTATCAAAATAAATTTCAGCATTCTAAAAAAGATTTAAAAAGTCAATGGCGTTTATTGGATGAAATTGTTGGTAAGCAGAAATCATTTCAACCAATTTCTGAAATATTAGATACCAATGGTGTTGTACTAACTGAGTCACTTGACATAGCAAACGCTTTCAATGAATATTTTGTTGATGTTTCCATCAACCTCAAATCACACATCTCTAGTACATCATATGTACCCAACAGAGATGGTAACTTGCTAAAACATAATTTTGAGTCTAAGACATTTTTCTTTTCACCAATATTCCCGTCTGAAATTTTGAATTATATCAACAGTTTGGATAATTCCAAATCATCCGGCATTGATAATTTAAGTAGTTCTTTAATCAAACAAATTGCACCATCTATTGCTTATATGTTGGCCCATATCTTCAATCTCAGCCTTGATCGTAGCATTTTTACAGATTGCTTAAAAATTGCTTCAGTGGTACCGTTGTTCAAAAGTGGTAACAAATCAGAGTTAACCAATTATAGGCCCATATCATTACTCTCAGTTTTTTCAAAAATATTTGAAAATTGTATTAAAACAAGACTACTACTTTTTCTAAATGAGAGATCATTTTTCTCAAATAAACAATATGGATTTAGAGAAGGACGTAGCACTGAAACTGTCTTAAATGATTTTCTGAGTACTACAATTGATTCACTAAATGATAACCTTAGTTCGGCGGCTAACTTCATTGATTTGACAAAAGCTTTCAACACGGTTGATCATGAGCTTTTATTGTATAAGTCAAATTGTGCTGGTATTCGAGTCAGAGCTATTGATTGGTTCCGGTCTTATCTTATGAACAGAAAGCAAACTGTAAAAATTTGCGGAAAATATAGCAGTTTTAGAATGATCCACTGCGGCGTTCCTCAGGGTTCAGTTCTTGTCCCCATATTATTTTTAGTGTACAATAATTCCTTATTTTTTTTAGACTTGATAGGATATATGATTGGTTTTGCCGATGACATTGCACTTACTTATAGAGGAGCCTCAAACCAGTTAATTGCCCATCAAATAAATTACGACGTTTTAATTTTAAGAAAATGGTTGGATTTGCATTTTATGGTTCTAAGCACAAAATCAAAAGTAATGTTTTTTAAATTATATGGTCCTATAGAGATAAATTTTGAAATTATTTACCATTCTACTAAATGTATTAACTATAAAACTAACAATGTCTCAGTTGAATTATCCAGTTGCTCTAATGAATGTAGCAACATTGAAATTGTCGAAAACTTTAAATATTTAGGAGTTACGTTAGATACAAGACTTGGTTTTAAAAAACATATTGAAAATCTTCAACATTACATTTACGCTTGTAAATAAGCAACATTACATTTACGCTTTGTTCCGTGTCAGTTCTGCTACAATTTTACTACAGCCTAATTCAGTACTACAATATTCTGTAATTATTTGGGGTGGTGTTTATTCGACAACTCTTCAACCGCTGCTAGTTGAGCAAAATGCATCCATTCGCATAATTTGGTATGTAACGATTGTATATGTAAGGGTAGAGATAATACAAATAGAGGTATTCTCTTTTAGTAGGGTATTGTTGAACAATCTCATTTCATACTTAAGATATGTGTGTTGCTTGTTTCTATTTATAGCCACTGTTATCCATAGAGAGGATTACTAACGGTTTTGTTTCCATATCTGAAAGGGAAATTTGAAAAGTTTTGGTTTTTTGTACAACCCTAAATGTCGCAAACTTCATTTTGGTTTAAAATTTTTGATGGATGTCAAATTCAAATGTCATATGGACGTGCAGTATGACATTTCTTCAAAATAAAAAATCGGGAGAATAAAAATATCTAAAATTCATCGGGAGATTTTTGAGGAATACGTTAAAGTGGAAGACCCAAAATGATTTTTAAAAGCTGGAAAGCTAAAGGATAATCGAAATGCATGATTACCGGAAGGCGGCGAAGATGAAGATAAATATGTTGATAAAGTAAACATGGCTGGTACAAAGACGATTCAAAACAAAGAATTATACTGAACGTAATACACGTATACGTGAAGACACAGTTTAATATCTCAGAAATTTCTACCTCAATTCGGAATATTATAATCCAAAATCACATCCTGTGTTAAGTTTAGAATTAAATAAATAAATACATTTTATTATGTTAGAGTTGAGTTGTGTACTGGAGAGACGCAAAAATATTCTAAAGCAAAACTATTTGCTTGGGAAGCTTATGGTAAAGGTGTTTTACACTTGATAGCTGAGCCAACTAAATTGGAATTGCTATACAACAAGAATATGAAAAAAAGAATGAAGAATTTAAATCTCAAGTGAAAAACACAACTTTAGAAAAATATGGTGGCAAGGGGCATTTCCAAGTTGCAACCAAATCCTTGTTGCTTGCACAAACCGAAAACTACACTGAAGATTCTCGAAATGAAAAAATCATTAAAAGGACAAGAGAAACAAATCATTCGAAAACTTATACAACTATGTATTTATGCTTCTTAAAAAATTTTTATCTACCACAATTTCCAGTAAGGCTAAAGTATTTTATTTAAAGATTCAGTTTCATTAAATCACATCATTTAACGGGGTTCAAAAAGATAATTCCCGATCTTTTTTTATATAAATTGCGTATGCCATTCGTTGCACTTATGTATGTCAATATGTGCCGATACTCAGCCCGAAATATTTGTATTTTTTTGCCCATAGTCATAAACGTTGCCATGAATTAAAGGAATTTCAGGAATATTTTGCACTGAACCCGCACAAATTGATAAAGTCATCTTTTTTGGGCTAGGACCCAAAATTTTGAGCGGTTTCAGTGCAAGATATTCCTGAATTTTTTTTTTTAAATTCATGGCAACGTTTGAAGCGCTATGGGGAAAAAACTAAAAATATTTCGGACTAGTTACTTTGGCAAGCATAACTGGCACATAAATACAACGAATGAATGAACGAATTATTTGTTTAAATTTTGCTTGAACCCCATTAAATTGGCCAGACATAACTGCAGCGTTACCCGATTCTAGATTGGTTCATTCAATACCGGGATTTCCAATAAATTCAATTGGTTTAAAATACTACTAAAAATTGAGAGAGTCACTTTTAGTTAGATTCAAAAGAATCAAATACCTATCTCTTGGTGAACATTTTCTCCGATTAAAAAAGCGAGCTACCAAAGCCAATGATTTTGCCGCACATTGATTATTCAATCAGTTTGATTTTTCGGCATTTTTTATAGACAAATATATTAATTGTTCATGGCAATCCCAATATTTTCGATTTGGTAAATCAGAAAAATACAGAGGCCAATCGCTCATAATATATCTACTGAAAAAAAGTAGAAATATCTTCCCCCTCCTCGTAATTTTGGCTGAAGGCTCAAAGAGTTATACCAATGTACCACTCTGCAAAAATGAGAACCCTCCATGAGTTCTTTCTGTTGGTAGTTTGGTTTCGTACTGAAAAGTATGGTCTACTCATCAGGCAGCTATAACCAAATTAAAAAAAAATCCACTCTAGCCACATGCATTAAGTATCTGGTCAGAACGTACTGATATAGCGAATTATTATTCACTACATCAAATATTTGATGTAGTGATTGTGAATAATAATATATCTCCATATTCGTCGGCCCTGAGTTTCGCGTCGGTTGGAAGTGTTTTTTATTCTGTAAAATTTTATTTTCTAAATAAATTTGATTTATTTAACCGCGAAAACGAATCAAAAGAACCAGCAAGAGCTATAAATTATTTAGGTACCCCAATCTAAAAATAAAAAATTAAATAAAAGAAAATTTAAAATTATATAAGCCATGGTGCAAGGGAAGCAAACTTTCCAAAAACCGTAGTAAGGATGAAACTACAATTTTGAAAATGTTGCCACAGGCCTGAAGCAAAGATCCTAATAATGTTAATGAACAATGGCTCAAAATGGAGTATTCCTAAAGTTCTGAAAATTTTTTCAGTATGTTTACAGCTTAAATAAATAAATAAAACATTTAAACTTTTATGTACAAAACACTAAAAATAGTCTGCCTCATGAAATATTCGGCTCCATAATCATCTCATTTGTCGCTATAATAATTTACATTTCCGATAAAATATTCCACTTCGTTTAAGCTCCGTGGACAAAGTAAATTCTTAATCGCTTCCAAACCCATATTTGAGGGTTGGGTTTCATGTTTGTCGATTATATGTCCCGAATATTATATTTCGGTTTTCGTGTACTCACACTTATTGATACGACATCTAAAACCATTTCTTTTAACATTTCGACATTTTTCAGGTGTTCGTCTTTGACTTCCCAGAAATGATGTCATCTAAATAGACTGCACAAAATTCTAAGTCGGCCGTCAGTTTTTCCATCAGCCGTGGCCATCAGTTGTTTCTGCTGAGACTGTTGACGGTATTCATTATATTTGTCCTTCGATTCACAAGGCCTTGATGTTGGTCTACCTCTTGAAAATGGCATACAAAAACAGCAATAAGACCTTTCTTCTGACGACGGTTACATATACACGAACGGTAAAAATTTCAACGGTCTCTTGATAATTCTCGATTGCGACTTGAAAAACGAGCTGGTTCTTTAATAATTTTTTTTATTTCAGCAGAGCCGGCTTCTCCTTTTATTGTGAAACAGGTTTTCATTTTAAATTCATAAATTCTCGCAATTTCTAACTTCTCATTCATTTTTGTGGGCATGATACATGAATACATGAACCACATCGTTTGGCGTATTGTAGTCATCAGCGTCTCTAATTTCATCGTCTACAAACTAAGTTCTACACTTTTCTTTAGAACACTGGAAAACACAGTTTCTGGCTACACCACGACTTTATAAGTTAGGTCAAGTTTTATTAAATGAGTATCGTGTAGTCAAAATAAGGGTTTTCGAAACAAAATAATTTGTTAGAATACCACGTAATTCTTTGCATGTCTTGCTTACCACGTCCCCGTTACACAATTTTTGTAAAATGTTGAAAATAAAATCTCTAACAACAGACAAGGAAACAACTAATATCCCAGGTTGTATATCTGATACCTAGGTGCATCCATCCCCTTCGAAGGTCGGTCTCATGGATTATGGGGGAAACAACCGAGGAAAAGCTTTACAATGAATTGTGTAAAGCCAATAATTTAAACAAGCAACTAAAGATACAATTGCATGGAGCGTATGAAGACTCTTGAAAACGAAGTTAAAGCTCTTAAGCCAAAAGAGGACATCCGTTCTACTCATTACCAAAATACAACTCAATAAGAGTACCTAATGGATGAAGACGAACAAGCTCGAGAAACTAAGTGGGTAAGAATTAAAAGTCAAAGAAAAAAGAAACGGAATAACACGCCCTCTCCACCTCAATTAAAAGGTGATATCTTTTATAATTTTAGTAATCAGGATCTGGTTGTCTGGTCAATCTGCATAAATACCCAGCTTGTGAAAAATTTCAGAAGTAATTATGATCCCAAAACCTGGGAAACCATCAGATGCAATCTTGTCTTATATGCCAATTTCGGTATTGCCAGTCATGTCCAAACTCTTTGAGAAGCTACTTGTAAAAAGGTAATGAAAGGTTTCGTTCAACAATTGATCAATTACACAGAATAACCAGTATAATCGAGAAAGCACTCAACGATATTTTTAGACATTGCATAAGCGTTTTATTAGAGTGTAGAAAAACAACACAGTGGCGATTTTTGCAGATAACACGGCGATCTTAGCTGGTGGAGAAAGCAACGAAGAGTCAACACAGAAATTACAATCAGATGTTACTCAAATAGACAAATGGACAAAAAGTTGGCGAATAAAACTAAATCAAACTAAATCAAACTAAATCAGTTCACTTCTTTGATTCGAACAAATTCCGATTACCATAAATCGCAAACACAGCTAAGTATCTCGGCATGATGCAGGATGCTAAACTGCAATGAAAAGCACACGTTAAGAGGAAAAGTGAAGAACTAAGACTTAAATACAGAATGATTTATTGGCTGATGGGAAGCAACTCTTCTTTATAAACAAATAACAAGCTTATATTTTATAAGCAAATATTGAAAAGCGAATGAGCTCTATATGTTACCAAATATTTTTAAATACTTTTGCATAATCACATATTTTTACATATTTCCATTTATTTTACGTTTTACCACATACTTTATGGTTTATTCCAAATATTTTTAATATTTCTTCAAGAATAACGTAATTCGATTTTCATAGTTTAAATTTTGATAAATCAAAAATATTTTATAAGCCAAATTTTAAATTTAGGCCAACAAATATTTTTGTTATTAAAAACGTTTTACTGTGGCCTAAACTCCGGTAAGTTAGATCAATAAATTAAGAACAAAATAAACGTCAAATTAAAATATCTCAATAGTTTATTGCACATTATTTGACGATCCGGAGTTCTTCTACAAAGCAAATTTTGTGATTATTGATTTTATTCGTTAACGTATGTGCTTTTATCAAAAATGAAATAACCCACGTTGTGACATTTATTTGATTAGGACAAAATATGGAAATGCATGTTAAAGGATTCATCGGAATTTAAATGAATCAAACAAGCGTTAAAATTCCTTAACAATAAAAACGTAGTAAATGCTATTCTACCCTATTTATGCAATTGAGAACAGCTTTAATGCTATTCATATTCAAAATGGGGTCGAACGAAAATTAGTTTTTAATCCGAAAAGTTCCAAGTTATTATGTATTTGAGGGAAATGTTGAATGTAAATTTGATTATATTAAATGTGAATTACTATCTGCATTATTTGACCGAAATGGTAGATGGTAGATTTGACCAAAATTAGAGGGAAATCTAAAGGTAACAAATAGCTTCAATACTGAATTGGACGTAATGACTGTGAATGAAATTTTGAGTGAAATTCCCCAAATGTAATTGAATAAATTCTTGAGTAGGAACTTAAATTGGGTTTCTAAATTTAAAAATTGAATTAGAATTAGAAACTAATTTTGAACGACATCTTATATTTAATTTGAATCAAAAGCTAATCGTAGTTTTCAGCAGAAATTTAGTTATAAATAGAGTTTGAATTCCAATCTTTGAATAAAAATTCCAACCCAGGGCTTGACTAAATATTGACTGAATTTAAAAAAAACTCCGGTTTTAAATCCATAAATTTTCAGTTTGGAATTCAACAGATAGAATTTTAATTGAGTTACAATTCGAGCTACGACACCAACAACATTTTGAGTGAAATTTAAAATAGAAAGTTACAAAATGTTTCTGGATTAAACTACATTTTGCATTAAATTTAAATAGTACAAATTGTTGTACAGTATTACTTGGGGTAAAAATTAATTTGGAAATTTAGATTAGCATTGATAAGCACATTCTGCTTGGTTTTGAGCAAAAATTGGAGTGTACATTTGTTTTTCGAAACTAGACTTAAACATAATTTTAATTGCAATTAGCTAAGAATTGAGTTGCAATTCGAGATTTTATCTCAAACAACCAACAAAATTTCCTTTAAATTTTGGTTAGAAATTTGAATCGGAACTTTTGAGTGAAACTTGAATTAGAAATTTAAATTTAAATTCCAAACCAAATAACATCTTTGGTATAAATTATATGTAAGAATTAAGTTACAACTCGAATTTTGATTTCACAAAATTTTGAGGGAAACATAAGTTTACATTGCACAATAGATGTGAGGGTATTGAGTGGGTTTTCAATTAGAAAACAAAAGAATGATACCAAATTAGCTGGAGCAAAGGATAGATACATATGTCAAGGGAAAACCAAAATACATATTTTGAAACCAATTTGAATTGAACTAAACAATTAGACTGGGAAAGAAGATAGTTTTAATGGATTCGAATAAAACGTTGGATGTATCCAGTAAAAAATTAGATTACAATTCCATCTGGATTTCAACAAAATTTGAGTGACATTTTAATTCGAAATTAAGTTAAACCTCCAAACTGTACTTGAATTTTGATTGTAATTTTGATCACGCTGATTGAATTAAATTGAAATAAAAACTTGAGTGAAATTTAAAGTGTTAACAATGTTTTAACAAATATTTAGGTATTCTACTAATTGATTATTGTAATTTACAATACCTTTTAATATGTAAGTGGTATTCAGACCAGTAAGTTATAGTTTAAAATCAAAATGGATTCGAAAAATATTAAGATTTTTAGTCAGAAATTTAGTTCCAAGCTGTTTTCGAAGTTGAACGAAGAGAGAAAATTAGCTTGAATTCTAAACTCGATATAAAATCAGTTTGAGTGAAATTTTAAGTAGAAATTCTCTTCTTTATATTGCATTTCAGGGACACATTTTGAAAACCATTTTAGCAAAGTATTTAGTGCACTTTATGTGACTGACCTTAAATTCTAAACACGATTTCAACATATTTTTTAGTTCAACTAGAAAAACAGTAATTGAATAAAATCTTAAGTAGGAACTTATATTAGCAATAGCGTTTAAATTACAATTTGATGTTAGCAAGTACATGAGCTTAAATTAGCTTAAAACTTTAATAACAGTTTGAGTGAATTTTAAAACTTTAGCTAAAATTATTCGAGCAAAATTTTTATTAGAAAGGGGTAAAACAAGATTTGGACAAAGTTTAGACTAAAAATTAAATTTCAATCCAATCGAGAGTTTGAGCAAAAATTTGAAGTTGAGATTTGAGTTTGAATTCAAAATTTAATTAACACAAAATTCTGGTTGTAATTAAGCTAGAAATTTTATGATATTTTGTTTACAAATTAAGTAAAAATTCCAACCTAGATTTGTCTAAATGTGCTTGATAAGAAATTTGGAGTACAATATGCGCTTTAGTTCCAAGTTTATTTAAGAAAAAATCGATTGTTCGATCGATTAGAAATGCTGATTTATAGTAAAATTTAAAAGTTTAGTTTGCGTCAAAAGGTTTGTTAAATTTGAATAATTGACTAAAATGTGAGTAGAAATTAATTTAGACTTGAGCAAAAATATAACTGTAACGTAGTTTTTAGTTTAAAAGTTGAATTTGTATTTCGAATTGGACTGGCAAGAGAAAAATTAAAGATTTATAGCAAAATGTGGTGTTTAGTGGCCAAATAGGCCAAGTTCCAAACTCGATTTGACAAAATTGAAGGAGTAATTGAGTTATAATTTTGAGTAAAATTTAAAATACAAAATTTACAGTTCAATTTCAATTTTCATTTTAAAACGATACGAAAAGTGTAAGTGATTGCTTTACAAAACATGATTTCAATAAAACAACAAAATTAGAATATGAATTCTAAACTGTAATTAAATATAATCTTGAAGGCAATTTATATTAAAAATTGAGTTTGAATTACAATATTTGAGTTGAGAAAAAAAAGCGTTATTTAGTTTTTCTTAGTTTAAAACTTGCTTTAATAGCGTAAATATTTTAGTCTCAACCGTTATGGTGTTCTTTTGAAGTAAGTATTACTTATAAGTTCAAATTTTTAAGTGCATGGATCTGTAATTATTTTTGGCTACTTCTTCGGCACTTTGTCATCCAGGAAAGTTAGTTTATCCCACTTTATAGTTAAAAACTGGATACTCTTTTCTTAGTGAGTGAATTGAAATCATCTTAAGATAAGGTCTAGCTTTGGTTTTCTTTTTGACCACAGGAGAAGTCCTCATGCGAACTGATGCCGTAATCTGTTTAATCATCCTGATGAAGATGGAAGATACTATATTAGCTTATATTTTCTGAAATGGTGAAAGTAAACAAATCAGAAAAGTAAACTCGTAGAAGTATTAAAATTGGATATGCATATTCCTAATATTAAGAGTAAATGCGTCGTGATGCGTATACAAATTATTAATTAATATTATTTTTTAATTATACCAACTCGCCTCAAATGTCATTTAACTTTCATATAATATTGTAGATTAAATCACTTGTAATACAGTGCTACAGTGCATATGTAATTACCTGTCACATAATAAATTTAACTCCCCAAAATTCACGCGATAGTAAAACATTCAAGAAACATAATTAAAAATTAAATTTTTTTCTAAATTAAAAATAAATAAAAATCAATTCAAAAATGATTTATGATCAAAACGAATGAACTAACTAATTTGTTGATTGAAATCTTTAAGAAATGGATAAATGTATACAAGAAAAACAAATATAAAAAGAAATTAATATTAACTATATAAATACGCACTAACAACTTCACTAACGATAAATATATAAAACCAATAAATGAGTAATAAAAAAAAAAAAAAAAATTAAGTGAAAATTCATAAATTAAAAAAGTTTTTTATAGTTTTATGGTAATTTTTATAGTTCCTAGTTGCTATCAGTTAAATTTATCAGTTTTATTGGAAATATTATCCAGGAATTGCACAATCTTTATATAGAATTCGAATGTTCTGGTTTCAAAATTTCCCAACATTTAAATGCAATGCGTCGCCCGACTCAAGAAAAACTTTTAAGACTTCTGTCGATATTTTTATGCTCGATCATAAAACATGGAACCTTTCAATCTAAGGTTGTTGTATGCTTGTATGTTGTTAAAAAAAAGATATAAAATTGAGAGTAACATGATTGGGCATGAAATTTGATATCTTTGAATATTAATTTTATTTTTTTTTTTATTGATTTTATAACATATTTTTATAGACTGTGGAATTTTAATTATAAATCAATTAAAATACACGAAGGATTTGTTATAAATTACTCTGTAGATATCAAAATTAAGATACAACAGAATACCTGAATGCTACCGCGCGTAAATTATTTATCATAATTTTTGCGATGTTTTACTAAATATGCACCACCTAATTAACTACCAGAATTCTATTTGATATTTTTTGTATTTAATTCTCATGATATGAGCCTGAAGTGGATTTACATATAAAATCGGTCCCGATTTGATCAACAAAATTTTTATGTAAATTTATTCGTCTTGAGATGATAGCTTTTTGTCGATTCTTAGCTGATTACACGAGTATATATTATATGAACATTGGTTATTATCATTCTTTCTTTTTATTCTTAATTTAATAAATTAATTTACATTTTTAATCAAAATAATAATCGTTCTGTTCTCACTGTCAACGCGGTCAATAATTGTATCAGTTTCCTGTTTTCGATTTGTATATTACCAAAAATTCCCACACTTTATATTGTGTTATGTTGAAATTGATTCGAGAAGTTAATTTTACTCCACGGTCCATTATATATGTACATAGTTACTAAATGGCCAGGATTACTCAATTGTTTGTCACATTATTTTTTTTAAATCGTCTTAATAATAATACAGTTTTCTGTGTGCTTAAAACTTGTTTGATTTAACACCAAACTTAACAGACAAACAAGAAAATAAACATAAAATGTGTTAAGGAGGAGATGTATACGAGTATATAGAAGAGGCGAATAATAACCAATATACGAAGAAATATTATGTATACCACATAATAAGCTGCCGCGTAAGATTACTTTTGTTTCTTGTCTTATCTTCAATAAAAAAGTAAAAAAAAAAAAAATTCTAAATTAGTTTTAATGTGGTACAACAAAAAAAAAACTTTGCTCTAAAGAAATTCAGTTGCTCGATTTCGCGCACAATCTATCACGTTTTCAATATAGCTAGTAAAGTATTTTTTTTTTCTGTTGTTCATTTCGAACCTACATACAATCTGCAACATCTATTATTGACCTTAAGATATATTTATGTTCGAATAGTAATTAAAACGGTTGTTAAATGTTAAAAATGTGTAACGCCCGAAATGGCGAGAAATTTATTTCGAAAAGTCATTCAATAAAACCATCAATTATAATTTTTTTTTTTGTTAAATGATGATGGATTTTATGAGAGGTGAATGTTGAATTTGTGATGTTAGAAATTTAATTTCGAATTTAATCAAGATTAAATAGACTTTTAGAAGTTATTTGTGTGATGTACATAATTATAAACAAGTATTTTAAGGAATTTATGTAATTTAAATTTTTGTATTGATGCAGATAATCGTCGTTATTATAAGCCAATGATTTGTTAGACATTTAGTCGGCACTAATTTATTTAATTTTTTTTTTTTTTTGGTTGCAAATTTTGGTAATCGCTTAGTAACTCTTTACTACTTTTATACTTATTGTACATGCCTAGAACATGGAAAATACTATAAAATGTTTTCAATATAGAATTGGCGCACAAACGATAGAATTAATTTATTGCGACCTAAACACTTAATGACATTGGATCAGGCGGTTCCGGAAAACTTTGCTGTCATATGTGTCGTTCAAATGCAAAGTAAATTGTAAAAAACCTACTACGGGCAATGTAAACCCAGTAGCTATGCTTTTTTTTTGCCTAACCGATTTCGTTAAGCTAAAGCCTGTATTCCATGAGAAAAATTGACTGACAGTCAATAAAAACGAAAAGAGAAAAATAATCTGATGCCCCATATAAGAGACAAAGGCAACGTTTTTTATTTTGTAGAAAAACAATTTTGCTGTAAAATAAAAAATAAAATAAAAAACGTTGTCCTTGTCTCTTATAAGGGCATCAGATTGTGTTTCTCTTTTCGTTTTTTTTGACTGTCAGTCAATTTTTCTCATGGAATATAGGCTTTATGCGGACGTTTGGTAGAAGCACAAGCGTTAGGATAGTTTGAAAATTGTAAATAACGAGTTATGCAACTCACCGAATTTTATAGCGGGTTTTACTCTTCGTTGTATTGCAAAATATCCACAAAATAATTTTCTCTGATATATCGGTAATTTTCCTTAGCCTCTTGGGAATTAGTTGTTTATTAATTATAAAAAGTTCCTCGAAATAATAATTTATTCCTCCAGTATTTTCCTACTGACATTATCAAAGGTAACTCTTAACAATGTTAAGAGTGGCAGTACTCAGTAAGTAACAAGTTAAACAAGGTAATCACAAAATGAAATATCACACAAAAAAATCCCTTATTGGGTTATAAATCTATGTTCTATAAATATAGGTACTAGTAATTTCATAAAACTACAGCCCTTCATATTGACCCTGCTTTTCACAAATATTTTGATCGTCTAAATTTGAAATCAGAGATTGTTAGATTTTATTTAACTCTTTCTCTAATTTAGCCAAAAATTAAATAACAAATGTCCTGCAATAAGAAAACCAAATTCCAAACTAGAGATGATGGCAGCAGCTTCATTCAACAGCAAATAACAATACATCGCAATCATTATGGATTCGTGTTTGGTCCGCCGCATCCATCAGCTACTCTTCGAATCTTCGTCTTGATCGTTAGGTCGATATTACACAGGATAATGTACAGCAGATGCTATCTACATCGATCCTTTCAAAAATAAGTTTATCGATGTGTGAACGAAAATTCCTTTGCAAAGAGCGAGTTTTGCTATTTTCCAATATATCACTGTAAATAGCTGGTTTAGAAGCAGTTTTTACTTTCTTTTACTCTAGTAAAATAAAGTATAGTATTCATGAAAATTTTGGACCTTAAGATTTTTGGAGATTTATTTGTTTTGAGGTCCCCTGAGTCCAAAAAAGTGGGTTTCGAAATGGTGTCTGTCTGTCTGTCTGTCAGTCTGTCAGTCTGTCAGTCTGTCAGTCTGTCAGTCTGTCAGTCTGTCAGTCTGTCAGTCTGTCAGTCTGTCAGTCTGTCAGTCTGTCAGTCTGTCAGTCTGTCAGTCTGTCAGTCTGTCAGTCTGTCAGTCTGTCAGTCTGTCAGTCTGTCAGTCTGTCAGTCTGTTAGTCTGTCAGTCTGTCAGTCTGTCAGTCTGTCAGTCTGTCAGTCTGTCAGTCTGTCAGTCTGTCAGTCTGTCAGTCTGTCAGTCTGTCAGTCTGTCAGTCTGTCAGTCTGTCAGTCTGTCAGTCTGTCAGTCTGTCTGTGTCCTCTCTACAGCCCATATGGTTTAATCAATCGAACTGAAACTTCAGATTTAAGCTTTTTTGATAAATTGGGAGGTCCCAGAGAATTTTACTCCAAAACGGCTAACCGGAAGTGGCCACACCCTTGGTCCAGAAAATTTGTTTTGCAAATATCTTAAAAAGTATAAGGTTTACAAAAAACAACTGAATACAAAATGTTTCCAAAAATTAAAAACAAATAAAAATAAAAAATAAAAAATTAAAAAAAAAAATTTAAAAATTTAAAAATTAAAAAAAAATTTTTAAAAAAAATAAAATTTCTCAAAATTCTCCGTTCGTAAAAGAAAGTCGTGTGTTGGCCACACCTCAATTTTAACTAGGTAATTAAGGGACCTATTCCATGTGCTAGCGATATCTTTATCATCATTGTTGAGTGCGATTTCCAAAAAAATAATTTCGTAGAACTTTTATTAAACGAACGATCCGTATGGATTAGGGTTTTCTAACTAGGTAATTGAGCTAACTATTCTATGTGCTAGCCAAACCTTTGTCATCATTGTTCGCAATGACCGATATTGGCCCTTGGGAGATGAGTGCGATTTCCAAAAAATAATTTTGCAGAACTTTTACTAAACGAACGATTCGTATGGATTAGGGGTTTTCTAACTAGGTAATTAAGGAACCTATTCCATGTGCTAGCGAAACCTTTGTCATCATTTTTGGCAATGGCCGATATTAGCCTTTGGGATTTGTGTGCGATTTCTAAAAATAATTTTGCAGAACTTTTACTAAACGAACGATCCGTATGGATTAGGGTTTTCTAACTAGGTAATTGAGCAACCTGTTCTATGTGCTAGCCAAACCTTTGTCATCATTGTTGGCAATGGCTGATATTGGCCCTTGGGATTTGTGTGCGATTTCCAAAAAATAATTTTGCAGAACTTTTACTAAACGAACGATTCGTATGGATTAGGTTTTTTTTATTTTCTTTTACTCTCGTAAAATAAAGTATAGTAATCCTGAAAATTTCGGATTTTGAGATTTCTAGAGATTTATTTGTTTTGAGGTCCCCTGAGTCCGAAAAAGTGGGTTTCGGAATGGTGTCTGTCTGTCTGTCAGTCTGTCAGTCTGTCAGTCTGTCAGTCTGTCAGTCTGTCAGTCTGTCAGTCTGTCAGTCTGTCAGTCTGTCAGTCTGTCAGTCTGTCAGTCTGTCAGTCTGTTAGTCTGTCAGTCTGTCAGTCTGTCAGTCTGTCAGTCTGTCAGTCTGTCAGTCTGTCAGTCTGTCAGTCTGTCAGTCTGTCAGTCTGTCAGTCTGTCAGTCTGTCAGTCTGTCAGTCTGTCAGTCTGTCAGTCTGTCAGTCTGTCAGTCTGTCAGTCTGTCAGTCTGTCAGTCTGTCAGTCTGTTAGTCTGTCAGTCTGTCAGTCTGTCAGTCTGTCAGTCTGTCAGTCTGTCAGTCTGTCAGTCTGTCAGTCTGTCAGTCTGTCAGTCTGTCAGTCTGTCAGTCTGTCAGTCTGTCAGTCTGTCAGTCTGTCAGTCTGTCAGTCTGTCTGTGTCCTCTCTACAGCCCATATGGTTTAATTAATCGAACTGAAACTTCCAATTTAAGCTTTTTTGATAAATTGGGAGGTCCCAGTGAATTTTACTCCAAATCGGCTAACCGGAAGTGGCCACTCCCTTGGTCCAGAAAATTTGTTTTGCAAATATCTTAAAAAGTATAAGGTTTACAAAATACTAATTTACACAAAATGTTTCCAAAAATTAAAAACAAATAAAAATTTCAAAATTCTCTGTTCGTAAAAGAAAGTCATGTGTTGGCCACACCTCCATTTTTTCCTGTGTAGAAGCCGCACTTAAATAATAATCAAATAAACCGTATGATAATGAAGGTAAATATTTTATTCACTATTTTTTCTAAGTTTCTACTTCATGTTGCATTTTATTGTTATATAAATATTATGAGCAACATTACAACAAAAATTTAATATCTCTTACAAAAATAAGAAATTCTATAATAAGAAGACATCCGAAGTGGAGCCAAAAATTAACAAGGAAATTCAACATCACTCTCAATCAGCCCATGAACTCCAGCTATATTTTAATCATATTATCCACTCCAGTACACTCTATTGTGAAAGAACTTAAGCGTAAATTTAAACGTGCGTAAGCATGGAACAAATTTTCATTTGCTTCCATATGTGCTTTCCCTTGTTTAACAATCACACAACAATAGAATCGAGTCATATTTAAATAAATGGCTTACACGTCGTTTTAAACTATAGTAAGTTAATTTCTAGAACGAGTTTCATGCCAATTTGTGAAGAACTGAGTTAGTTTCAGTTTTTAGAACCACATCCGAAATTCAAACTGAAATCAAATTTTAATCATAGAAAAAAAAACAACAACTCATATAGAAATTCCATTTACATTATATAAAATTCAAGTTTCATCCCAATCAGCTGAGAAATGAAGAGTCTCATTCAAATGAGTGGTTTTTCAAAACAACAGGTCCTGATGACCTCATGTGAGAATATCATTTTCATCAAACACACCGTGTTACATCTCAATCGGATAAGTAATGACGTAATTCCATTCAAAGTGGAAATTTTTTAGTGCCACACCCGCAACTGATTTTGACATCTCATTTTCATCATACAAACCGAGTCTTATCCAAATCGGTTGAAAAATGGCTTAGTTCCATTCAAATTAGGCATTTTCCAGAACCACATTTGAAACTCATCCTATTTTCATCATACAAACCGATTTTCTTCCCAATCGACTGAGAAATGACTTAGTTCCATTCAAACTGGCCATTTTCTAGATCCCATTAGGCTATTTCGCAGAAATCCCATTGATAACAAAAGTCACAAAACCAGAAAAAATAAAAAACAACGCAACCACAATAATTGGGGACTCTTTAAACGAATTTTCCTGAAATCAAGACTAGTCGCAATTGCTTCCTGGCCTTCGAAACCCCCCTCCCACCTCCCTCACCAATTTTTATCAAAATCGATCGTGCCTTTATATATAGTAGACGTCAACAGAAATCTCTGCAACTGTATTGATAGGTGGTTGTACAATCCATAGTGGCTTGAAACTGCCATTTCTATACTCCTTGGTACCAATTAGCGCATGTCAATGTACATGGAAGCAACTTATGGTGTTGTGTGCGAGTTAATTTGTTAAAACAGTTTTACACTATTTATTAAAAAAGGCTGCCGTAAGATAAAGGAGAAGTGGGTTAAGTTCCAACCATTAAGTTAAATGTGTCAACAGATATGAAAAACAGTAGCATTAGAGCCCTTGGTGCTGTTTAGGTGCAGACCCACGAATATTTTTTATTGTACGATAAATTGGGGTTATCATGAACCCTTGTTGTGTTGCTCCGATAATTGTTTAAAATTCTGACAGGTTCATTAATTTAATTAGGGGATGTAGCCAGAGCCGCTTCATAATTAACCGTTTTCCGTTTTCGAGACGTCCCGGTTAGTGAATTTCAAAGCCCTCCTCTGAAGAATATACTAATTTTTTATCCAATTTGAATTTTGCGCAGCTGCTCCAAACCGGATTACCGTGCAATATTCTAGATAAGACAAATGAATTAGATGTGAACATGGACAACAAACTTTTTTATGGCAAATAGTTTCGGATTCTTTTTAAAGCAAATACATACGGTAAAATATGGCTGTTAATTTGATTAATGTGTCGTTAGTAGTTTAGTCGATTATCAATTGTAATACCAAGATACACAAATTTCACAACACGCTTCCACCTCAGAAATCTTTTTATTTTCAAAGTTAGAAGGAGTAGATTTGCTATATTGTATCTGATATATTCAAATTCGGTTTCATTTGGCTTAGGAAGAAAATTGGTGATTTCGCTTCCAGTGTTCATGCATTATTTATTGAATGTATTTCTAACTTTAAATTGATCAAATACACGCAATTAAATTGATCAAATAGGCGCACAAAAGTAATCAATTTCCCTATTATATTATACTCGGTTAATATTTTTCCATAATTTTCTTTGATCAGTACAATGTGTTACGACTGGCATACGTCTTCACCGTGCGGACCAAAAAATTGCGGAAATCGAAAAAACGTACAAATAACTTGACATTTTCTTTGATAACGATACGCACTTGAAGGGTTATCTGTGCTCATTTTATGTTCTTGCAAAATTGAATCTAATGTCCCGTTCGTTTTGTACATAAACATATTTTGTGTTCTCTGTACATATTGAAAAGAGTCAAATAAAATTTGTATTTCTCCTCGTTCGTTATATAAACATACACTCAACGAAATATTTATAATGACACTTGTCAAGGTTCTATTTTGAATGTATTTGACGAATAACGGATTTTCTTTTCATTGTTTTAAACATGAATTGACGTGTTCTAAACAGACATATTTAGTTCATTGTCTCTCGTGATACGTGTTGTTAGTAAAATTAGAAAATCAATTCTTTGCTTGGGAAATAATTATAGTGACAATTAATTAATATAATAATTTATATTAAAAAATAAAGGATAATAAAAGTAAAACCATAAACATTGGTAATAATTAAAGCTTATGTAGGTTTTATTGGTAATTTCGTTAAATATAAATTAAACTGATTTTGCTTTTTAGACAATATGCCACGCGGCAAAGAATTATCAGAAGAAGAAAAGGGGAAAATTAGCGCTTTTCGCCAGGTAGGTTTTTCCGCGCGGGAAATTGGCAGGAAAATAAAACGAAGTCGAACGGTCGTTCTTAATTTTATGAAATTGAAGTCCAATTATGGATCTAAAAAAAGATCTGGTCGACGTTCAACTGTGTCCTCCCGGCAGAAAAGGGAGATATTTAGATGTGCAGTTGATTCTTCAATGAGCGCCGGTGAAATTCGTGACCATCTGAAATTGAACATAAGTCGTCGTCGGATACAACAAATTTTACACCAAGATAATCACTTGGCATACAAGAAAAGGAAGAAGTTTCCTAGTCTTTCGCCACGTCACAAACGAGCTCGTCTAGATTTTGCAGAAAAATATCAATTTTGGGAAAATGAGTGGCAATCCGTTGTATTTAGCGACGAAAAAAAATTTAATTTAGATGGCCCCGATGGCTGTCAATATCATTGGCAGGATATTCGACGAAATTTAGAAACAAGAAAGTCCAGAAATTTTGGAGGCGGCAGCCTTATGGTATGGGGTGCTTTCGGATATTACAGCAAGTCCCCAATCTGCTTTATTTCTTGTAAAATGAATGCTGAAAAGTACGTAGAGCTTTTAGATGATGCGCTGATTAATTATGCAGACGATATGGCTGGTACAAATTGGACTTTCCAACAAGACAATGCCGCTATTCATTCTGCCAAAAAGACAAAAACTTTCTTGAGTCTCGAAATATACCACAATTAGCATGGCCGGCATGTAGTCCCGATCTTAACCCCATGGAAAATGTATGGTCATATATTACGCAACGAGTTTACAGTAATGGCCGTCAATTTCACTCACCCAAAGAGCTCAAAGAGGCAATCCAGGAAGCATGGTTGAACATTAATCAGGAATACTTACAGAGCCTTATTAATTCGATGACTCGTCGCCTGCAGCAAATTATTATTAATAAAGGAGGAAATACAACATATTAAAACGCCTAATTTGTTGGGCAATGTATGTAGGTGCTCCATGTAGAAGAATTTTTGATTTTGGCATTATAAATATTTCCTATGGAGTAATTGTATTTTATTAAATATTTTGTGTAAGGCACCTTAAATTTATAAATTGAATTGTTGCGTTTACTATAGCTTTTTTGTAAAATTTAATGAAATAAATACGGTTTTGTTATTACCTGATATTTTGTTGTTATTCAAGAAAAGAAAATGGCATTATAATTATTTCGTTGAGTGTATACGAGTACGTCTCGTGTGAAATGCTTTTATGTTTGTATACGAATTGTGTATTACGGGATTATTTGATTTCTTTTCTGTGTTCTCGTCTGGAATATTCCATTTGTTTATGTATTGTGCTTTGTTGGTGCGTATTGTAATTGCTCTGAATGGGGAGGAGGGAGGGATGCAAATGTTGGTGTGTATGGCACGAACGCGGTGGAGAGGAAAGATGTTCGCGTCGTGCGATAAAAGAGAAACATAAAAAATGAAATACAAAACAAATTGAAAAGTTTGAGAGTTTTATTTGGAAAAATTATTTTTTTAGTTAGTCAGTCTAGTTTTGGATTTTAAAGAGATAAGTCTCGTTTTTAGTTTTAGACTCGAAGGAGTCTTTTAAAAAATTTATTTTGATGATTTATTGTTGTCATCCAAAAATTGTTTATACCTATATATGGTAAATAAAAAAAAAGGACAAAAAATCTGTGACTCGATAATTTTTTTTGTGATAATTAATAAAGACATATTATAAGATTAATATATTGTTTACTTGGTTAACATTTAAATGGATTGTGATCCTGATCAAGATTTTGTGATATATATAGTAAACATAAAAAAAAATTTAAAGTAATAAAAGAAAATTTTAAATACTGTCCCAGTGACATTGGTCAATTTAGTTAATTTTTTTCATCTTCTGGAAATTTTGCAAGGTTATGTTCTGTTGGCGTACTAATGCACATAGCTGTTGATAAACTATTAAACTTGTATGAGTGATTCATATTAGCTCGCTGCAATTCCAAGAGTTTTTTTTGTGTGGTCATTCATTTGGTGTGAAGGAAATTTGGTATATTTTGAGACCATAAGTGGAGTTTGATAATTTGTGATATTGTGGCAGTGTTCCCGCCCGTGGGGGCAGGGCAACCATTTTTTGAGGGGAATCCTGCGTCGGCGCTGGTAGCTGAAGGGCCGGACGGGCCATTTAAGGTATTTAACGTGTGCACAAGCAAACTGTTAGTTCTCTTCTTTTCATTAATACCATATCAAATCTTGTCATTTAATTTTTAGTTTGTAAAGTCATTCGATTTTTTTTCTGTTTTTCTTCTTAATTATCTCAACAATTATGTAACAGTTTGTTTTGTATTTTTTTTTATGTTTATAAATTTTTTTTGATATCATATATATTTCCTTTCTGGTGGGTTTTGTGATGGTGCACAGGTTTGAACGGCACCCCCCATTCAGAGCAAAATTTCTTTCACTTCTGCTTTGTTTATGCGTTTTTCTAGGTTCCGCTATTTTTCGTCTTGTACGCTTTGAAGTGGTTCGATGCGATAACGGTTTTCTTTACAGTGAAATTTTTGGTGTTATTTTTTTTATTTATTGATCAAACAGTAAAAGTGAAAATTAAATTTAACGTAGCGTAGGCGTCCTTGATTGATCGGGCGATGTGAGGTATGATCTTGTGGTAGGTCGGCCTTTTCCATACTTGTTCCGTGTGTGCCGTTCGTTCCTCCAGGACAGGCTGTGCTGGTGGGCGGCACGCCATATGAATTGGTAGCGCTGGGGTGACGGTTTCCGTTCCGGGGGGCCGTCGCTGGGATTGTCATGCGGGCGTTCTTCCCTCATTTAGTGGCATCGGTAGCCGTCGCGACTGGGAAACAGCATCCCGGTAGGCGGGCCGATGAGGGGAGGCCCGTGTGGCAGTCACGGCGATGATCGCTTAGAGTTGAAACTGTCACTCCGGATCGACCACTACAAGTTTATTATTTTCTTAGCCGCTGAGGCCGTGGAATAAATAGTTTTGATTTTCCTTTTCCCTTCCAATTTTTATTCTTCATGCGGTTATTCAAGCATGGGAATATGTCTGAAAACCCCCATGCCGCACCGTGAGCTCTAGCCAGCTACTATACCGTATCAGACCTCTATTGTCGTGTCTGTTAACGGAATCCCTGGTGGGATTTCGTTACAAATGGCCAAAAACCTTTCCTGTTCTAATCCATTTTTAGTTTTCTATTTTCTTTCGTTGCAAATTTCTTAAATAATTTATATTGGCTAAGCATATGTATATAAATTCTTAGGTGCTTTTTCGGTACACTTCTCGTCTGCTAATTAAGCTTAACAATTTATTGTTAATCCAAGGCTTTTTCGTTTTTTTATTTTAATTATTTTTGTGTTATTGTTGACTGGCTCTAATAGTTTGTTAATCAAAAAATCATTTCTTAACTTTTTCTATAAGTCAGATTCTGTAATGTTGTCGCAGTCTCTAACTGTTTTGGCTTATATAGAAGTAAAGACAGATCTATGCTATTGTGTTCCGAAAAAAATTTTTCAATTAGTTGTAAACCAAATTTTATATTCATATCTGAACAAACATTCGTGGTTTGTGTAGTTCTAGTGGAATATTTACGGTCTAATTGGTTTAAAAATTTGAAACCATTTGTGTTTATAATTTCCTCGTAACTTGAACCATTTTTATTAAATTCAAGATCTCGTAAATTTAAATTTAAATCACCAATTAACACAGATTTTTGGGATACGAATACAAAATTGTATCTAATCGCTTATAATCTATCGCTATCAAATTAAAATTATACTTTCAAAATTTAATTACAATATAATTTGGATCATAAAAATCCTCTTCAGACATTTGAACGCAAGAAATAGAATCCGTATTGAAAACACTTACCCCGCCACTCTCTTTATTTAACCTTAGTGAGTGAAAAGCATTATATCCAGGAAGGTTATAAAACCGCTCATAATTTTTCCTTAACCATGTCTCAGATAGTACAGTATATTTCGACGATTGGGCTAGGTTTACAATTCCATCTATACAGTTCAACAGCGATTGAATATTCATATAAAAAACTTTCAAACGAGTGCAAAGCATGAAGTGTTGTTGTATTTAAATTTATTGCATTACTGTCAAAGCCACTAAATATTTGATGCATATAGAAACAATTTCAAAATAGACTAAATTTGTTGTTATTGTTTTGTTATTTCTTTCAATTGAAGTTTGAGTAAATTCAATGGAATCTTCTTTTATTCTAGCATAGTGAGCATTCACATTGGCTGCACTTTTGCTTTTGTAACAGATACCATCGCAAACATGCCTGATTTGGCTGTAATAAATAGACCCCGAACTTAAACTATGTATATTAATTAAACATTGGTCATAAAATTCGCGAAAGCTTCTTGTATAACTGCTCGTTTTGAAATATTCGGAATTATCGATATCTAACAAAAATAGCTCCAATTGTGGAAAATATTTTATCACCGAAAATAAAAGGGAAATGGTTGCTTTCTCTGTATCTATCAAAAATACTTGATATTCCCGTTTCGCAATATTTCGATATTTGGGCTTTGCCAAAACTTTAAAAACATCTTTTCCATTTCTTTATAAGTAGTTAAAAGCCAAAGTTGATATGCATGCCACTTATTTGCGATTACGGCTCTGGGCCCTATTGCACCAACTACTTATCACTTATTACTTATCAACTTATAAGTTATTTTTTTTGATAATGATAAGTGATAACTGATAAGTGTTTCACCAATAGTAACAAAATTTCACTTACTTATTAATTTGAAAATTTATCAAATTTTGATAATGATAAGTGATAAGCGTTGCACATCAGAATATCTATAACTTATCAATTGACAAATTATCAAATTTTTATGATAAGTTGTAATGATCTATACAAAATTACTATAAATGTGATAGGGTTTGCAAAATAATGTGCTTTCCGCACATTTTATATGTTAAACAATGGATAAATTGTAAAACTTTTTTTTTTGCTTTTAAAATAAAATCTCTTTTCTCTTATCTGGCCAATTTGAATTTACTGCAAAAAAAGCGGCGGTCTGGGCCACACACCATCATTGCATTCAGTGAATGTTTTCCGTGTCGGTTCACAAAGTGTTCTTCATTGACCGTAGGTGCATCTATATTAATCATTGTTCCATCGATGCAACCAGCTACCTGAGGGAAACCACCCATCACAAGAAACATATATCCTGAACATTTTCGAGCCAACACACGGTTTCCGCTATCATGTTATCGATGATGGTATTTGCTACTCGATGGATGACCCTATACACAGTTAATTTATTAATTCCGTGCATATTGGCAATCCCATGATTGCGCGCCATTTCCTAACCAACGCAGTGTTGTTAGTAGCTGCTGTAGAGGACTCAACGCATAGTTTCGGTCGCTTCCATGGTGCATACTTGTTCCTATTTTTAATAATACGTGCTTAATTTGTTCATGTGACAAACGAAAATTTTTTATCACTGCCGAGTCCAGAGAATAATTGGTTCTGGCTTCCACTACACGATTTATTCTTTCGTTTTCATCCTCAAATAATCTTTAGAACCGACGCATATTTTTATAAAAATTATTTTTTCGTTTAATAAATTTCAGTTTTTGTTCACCAAAGTTGATATACCTGTAGTTGATAGTTTTATTTTTAAAATATCGAATATCAACTGTCTTACCTCTATGATAAATCGAACAGAATGAAATTGTTCTTACTTTGACTTATTATTATAACTTATTAGAATACAATAAAATAATGGTATAAATTTTGAAATTAAAGTTATTATACACTTGCAAACACATTGTTAGATGTATTATACTCTTTTTAAAATTGAACAAAAGTTCTCATCTTACAATAACAGCAAAAAAAAACGTTTTTAGCAGACTTCTGCTACACAATTTGTTACAATGTAGGTCTTATCAATTTATTTGAGTAGTGAAATTTTTCTTATTAATATTTTGGATAAGTTATCATTAAATTAGTCGATTTTTGATAAGTTAAAACTTCTGGTGCAACAGAACTACGAAAAACTTATCAGAAACCTCAAACTTATCGCTTATCAAATATTACTTATCACTTATCATTTCGCGAATTGGTGCAACTTAATTTTGATAAGTGAGTGATTATCACTTATTATAACTCAATTAAATACTTAGAAAATTTCAATTTGGTGCAACAGAAAGTTATCAAAAGTTATGATAAGTTGATAAGTAATAATTGATAATTAGTTTATGGCCCTGATCTTTACTATTCAAAAGGATATGGTTATACCTGCAATACTTCAAAAAAAAAAAAAAAAAAACAGGTAACATACTCTCGCATAGAGCGAGAATCGCATGAAGATCTGGAATGACATCTTTTTTCTAATTCGACCACGTTGGATTATGGAAAGGCCATTTTCCGCACGCTTCGTTTATCGATTATCACTTGATAACCCGATATTCTTCCAATCCAGAAGCTCCAGTAGAAGATGTTATTAAATGCTTCGAGTTGCAGCAGTCCATGATATATTATGGAACCAACAATTTGGTTGAAGGATGACAAACGTTCTTGTGAGATCTGTAGAACAGTTTATACGTCGTGACAGACCAATATGCATGCATGCTTGCAGCGCCTTAACATTTGGTAGATCTCCGGGGTTTTCACCGAGTGGTTGAAGCTGACAAACTATAAATTAACTGATAAAAAATAATCACACCTTAACAGCAGTCGACCTTTTTAATTTATAAATTAGCCCCTATACATTTTGCAAAGTTTGCTTACAAACTTGATGTGTGTAATTGCTTGATTATAGGCTGTTTTCACACCGGTATGGCTTTTTATTTTGAGAATGAACGCGAACATATTTTGAGCGATTACTGAATGACGTTCTTCACAGACTGTTTGGGTCAGGTAAAAAGAACAGCTTTTATCAAAATTTTCATTACTTGAAGAATGACGTAAGCTACGTTCAGTTAAATAAAATGTTGCCCAAAAATAACGTTCAATTTTAATTGTTCAACTGATAGATTTGCAACTTTATGCAAAAATGTGCTTTAGGATAAAAAGGTGAAGTCCTGGTTACCATTTTGACTATCGTGGTTTCATCGGAAATATAATTAAGTGAACTAAACATCATTAAAATGTATCCTGGAAGCAAAATGATGCAATACCGAGTGAAAATCATTATAAATCATTGAATGGTTTTCTTCATTTCAAAATGTAAAACTAATTTGTTGAGATTTTTCATTCAAATTCAACAAGGGGCTTTTTCAAATTTAAAATTACTTAGATCGAAATAGCTACATCGAATCCTACAAAACGTCTTTTGGTGACAACCCTTCCAAATCCTCTATTTTTGAGGTCCCGCTATAATTGCTTCGAGAAGTATTTATTTCGCTTATTTTCTTAATTTTAGTAACATTATTCATTATTGACTTTGACATCTATCATCACATACGACGAAAATATCTTACAACTGAGCAATTTTACCATACAAAACACAATCTTGAACTTATAAACATCAAAAAAATCAAACAATTTTAAAATCACATAATCAGAATGCGCAATCATTATGTGTAGTTACGAATGGAAGCCTAGGGGATTCATGTTCCCAACCTAAACGTAATTCGTCCAGGTTACCTTCAGTAAGCAACACATTTCACATCGCATTTAGTTGCAACAATTTCCGTAACATGGATGTCTCAGTTTCGTCGAGATTTAATTAAGAATTTAATCGTTGTTACAATCGTTTATCCGATGAAAGATGATCTCTTTTTCCGATTATTTTTACCTGAGAGAAATAAGTTCACAAAGAGCTCATTTCTATCCGAGATTTGAAGAATTTCTGATCCATTGGGTATAATCGCGCCTGAAACAATTTGATTAAAAATATTGTTTAATTTCTTTGGTTAAACGTCATTGGCTAGGATGATGAACTACCTCATGGGATAAGCAGCGATGCACGTGTAATATAGGCTAACATCGTCAAAATAATCCTAATTGCTATAAAAATGAAAGTAGCTCCAGAAAACCCCATTTGATATTGGCTCAACTATTACATTGGACTGATTATCCAAACTATCCAAGGTTTGGAAAATCTATATAGTCTCACTCACGTACATTTATCACTAACTTCTATCGATGAATCAATTATTGATAAAACATTCTAGGGGGAAGCGAATTTTACATAATCGCATGGATATTTAGAATCATTAAAATTTGTACGAGTTAGATTATTAGTTTGGGGGAAGGCTGGCACTTGTAGATTTATCATATAACATCAAACAACCGATAATTCTACCTTCCAAACATATACCATTATTGGATAATTAGTAAGTGAGATGCACGTCAAAAAACTACGCGCCGGACCAAAACTTTTGCTGACCCAGTAGCAGTGCAACAGAAATTAATATCCCAGTTACCACCTTCCCTAGCTGGTCCATATGTGATGAAAAATAATCGTTCGAGGAGTTCCTTCTGTTATAAATAGCGACAATGGGACCAACCTGGTTGGAATAAAGAAAGACAAAGGAAGAATTTCGCGAATTATACTCCCAATATTTAAATCGCAAGCAAGACGAGCCAACATATTAAACTAGTGCACGGACTTAGAAACACAATAGCACTTCATCCCTCTTGTAGCCCCTACGTTCGGTGGGTTATGGGAGGTAACCGTAAAACCTACAAAATACCACCGCCGTCGCTTAATTGGAAACTAAATTCTGTCTTACGAAGAATTCCTTATACTAATTAAACAAATAGAGGTTCTGCTCAATTCCCACCCTCTTGGAGGTTTCCATGATTGGAACGAAATGTTAGCCAATTAACATTATTCGAAGTAACATAATCTAAAGATTAATTTAAAATTTATCTTTAGATTATGTTACTACATTAAACCAGTTTTATAAATAGCATAGCCCAAATCGTCAAAGCTACCACCATCAAAATGGTCAATTCCCCAATTTTACGTCGTCTATCCTGAAAAGGACAATTTAATTAGAACCGTGGTAGTGAAGCTTCCAAACTATGTCTGCTTCCAATTATTGACTCAAACGGGTCAATGGTTGTTTTAGATAGTATATCCCGAACGTGCCTTACGAGACTGATCCCACAAAACACTTCGCTTGTTAGTCGCGTCCGTAACAATATTTTAATATTTTATATTAAATCAAGCCAATTTAATACAACAAAATTTAAAAACATTATTTTATTCATATTTTGCTATTTAAAGGCGGCTGCATGAGTCCGTCTCGTGCGCGTCGCATTTTGCGACGTTGTTTAGAAAACAACCGCAAAATTTTGTAAATTTTTAGAACTTGTGTAGGAATATAGCACAAAGTTCCACAAAATGTTTTTGGTTTTTCATATAAGTCAAAATTTAAAAATGTTCTCCATCTTAGGACCGGTATGTTCATTCCCCATGTAATTAGAAGGTTTCGATATTTTTATGGTACAATCAATTTACAAACAACTTTAATGGTTTTCTTGCAGTACCAATTATCAAAAATGCACGCCACATAATCAATCTCCAAAGTAATTTTAAACCAAAAAGAAAAAAAAAAATGAAATATGGAAGCTGTTGGTTTTAATTGAATGATTTACAATGTTGAACTGAACTTGTTATTTATATTCGATAATAAACGATTAAATCATGAAACACCCAAACACGATATTGAAAATTATAATAAATCCACACAAAGTAGCTAGCAAAAAATCGATCCCAAACGCTTTGCATCACATTAAAATCGATATAAAGTTAATTAGTTTTTTGATATCTAAATCACCTTTAAATTTTTCGGTCTATATAATAAATGTCACAAAAGCACGTGTAAAATATGCATCAACAGATTCAAAAAAAAAAAAAAAAAACTTTAATTATTAATTCGTGAAATCAATATTCTCGTTCTTAATCACGACCAAATGATGATTGCTAACCCCAAATTTATATTATGCATATATTAAACAACAAGTTTACATAATACCCCATTTGTGACCAACAATAATTATAATTTTGTGTCTTGGTTAATTAATTCATAATAAATTTTTGTATATCAAATACAGAAATCTTTTATGTCTAATTCTAATTTATTATTAGGCGATTTAAATTAAATTAATTTTTGAAGACTTTGGTTTATTATTTTTTGTATTTTTTTTCTCCTCCTAGTCTCCAATAAACTTAACAAAATAAAATATTTTCTAATTCTTCATACCCAAGTGACTATATGTTAATATGTGTTCATTTTGAGGCTAATCATTTTAATAATATAATTTAATTACATTCCTTTAAGCTAACATAACTCTTTTCAACTCTTATACTAATAATGAACACTATGAATGGTAGGTGTACACGGTGGACGTTATTTAATACTTGTCACATTGTCCAGCATCGTGTTACGCCGTAACAAACTTATTGGTGTTTTATTAATAATTAAAACAAAAAAAAAATCAACACACTGGATCGTTTACTTCTAAAATAAATTAATGAAATTCTTGAATCATTTAACATTCTAATTTAAATGAGACAAAAAAAAACGTATTAAGATTCTTAAGACGGTTTTGTATATTTTTATTCTTCATTTCATCTTAATTCCTTTCTTTAAATCTATACACTCGTATAAAATATAAAGAAGTGAGAAATCACTAAATGAAACAAAAACTAAAACAACAAATGGGTGTTTGACATTCAAGAAAAATTCCAATTAACTCACCATCATTATCATTATCATCGAAAACAATCTGTTCACAATATTTTTTAACAAGTTTGTTGTAACAAAATACAAGATCTAATTTTTTTTTTTTTGGTTCTTGTTTTAGTTAAAATTATTTAAACGGTTGTCTGTGATCGATATGAACATAGATTGATTTGTATATCGATAACCATAAAATTTGCATGAGATTCAAGTCGGTCGTCGCACAATATACAAATGTGTGTGTGTATGTATAATTAACAAAACATAACACTTTGATACGTAATTTATCTAAATTATATTTTATCTCGCGCCGACCAACTCCGTGTGATAACAAATAGTTTTAATAGACTTAAAATTCTTTAATTTATTAATAAATAAAAAATAGAAAAATTTAAATATGAAGAATAGAAAAACTAATATAATTTACAATTCCTAATCCTATATTTATCTCATTAATACCAACAGTTTTTCTAATCAAAACTTATAATATAAAGATGTTTGACGATGAAGTGTTAAAATAAAAAAGCGATCGGCATTTTTCTTTATGTCATCGTCGTAGGCTGCCCATTCAACATAATAAATTTCAAAATTATAAAAAATTAAAATAATAATCACATTTTAATCGAATATTAATAATAATTTGCATATTAAATAGTAAATATATTCATTCATTTTGTTTATTATGTAATGAACATACAAAAAAAAAATAAAGATATTTAGGGAACAGGGGACCAACATGTGTAATGAGGTGTGATATGATCTTTAAAATATTCGAAAAATCGAAAACAAAAGAAGTTAATATTTAAATATTAACTACTAATTAATTTTGTGAAATAGAAAGAATTCGATTTTGGGTTTTGTTGTTTTGGTGAACTACTGAATTTAAAGCAAAGAAAATTTAGAGAAAGTTCAATCAGAGCAAAATATAAAAATAAATCAAGGGTACCAAAGGTGATATTCACAAATAAATCTTTAACGGTTTAATAACCTTAATGTACTTCACAAAGTTTAAATAGGTCTTGGACGTAATTTTATAATATTTTATGAAAACTTACTTATTTAGCTATTTTATGGGCTACTTACTCGATACTCAAGCAAGAAGATAAGCAGTAAATACACGATAATTTTGCAACCCAACCCATTGCTAAATTTCAAAAAATGGGATACTCGATAGTTTCTCTTGGTTACCAGGCAAGCAACTTGTAGACATTTTGCGAGCGTTTTAAAGTATCTTTATTGTTAGATGTCAATTTGTAAATATTTGGATAATATCGAAACCACCGTAAAGTGACACCCCGAAACCCAGCATGAAGTAGTATTTTGAAATAATACTTCATGGTTAACCATTGTTAAACTGATTTTTTTCTTATCAAGACCTTCATACAGAAAACTAGTGAATTCTAACAAAGCCCCTTCAGTACTTTAAAGCCAAATTGCATGTTATGCAAACAATTTGTTTTATACAAAAAACTATCTATTCTTCAATGTGCTATTTTTTCAATAATTTTAGAAAACACCGATAATAAAGAAATCGGCCTGTAATTTCCAATATTATTTTTATCTCCTTTCTTAAAATAGGGGTAACTAGACTCTCTTTCGGTTTAGTTGGAAAAATACCAGTATCAAAACTAAAATTTATAATGTATGAAAACACATTAACAATATAAAGCGAAATTTTTAGACAAGTATATTGCGTCAATTCCAATAAAATAACTAGGTTTCAGACACGAAATGAGATTTAGCAGTTCATCTGGAAATGTTTCAAAGAAAACACATGACTGTACAAATTAAAAATATGTTTAGGAAAGCAATAGGCATAAATGTAAATAAATTATGGTATATATAGACATAAAAAAATTTAATATGATATTTACCCAAGTAGCAATGTGAAACTAAAGTTCCAAAAAAAAAAAAAAAACAAAGCAAGGATACCTAATCAGTGTTTATATAACTATGGGGCAGATGCTCGATATGTTCTAGCAAGCAAATTAGCAACTTGCGAGCTGAAAATGACATTATGGTATGCTCGAACGTTTTTGCGACTTTCTAGCAAGCAAAAAATTAAAAAAAATGGCGAGTAACTTTTTGATTTCGTAATAAAAGAAAACAAAAAAAAATGTGCACAGAAAAAAAATATTTTGAATGACATTAATTGTCCAATTGTTAAGGAGGTATTTAAATTAAAATTATATGTAAATCAACTTTAGGGAAATTACAGAATTTGTATGCAAAATAGGCAATTTTTTAAAACATACTCGTAACAAAAAACATAAACAAATAACCAAAAATACTTGTTACTGTGTTCCCAGCACATTAGTATATGCGCAAGATCTGTGGTTTTGATAAGTATTTTACACGAACTCTAATTGTGTATATTTTCAGGAAGTTCATTAATTATCCCTCACTGAAGTTTGACTTACGATTTATTATTTTGATACTGACTTATATTTTTTGCTTCATTTATTTCTATAAAATAATTCAAAGTTGAAAAGGGGAAAGTATAATATGTACTGAAATACATAAGTCAATATATAATTCAGCAATGTGTTGAATATTACGTAATATGGCGTATTTGCTAGATGTATTGAGAATTTCATTTCTAGCAAACTCAAAAAGGAGTCGCAAATCCACCATCTTCCGATTCATACGAGCATCTACTCCTATTATTTTTGAAACGGTTCCGCAATGATTTTATATAATTAAAACATTTCAGATTGACTTTTACTAAATTCTAAAGTAACCATTACGTTTTACTGAAATAACAGTTCCAGAAAATTCGTAGAAATGGCTTTATAAACAAATGATAAATAGTTTTCTTGAAGCCATTTTAAATCACGTTACAAATACGTCTCAAAGTTTCAACAAATCCAAATATATAACGATTTTATAAAATTTAAAGTTACAACTGTGGCAATTTCGTATAGTTAAACCCATATTATAACAGTTAACTCTTTTAGAAATGCTTATTCCAAAGTATTGGTGATAATCAATTTTTAACATGGGTTTTGTTTATGAACCTGGGGTATTTAGGATATTATACGCACCAGCAAAACTAAAACATTAACCAAAATGTATTTTCACTGTTCACAAAAACACTACCGAATACACGCGCATTTTCTATTGGTTCTCACATAAAGTAGATTCCAAACAATCGCAAAGGGAAATTTTTCTTTTATGCCACTGTGTTAATGACATTTTTTATTTCTATTACCACAGAGATAACACGTTTGTATTACCACAGCGAGTATAATTCTCTGTGGTATTACCAAATATTTTGTCGTTATAGAGATTTTTAAACGTCACTAAAAAATCATAATAAAACAAGAAAGTGTTCTCGACCTCGTGGCAAAAATATTTCAGCTTGCTTTGTTTATCGCAGAATTAAAAATTTTCCTAAACAAAACAAGTGTATGTTTCGACAGAAAACTTCGTTTTTATTTTTATAACGCACCTTGCTTGGATAGTATTCATACGCACAAAAAAAATATATCGATATAAAATTTGTAACCTGCACAACTTAAAAAAACATTAAATATTACAACCAAAAAGTACTAATGCCTAGATGTTTTTTGGCATATGATTTAGTAAAGTATACCATGTGACACAGAAAGATAGAAAATAGCTCCATATTTATTAAAGTGGAAATTTATAAAACTAAAAATTGTAATAATTTAAAATGTAGCAATAATATGAACAAAAATTACTGTGTTTTTTTTTTGTAAAATGAATGTAACGCATTATTTTTCGTGTATTTTGGAAACCCAAAATATTTTCAGCATCTTGGTTATTTCCTTTCTCGGAAAATAAAATAACCATAAAATAACTGTAAATTTCTCCTTTTCCTAAATATGTATCTAGAAAAGAGCAGTAATCGTCTCTTTTCAAAAATATTTTTATAGAAATTTCCTCCGTTTTCCAGAATATGTCCCGGCTTTTTCCCCGAATATATTACAAAAAAGAGCAGTAAACTCCCTATTTTCCAAAATATTTTTGTAGAATTTTCTTACGTTTTTTCCAGAATATGTCTCGGCTCTTTTCCAGAATAGAATACTAGAGAGAGCAGTAAATTCCCCCTTTTCCAAAATATTTCAATACAAAATTCTGGATAAGGAAATTAAATCTTCATTTTCCAGAATTTAAATTTTCGTTTCTGTTTAATAGAGATTTAATATTAAAATTAGAAAGGAAATGTCCATTTTCCAGAATATTTCAACACCGAGTATTTTTTGTTCATAATTAGCATTACCTGGATGCACCATTACCATTGGTTATTAACAATACATTAGTCTTTATAGGGTTATGGAATATTGCAATGAAAAAGGAAATTCTTATATTGATCTCTTCATTTTCTTTCGCAGAAAATTAACAGCATTTTGCAGTTAAAAGCAGAGACAATTATTAGAAATAAATGGAACCCCAGAGATGCCTTTGAACTCTCAGTCTCGTACCCTTTTAGAAACCTCGAAAATTATTGATCATTAAGCTTTCTTTACTCTGGCCATTATTGGCATTTCAGGATTGGAATATCTATGCTCTACCTATTTTAGGCTAATCTACATTTATTTTTTAATAGGTGTGTTCTTCTCATTAATGACAGCTCAAAAAGCCAATTTTGGCCTATTTTGGGTCTAAGTCTTAGCATTAGTAAGTTTCCATTTTTAGTAGGAGTCTTTAAAGGTACTTCGAAAGCAAAAGATTGCAACTTATTCTTAAAACATTTTGTGAATGACGAATGAATTATTGGTAATAGTATATAGTATACTAATAAACAATGTTAAATATGGCATTAGCTTGACCGCATATGTGACTTACCGAAAAAAGTTTACGTAACATTTACTAAGGGGGCGCAAGAACAACGCATATATTGGTTGTTAGTATTGTGAAGTAGATGGTAATCATCCTCAAAATTAAAAACTGATCATTCTTTTATTCCTCTCTTCTGGAAAGGTTACCAATTGACATAGTTCGATGCTTCAAGATTACATGCAAGCAATTTGCCTTTGTGTTGTAAGAAAAAAGCTGGGTTGAAGATCGATTTAGTTTCAGTGCTAGACTTTCGGCTATACGCAAATAAAGATGATATCTGATCGTTAGTTGAACGAAATTAATATTAGATCCTTAGAAGATTATTTGTTATTGGAAATGTTATATGCCATTTACTTTTCATAATATTATTAAGGAATCAGTTTACGAACATATGCCAGCATTTCAATGTGCTACAATTCTTCTTTTAAATGAAAAATATTGAAAAAATTGAATTCTTGCTAAAACTCTCTTCGAATATATTGTAGAGCAGTACGCGATAATTTATAGAGCAGATTCGATCTCTCCCAATATTCATAATTGATTCGAGAAAATTGTACGGCCTTTAGGTTTGAAAATAAATTGGGTATTCTAAAAAGTTGTTGTTAAGATCAGGCTAAGAACCTGTGTGAACCATGTGACTCAAACAACCAATTCCGAATACAAATAATTATCGAGCAATTCTGTTAAAGGACCTTCTCTTAAACGATACATTTATTATTAACCAATGTTTAACGAAATCGGTGTTTCCTGATTTGTGGAAGGTTGCTTCTATCATTCCCCTGCCTAAAACGGATGTGGTTTCTGGTATTGGTGATATTCGTCCGATAAGTATTTTACCGGCGTTATCAAAGGTAATAGAGAAAATTATTCAACTCCAAATTACCGAACACCTTATCCGGTTTGATTTTCTATGCAAATTTCAATCAGGATACAAACCTGGTCATAGCACTACCACTGCACTGGTGCATATAGTTGATGATTTATCAACTATTCTGGACAAGGGCCATTCATTTGGTATTTTAGTCCTTTTAGACTTTTCTAAAGCTTTTGATTGTGTTAACCATATCCACTTGCTTCAGAAGTTACATTTGTATTATACATTTTCGAATTCTGCTATTATGTTGCTTCATTCTTATTTGAGCGACCGCAAACATTTCGTAAAGCATGGAGAAGCTCAATCGAGTATTCGAGGAGTATTTGACGGGGTGCCTCAGGGTTCTATTTTGGGGCCTTTGCTTTTCTCCATTTATATTAATGATCTGCTTGGGCATATTCGGAATTGTCGATTTCATCTTTATGCTGATGATTTGCAATTGTATATTGGTGGCGATTTTTCAGAGTTGGATGAGATTGTCATGCGAATTAATGCAGATCTTAAAAATGTTTCCTTATGGGCCAAGAATAATTCACTTGCTATTAATCCCACTAAAAGTAAAGCATTATTGCTTTCTACAAATAATTCTCATAATATAGCACCTCTGATTTATTTAGACAATGATATTATCTCATTTGTGCCTACAGTTAATAACTTGGGACTAATATTGAACCCTAAACTCACTTGGATTGATCATATAAAATCCCTATGCCAGCGTGTTAATTATTGTCTATACTCGCTTAGGTTAATAAAAAAGTTTTGTCCAGTGAATTTACGCATATATCTTGTTAAAATTCTGATTATACCAATTTTCACATATTGTGATGTAATATTTAATAACTGTGATAGTACTTCTAGGCGTTTACTTGAGGTTACGTTTAATAACTGCATTCGATATGTTTATGACCTTAGGAAGTTTGACCATGTCTCTGAATTTAGGGTTTCTATTATTGGATGTGACTTGTTTGAATTTTATCGTTATAGAGCTGCGGCTTTTATTTTCCGTATTATTAAAACGGGTAAACCATTGTATTTACATGAGAAGTTAGATTTTCTACATCGTTGCGAACAAGAAATGTCAACTTGCCTATCAATAGGACAAAGGTTTACAATAACTCCTGTTTGGTGAACATGATTGTCATTTGGAACAGCCTACCACTGGAACTAAAGAATATTGGTTCTTTGAATATTTTTAAAGGATTAATGTTAAAATTGGTACAAGGTAATCTAAATTTTTGATTGATTGGTGTAAATAGTATGTATATAATGTATATATGTTTATGTAAATATTTTGTATATATATTATCTTTGTATATTTTGTTTTATTCTTTGTGTTAATTTTAAATTTTGTCTGTTATTCTCTACTTTAATTATTGTATATATTCATGTTGTACAAAAACATTAGGTTTAAACAGCATTGGCTAATTGATAAATAAATAAATAAATAAATAATACATTGGCCAATGAATGTTTTTTATCTAAAGATAAGGAGATTGTTGCGATGGAATATGTAATTTCCGTCAGTAACGGAAGTAACGGAATGCAAATATGTATATGGGAGCAAATTGAAAATTAAAACCGATTTTCATGGCAAGCCTCTATGATCCTCTATACTTGAAATTTACAAAGCTGATTTATGTTACATTATTGGAATCTAGTCTAGTCTTTTTTAAAAGACTCTAATATAGGATAAGAACTGTTTCATTATTAAATTTGGGAACAGTAAAAATAAGACGATGATAAGCGCGAAAGTTATATCGAGTATGTTGACCACTACGCGTAAAAAATACTCTTAAAATCTTAGAAATATACCAATGTTGTCGACTTGAATAAATTCCAAGATGATTCCAATCTGGTTTTCCTCAAAATTGTTCGCAAAATCATTTTCGATTGTTCGTACAAAGGTTTTAAAGTAGTTAGATAACAACCACCCCAGCTCGACAAACCGTACTCAAATTTAGCCATTACCAAAACATAAAACGTAATTTTCAACTTTCAACGTTAATTTTCAACTTTTTAACTTTGAAATATGAATTTTCCAATAAAGACTAGTGTCCATATGAATTCCAAGGTATTTAAAAGAGTTGACTAGCCCAATATTCGAACAATCCGTATGACAACTAAAAAATATACACACAAAAATCGAACATCGAAAATAGTGATGGTTACAATGGGATCGTAACGACGATATCCCGCATTAATTAGAATCAATTAAAATCGCGCCCAGAAAAAATCCCGCTTTTTAAATTCCATTTTTTCATAATTCTGCTTTAAAAATTCCGGTTCCGCAAAAATTAAAATCCCGGTTTTGATTTTTATTTTACTTTAAATTAAAATTTTCCTTCAGCAGAAGGGGCAGTCCTCGGGATTTCCTCGCGATTACGGGATTTTGTACCGTCGGGATTTTGTTCGTTCGAGATTTTGTACCGTCGGGATTTTGTACCTTCGGGATTTTGTCCCTCGGGATTATATCCCGCGCGATTTTGTCCCTAGGGATTATGTCCTGCGGGATTTTGTCCCTTGGGAATATGTCACCAACCCGTTAGTATACTGTTTGCTCAAGATACAGATTTCGTAGGGAGTTAGTGAGAAATAAAAAAATTAATAAACAATTTTCAAATAAATTCAAAAAAAAAAAAAAATTTGTTGTTAAAATTTAACAATTTATGGTAAACTTTGCAGTAGGAATTTATGTAGTACAAATAATTTCAAGTAATGTGAGAAGACGTGCTGAATGTCTAACTGAAATTGGAATCGATAAATGATTAATGCTGAAGTGTAGTAACATTTCACCATCACCATTTACGTATTCATCTTACATAAACAAAGCCGTTGAAACTGGTGAACAAATTAAAAATACAAATCATAAAGGAAATAAAATTGATCGACAAGAACATAACCGTTGTGTTTTCAGAATCCGCCTAAATTAATTCCGCCCACAAAAATGAATTAATTTCGTGATATTTTCGAAGCGAAATTAATTAATTAATTAATTTATTGATTCATTTTCATTTTCATTTACTATACCAATTTACCTAATTTGCTTTCAGCCTTGCTCTCTCTCTCTCTCTCTCTCTCTCTCTCTCTCTCTCTCTCTCTCTCTCTCCCTCACACACTATAGTAAGCATTTTTCTAAAAAGAATTTTTTCTGAAGCTTGAATATCTAATACATATATAGTATTTTATGGTTTTGCCAAAACTCTAAGTTTTCTGAAAACTGTTCATGAACGTATTCTAACGAATTTTAAAAAATAATTAAATATTAAACTAATTTTGATCTGTTTCAGAAAAACCGAAACGCTGTTCTTCTAAAATTGTTTTTACTTTACCGAAATGGTTACAAAAAACCGTTTCACGTTTTCTGAAATTTAAAATAGGTTTACCAACAGCTTCGATTAAAACATTTCAGTTTTTTTCGAAATTTGTTAAAATAAGCTTAGAACGGGAACCTTAAAAGTTAGAGGTTTCAACAAACGCCATTAAACAAAGGTTATATGTATGGTTTAGTGAGGTATCCATTAAGGTTTAAAAACAATTTTTGAAACTTTTGATATCAAAGTTTTAAACTATTCTTGCGCTAGCAGCGTCGGAATTTACAAAAAAATTGCCGAAGCTTTACAATTTAAAGACGAAGGGCCAACAAAAATTAAATTTGAGAGCTTATGTAGAAAGCACAGCGGCCAGTGGCTTGAACTTCAAAAAACGGTACAGGAGGGGCACTAAAAACAATTTACGGCGATAAAATGACCGAATTGTGGTGGAAAAGAAAAAAAATTCAGTTCCTTAAAATTTTCTAGTGGACACTACTCAAATGAGATTGGAGAAATCGACCACCAAAACTAACGATAGTGGAACAACCATCTCTCCCTCAAGTACCTCGTTTTTAGAAGGTAAGAATTAATATAAGTAATTATGTTTTTTATTGTTTGCTGTCGCCATCATCTGCTACACCTGCTCTCGCAATGTTTAATAAGTTTGAGGAACGAATGTTCGATATAATACAAACGATGGAGACGATGGAGGACTAACAGCAAAATTCTTCTATCGAAATTGATTTATTTAATACAAATAGTTTGTGTTTTGCAATATTTCTCTTTATAAGGTTCCACTAAATTAAATATTTCGTTAAAATTATGTATTTTAGCGAAATTTAACGGGTTTTCCACCCTGAGAAATTTCATCAGACTCTGAAATATTTCGGTTACAAAAGTAATCTTTTACTCAACATTTCAAATTTTTCAAAATATTCTTAACATTTTGATTGCTTTTAAAAACCTGATATGTCAGATCAAGTATAAATATTTAATAAATTGAATACATTTTTTATATACAAAATAAACATTTTTTAACCAATCGAAAAATATTCAACAATCAATTATTACTCCCCAAAAAAGGTGTCAATTTTCGTGTAGATAAGATAAATTCAAATCGAGCAAAATTTCCAACTACCAATAACCAAATATTTACAAATTTAATTTAATTTTTTTTTTGGTAAATCAAATATTTTAATTTTTATGTTTTTTTTTTTTTTTCTTCGACACAAAAGGCGTAGGCGAATCCTCATCACAAAATCATTAATATCATTAAAAAAAAAATCTTAATAATTTTCATTTTAAAACAAGTCAAGATCAATGAAGATGTTTTGAATATTAAAATAAAATAAAATACAACAACAATAAAATGATCGGTTATAAAGTCGGCATTTCTGTTTATTTATTTTATTTAAATTATTTAAGAAAAAAAAAAAAATTTAATTTATAAATCTTAGGCACATACATATAAAATGAAAATTTAAGAAATTTGTGTGAAGGGAATTTGTATGTTACTCGTCTTTTGTTTCATTAGACGATCATTTTGGTATGTGTTCGAGAACGATCGAATGCACTAATAACATGATGTTCATAATACTTGAGTTATTGTAAATTTTTTTCCGATATTATTAATTGGAAGATGCTTTAAGCCACTTCAGAAGTGTTAAATAAGATCTTAAAGAAAACGAATTATTATTGAACATGTTTTTTTGGTTAAAAGTTTTGAAAAATGATTATTTAAATTAAGCGATTTTTTTTATTTACATTTATTTTTCGGATATTAAACAATCATCATCATCATCAAGATCATCATCATCATTGGTGGTGGTGTGTTGATGATGATTATTATTATTAAAAATATTAATAATATTTTTGGTTGGTGATATTTTTGGGTGTCGGTTTAATAAAAAATATAAAAAAAAAAAACGCTTTAATTAGGATTTATAAACCCGACCGTATTGGGGAGTGTAGGTGATGAATATTTTAGGTATGGTTTGATAAATACAAATTAATTGATTACCGTTTAACCGATAAAATATATCTGTTTGATCTTTTTTTTTTTTTTAAATTATTTTTTTGTTAATTTCGGGCTATAAATAATGGGTTTTCGGTTTTTGGTGGAATTTCGTGGTTTTATAAACAAAAAATTGAAATAATATTGTCATTCCAGAGATTTATCGATTTTAGTGAACCGTTGTTAAAATTCTTTACAAACATTTATAAATAGACGATCGAGTCATTGCGAATGGAATGTTACTTACCACCATTTTAATTTAGTTTGCCGTTGTCACGAACTAATTAAAAAAAAAAAAAAATCAGTATTCGTAATATAATTTTTAAATTAATAATTTTATTTTTTATATTTAATTATACACATAGACGGGAGAGATAGAGAAAGAGGAATAAGATGCGAGAAATAAAAACATATTTTATTATTTAATTAAATAATTTACTTAAAATTTAATTACATAATTGTTTTAAAATTTTTTATTTATTATCATCAATATTTCTAAAAATTAAACACTAATCAAACAAAAAATTAATTAAAGGAACTTTTTAAAATATTTATATATTAAATAAATAAAAAAAAAATGGCAGCATTTAGTAACAACCATTTTTTGTTTTAGTATTGCCATCTTTATGTGAAATATATAAATATTTTAATAGGATTAAAATAATTGCGAAATAATAAAAATAAATTTTAAATTAAATTACAAATAATTATTTTCCGCAGAACAAAAACAGTCTTCAAAGTGCTTAAATTAAATTAAGAAGTTTTTTTTATTTTGTATTTACAGTGTAAAAATTGTAACAATGAAACGAAAAGTAAATGTTGCGCAGCACTTAACGAAAAAGAAGAATAAGATTTATACTATACTACAATATTCATTCATTTAGCATCAAACTAACTTTGGTTTATGGTTTTTTAATAAAATTTTTATTTTTATAGTTTTTAAAAGTTCACTTAAAAGTCTCCATTCCTTTTTATATTTTAATAGTTCACAACAAGAAGTACATAATACACTTATTATAGTTTATCATAAAATTGCACTTTAACTAGATAATTAATCTAACTTAATTGCTACTGATTTCGATCATGTTTAGTTAGTTGTAACGGTATTGAGCCACTACTGTTAGAGCCATTGGTACCCGACGTACCATTAGTATTTTTTTCATTAAAATTACGTTCACTGTCCGAATCATCGTCATGCACATTAATTTCTTCATCATCCGAATCGGATAGTTGGGTAGGTGATACTGTTCGATTGTGATGATGATTATAGGATCTAGCTAAATTTAATGATGCGGACGCGGCTAATATGGCGGCCGCTGATGATGGTACAAGGGAACGGAATGCACTGTGCTCACCTCCCATTAATAATGGAGCTGATGCTGTGACTAAGTGATTTGCTGTTTGTTGTTGACCGGCTCCCACTATACCCGCTACCGCTGCTGCTGCGGCTGCTGCTGCCGCTACCGCTGCTGATGAAGGTGCTGGAGCTGTTACGGATTGGTTGTGTAAAGAGGCTTGTTGCATTAAGGAATGATGGGAATGAAGATGCTGTTGTTGTTGTTGTTGTTGTTGTTGCTGCTGCTGTTGTTGTTGATGCTGCTGATGATGATGTTGCTGCGTTTGTTGTTGCACCGGTGTAGGTGAGGTAGGGGTGAAAGAATTTTGCTGGGTCCTTGTATTTTCTGAAGACTGTTGTTTGAGCAGATTCATACGTTGATGACGTCGCCATTTCGCCCGTCTGTTGGAAAACCAAACCTAGTAGTCAATTTGAAATTAACAATTAGTTTTAATTAGAATCTTCCATTTAAGTTGATAGTTGCTTACAACTAAATTAAGCACTATCACTTTAGGAATTTCTTTTAATAATTACCTGTACACGGGCTTCGCTTAGGGATGTTCGTGACGCTAACCGTTCTCTTGTACTAACACATGGATAATGTGATTTATCGAATTCCTTTTCTAATTCTTCTAATTGTTCTGGGCTAAATGTGGTACGATTTCTTCTAAATTTTGGTTGTTCCCCATCCAAACTTTCCGAATCTTCACCCTCGATATCTGCAATAAACGAATAATAAATATTAAGTACAAATTCATAAGATTTTATAAATATATCGGTATTACCGATTAATTTACCGTCAGGAGATCCAGCCGTATCTAGTGAACTTGATCCTGGTGATCCAGCCATACCAGATGTGGTCGTCGGATTTGCAGCACTTAAACCAGGTAAACCACCTCCTGACGGCCATAGATGAGCTGTTGGCGGCCATGGAAATGCACTATACGGATGCGGTGAATAAAGCCCGTATCCAGCGGCTCGAGCAAATTCTGCAGCTGCTCGTTCAGCTGCCCGATTTCTTAGTATACGATTGATTGATGATACCGATGGTGCTGTTGCGTTTGTACACACACCTGATATAATTAAACATAACAAAACATAAAACATAAATTATTGTTTAAACCGCACAGATATGTAAATTTATGCTAATTTAGCTTAATATAAAAATTCAATTATAATTCAATTTAATAATTTCGCATTATTATCTACATCTAACAAAAATAATTAGATCAATCATGGTCATTCAACATGTATGTATACCTATGTTGAGTATAATACACGTCTCCATTTTTGTTTTCTTTTTTTTTCTGATGTAATTATACTCCAATTATCACTGCTCTTTATTTATAATAAAAATTAACGAATAAAAAACTTGGAGCTCTTGCCGTGCAAACGCGATCTAACTTAAATAACAATAATAATATTAAATTAAAATTAAAAAAAAAAAAAGATCAAGAGAAATGATCGTCATCTCAACATCATCATCATACATATACACACGTATATATGTATATACCTACACGCAATTCAAATGGTTTTTAAATAAACTGCAGGCGGTTTAAAAATAATGATTATTATTATTCCGAAGGTACTCACAAAATATTCATTTGGTTCAACAATAAAATAATTAAATTATTTTTTATTTTACCGGATGAAATTTTGTAAGAGTGGTTTGATTTAATAATAAAAACAAAATCAATTTCTGAACATAATTATAATTTTAGTAACGCTTTACATGAGCAATTAAGTTTTTGATCTCCGGCGCAGTTTTCACAAATTATTATTTTTTAAATCATTTCTCAGGGTTCCTCGGCCGGTATAATTGCGTACAGCGCGCGTATGCCTGTCATGAGGTTATCCTCTAATGTAGGTACATATAAAAGACCACGTGCTAAGTTGATTATATCTACGACTCCTTAACTAAAAAAAATATTGTACTTTAAATCTATGTCAACGTCTATAAAAAGCTATAAAATGTCATTAAACCACTAATAACTATAAATTTGCCTCTTAGCGTGTTTCAAATTAAATATGCAAATTTATTTTAATTAAACTATTTATAATAAAAAAAAAAATTATCTACAATTATTTATTTATAATTTTAAAGTACAAAACAAAAAAAAAATAAATAAAAAATTGAAATTAAATTAATAACCGGGATAACCGCTGCTAAGAGTAAACGCGTAACCCAGAATTGAATGTAGCAAGCAAAATCTTTTTTTTTGAATAGTGAATAGTCATGGGAAAATTAAAACAAAAAAAAAAAAACGTTGATCATCTTAACACTATAATTAATCACCGGTTAAATGTTATAATAAAGTGACCCCATATCGGTTTTGATAAAACAATTTTAGCACCTTTTATATTTGTCACTTGTTACATTTTAAATAGATTCATTTCTTATCTTGTATCCTCCTTTTTTGTTCCAAAATCTTTAAATACGATTTTTATCTTATAAAATAACAAAACAACAACAACAAATTCCAGGTAAATTTTTGACATTTAATTAATGTTTTTACCTTTCTTTTTATTTTGTATACAAACTGTTTTTTTTTGAAATTCAACCCGAGTTAAACAAACAAAAGTGACATGTATACAAATGTTACATAAGAGAATCACCTTTTTGTATTTCGGAATGAGGATCGGTTGGTTTATTATATCGAAATTAAATTATGTCCGGTAATTTATCTAATTTTAATTAAGATGTATACATTTTTGTTGTTTTTTATTTAAAAGTATTTTTAAAATCTTAAGTTCACAAAACTACCTGTTTTATGGTAACGAGGTTGTTGTTTGTGTTAATTGGGTTGTTGATTAAATCACTTAATTTTGTTGGAATGGTTGAGGAGGAGGAATAGTTATTGGAAAATTAAATGATTTAAAAATGGAATTTTACAAATCGGTTACTACTTTGCGCAGGTGAAATTAAGCTGGGAACTAATGCGATTACGTAATAAAATCTTTAAGCGGTTGGAGATGCTAAAATCAGTAGTGAGAGCCGTCCAAGAAATAGAACAATGGCTCAGATACATATTTAAGACAGATTTGTATTTCATGTACCTAACCTTATTCTTATTGGACACTTGAGTTTTATTTTAAATAATTTATATTTATTTATTTTTATTTTATTTATTTTATCTATTGGGCAGCAAACAGGTAAAAACCCAATTAACAAATATGTACTGCTATGTTTACATAAAGATTGTATTCTTAAAAAAAAAAAAATATTAATAATAATGTTTCGACTAAGGTCTGAAGATGCCTTACAATAACTACATATTGGTACTGCTGCATAGCGCAGCATAACACCTTGCTTTAAACTCCGACAGCGACAAGTTGAATAGGTCCAAGTCATTAAAGTAAATAGCATGGTTGGACACAAGTCGGTTTAAACATGATGATAATCAAGATTTGTTCTGAAAGCCGATGGCTGGAACGTCTCTCATATGTCTTATAGCCATTAGAGGGGATACACTTAAAACACATAAACCTTGTGAATTTTCTTTGAACGCATTCAATCGTCATAAAATGGATTCCAGACTTGAGACAAGTATTCAAGGTTAGTTCTCACAAGGCTAGTGCAGAGTAACGAGAGAGTTGAAGGATCTGTGAAATCTTTACCTCTTCTGAGGATATAGCCTAATGTTTTGTTAGAAGTACGACAAATTGAATCAATATGTTTGTATTCAGTGGTAATTGATTTACAATAGACCAGTTAAAAACAGCGGTTAGATCCGCTTGCAAAGCCACAGTGTCATTAGCCGTAAGAATATTTTTGAAGAGTTTCAGATCATCAGCATACAATAAGTGGTCTGATGTTGTAACCTCCGAAATATCATTAAAATAAAGAATAAACAACAAAGGAGCCAAAATAGACCTCTGGGGGAACTGCTGAAATAGGTTCAATACCATTAGATAGGATGCCATTAAATTTTACAAATTGAGTTCTATTTCTCAGGTATGACCGAAACCATTTAAGCAAAATTGGCGGTATATTATATGATTCAAGTTTGCACAACAAAATAGAGTGCGAAACTTTGTAAAAAGCTTTGGAAAAATCGGTGTATATGCAGTCGAGTTGCCCACCTTTGTCCAAAGTGCTAGCAGCAATATCCACAAATTCAGCTAAATTGGTTAAGGTTTAACTCTTCGGAAAAAACCATATTGTAAACTATAGTTTCTAAAATAATTTTGCTAGGGAGTTTAGAATGGAAATTGGCCTGTAATTTTCTATGTCCGCTAAATCCTCACTTTTGTGTATTGGCAAGACAAACGATTCACTAATGTCCAATGTATTCAATACGGTGAAAACCTCATTTTCAGAAATCATAGACGTCTTACCAACTGCATTACAAAATAAATAATTGCTGGTAACATTAGCAACTGGTATATTTACTGAACTGAAATGATCCGCAAAAAGCTTGCATATCTCTGATTGAATATTCGATACTCTAGATTTAAGAAACATTGATCTTGGATACTCAAACTTAGTATTAAGCGATCTATGATAATCCCAAAAAGCTTTCGGATTATTTTTTATGTTTGTTTCATCAACGGAGATATAAGTACAAGTTTCTACACTTTATTATTTCAGTTTTCACTTTAGTCCTATATTTTGAAAATATCAAATAATCAAATCGATTATTATAAGATTGAAAGCGTTTTATTGTACTGGAACCAAGTTCTGAAATAATGAAGACCAATCAATACCTCCTAATTCAAAGGACAGTTTTTGACAGTCTAGTTTATTTAAATTAATTCGCGAGAAAGAAGTGGAAGATCGCTTTCGATATATTCGATCGATTTAAGATATATTAACCGAGGCTATGATTGGAGGATGAACAAGTAATCATATATTCTGATATTTAAATCATGCACATCAATATTTGAAAGAACTAGATCCAAAATTCAATTCTGAACATTTTTCACATGGTTGAATTGTGCCAACAGAGTTAGTTCTAGAGTATCTATTTGTATTCCACTCTATTGATGATAGATTAAAATCTCCAAGTATAGAATAAACTTGGTACCTGTATTAGATGTATTAACCACATCTGACAAATGGTCAAGGAATATCTTATAAACACGAAAAGAAACACCTATATTAAAATAAACAACACAAATAATCAATGAAGAACCAGCTCCAGTGCTCATTTTGGCCCACACATCATCTATAACATGACAGTTGTTCAAACCAGCCAGTCTAATAGGTCCCAAGTCTTTATGCTTAGCAATATGGGAATTAGTTAGTTTTAAAATTTTTTCCTTTTCACCTTTCTTGGCAATGAACATTTTGGCCCTCGAAGATTTGGACTTTATTCGAGTAGATAATTGAATGGCCTATTTCATTTACAGCCGAAAACATTTTCACAATCTACAAAATTATTTTCTTTGAAATCACACTCACAACTTAAAGGGCCATTATGGTCATTGCCGTTTATCACTCAATTTATTATCTCACCATCCGCAGCTGAATCCGGTGGAGAGAGTTAACAGAAGGGTTTTGTCAGCGATACATAATTACATAGAGAAAGGCCACCGTGTATCGGATGGGTAACAAGTCACAGAATCAGTGCCGAGATTCATGGAGTAGGGGGACAAATAACTGGAAAGGTAAATAGTAAGATATCCGTCAACATACACAATTGATATTGAGGTCTTGGTATTAAGTAAAATAAGTAGAAATCTTCCAGAAGCACGCTTTCCATCGAACAAATCAGAAAATTTCAACAAATTACTATAGTGGATGAGCATACTACAACGTTCCAGCCCCCATAGATATATTACTAGGAGCAGATTATAATGGCCAGATTGTAAAACCACAGTTATCCAAAGGAGCAAGAACCGAGCCATCTGCACAACTGACAGAATTCGGATGGGTACTTCTGGGCAAAATAGCAACACACCTAGCGACCCAGTCCACATAGCGCGTAAAGCCATACATCACAATAATTTTTACTTTAAATTAAAGCCTAATTGATTTACAACGAATTTGTAGTATAAACTGTAAGCAAGCCAGCATTTAGTGGACATCCTTCATCATAGGTATAGTTGCCGCAGATACATTTCCTTTACAAACTATGGTTGGTATCTGCTTACGTTGGTTTTGTTATTTGTTTTATTAACTGGTAATGCTCTGTTTTTGTTAGAAGCGGTTCGAAAACAACATGTTGCCCACTAATCATACCGAGTTGATACAAGATTAGAACTTGGTCAGGATCTTGATATCCAGGCATGAGGTGTGTTATTTTGTCACCTGTTAGAGCCCGAGGTAGTGAATAACACACTACTAGTGATTGATCCCGGGAGGGTCCGGCTACCCAGAGTTCTTGCGTCATTCGTCAGTAGGCTCCGTTTGGATGAGTTCTTATTTTTTGAAATCGGAGATAAAATGGCAAATATTAAACTGTCTGTGACTGGATTACAATATAGACCAAGAGTTTTGACTGTGCCATCAAGTTTGAATTCAAGAATCCCATTATTTCGTTTAAGCCGTTCTTGATAAAATCCGGCTTCATCTAGTGAAAAAGCTAGCTTGGTCTAGCTTTGTCAAAACTAAAAGTTTAGATGCCAATTGCTCGATGTTGAAAGGAGGAATTCTTATTTTGTGTCTTCCATTGGGTTGGCGCGAACACTATTTTTTGTAGATTTCCTCACAATCAAGTTCTCAATTTGTGTATGCCGATTTAATATCCCCTTTTTCAAGCTGCCATAATTTTTTTAGCTGCCAGTTGATCTCTGCTATCGGTATATTACCATGTTTATGTTGCCAATTGTGTGGTACCGGTGGTATCCATCCTAATTTGGTTTGATGCGCAATTGGCTCATTTGGTGCACCTTTTAGCAAATTCACCATTATTATTTGACCGAAGGTCGGATCTGCCGAGATAAGGTTCGGATTTCTTTAAAATTTTTAACTGTTTTTAACTTTAATTACCTTGTTAAAATGCCTATCACTCCTGGTACTCCAGTGTTTTGTCTGAATGCCTAAGTTATTGAGTGCGTTTAGAAATTCTAGGGCGCTATTATGCATTAATCTCGGGCTGCTTGATGATTCTATGCTTAAGCTGGGTAAGTCCAATAGTGTGTTGATATGATTGCTAACCTACATTTTTTGACGGTATTTCTTGCAGTCAGTTAATTTTCTTCCGACAGTGTTAAGTGATTAAATAGCTTCGCTACTTGTCCTCGAACCAAAGAGATAGGTTTTTGTTGCAATGTACAGTCTTGTTGAATAAACTGTAGAAAACTGTCTTTTGCTTGCAATCGCCGAAAAACAAAGGAATTTCTATGGTTGGTAGTTTGACGTTTTGACTCTTCTTATTAGTACCTAAATAATTGTCTGTGTTGAACACAGTTTCAAGCATTTGTTGCTTAGACTATCGTCTCGTACTCCGCCTGCATTTCGACGGAAAAGTTCATGTTGAGGTATTCCTCGGACTGGAATTCTTCTTAATTGGCATTCGCCATAATTTGTTCGTAATTGCTGCGGAATGCAGTCCATGAATCTGTGGGCTGTCTTAACTTGAGCTCACATTAAACCTTGCTAGACTTGTTAGAAATATTTTTATTTATTTGTTTATGTATCTACAATAATTTTGGCACATTCTATTTTAAGCTATAGCTCATTCACAATAGAGTAGTGAGAATAAATTTTATCTATTTTACCAAAATTTCCTAAAATATGGTATTTTTTGTCCATTTGACTATTTAGAATGTCTTGAGGAAATTCGAATCGAATTCGTTAAAAAGGGTAACAATTTCTTTTTCTCAATTTCAGGGAGCTCATGAAATACTTTCCAAAATAATTGAATGGTCGAGCTGTATCCATGGCCGAGCTGTACCCTTGTTTATATTCGGCACCTGTTCAAAGCGCATGCCAATCGTAATCATTTCCAATAACTACAGCCATTAGTTCTTGAGCATTAAACAACTGAAAGACTATTCCGTCGCATACCTTCATAAAACCATTGTAAAATTCGTTGAAATGATTCTCAACCGATTTATTTTCTAGGCTAACTGGAATTTTGTCGCCATTTGGTTTGAGCAGTATAGATATTATTTCACCATAAATTTCACGAGAAATTTCAAAATTCAAATTAAACGTTTCGGCAAAATCGGGTTTATTATAATGGAGTATACTTTGCATTGAATTGGCCATTATAGGCGACAAATCGTAAATCAATTATATCGATTTAATCTTCTTTCAAGAATTTTTTTCTGAGGAAGACCACAAATTATTCGAATGAATGATCAGCAAACTAACATGCCCGTGAATCCGCATTCGTCGTAAACATGCCATATTTGGGATCAAATATATTCCCTAGTATCAGCATAAAAAATTCTTTACGCACCCCTGCATCTTCTGTCTCTTAATCGTGGTTTTTTTAAATCACTTGTGCCATATTTTAAAATTTCACGTAAAGTATCCCTAATTTTTTCACGCGCCTGATCGGTTTGAGATAGCAACGTTTTAGCTTCAGCATCAAAGAGAAATGGATAACTGCACAAATAAAATTTATTAGGAGATTTTTCGAAGTTCCATCGTCTCATTTAATTCGGGCATATGGAAAAACATATCGAACTTTATTTACCCGATCTTGATGATGTATAAAAGCTCTAAAACATTTAGAACCAATATGAGATTTCTATCGTGCATGATCAGCTATTTTGATCCATTGTCTGATTTTTCAACAGAATAAAATTCAGCTACACATTTAAATAATTCGACGAGGCGTTCAAAATATTGGTTTGACACGGTACACCACCACTGCCTAACAATTTTCATTTGAATAGGTTGCAAATGCAACAAAGCTTTACAAAATGGAACATGAAGCTGTGGAAATTTTTTCGGATTAATAAACTCATGATACAATGATAAAATTAGGTAAATGCGAAGTGTTTCGACGTCGGCCGGATATGGTATTAACGTCATCAACAGATCCGCCGTTATTGATTCCCATATCAAATTTTTTATGCTGTCATTTTCTATTTTACGGATTATATCAAATTCATCTTCGGCTGTAGCCATTTCCACAACATGGTGTTTCGACGTACAACTGAAATGTCCGTCATTTTGCTGTAGAAAAGACGAGTTAAAACAAGATAAACTTTTGAATGTTGTTTCAACTACGGTTAAAATATCTAAATCTACAGTTGAATTTTTATCGATTGTCACCAGTGTTTTAAGAAAATCTATTGATAACGATAATATTTGTGAACTATGGTCATAAAATCTACCATCTTCTGGTTTGCATCAATTTGGTTTGCTAGAATTTTCTAAGAGTGTGCTTCCACAGGACGATACCCATGGACCCATAACTACTTATGGCACTGAGGTATTCCGTGAAGCTCTAACGCAAACTTCGGCTTCGAGATGGCACCAACGCAAGTGTGTGACTACGGCCGCAAGTCACTTAAGTGTTATTGTACTACCTATGAGTTCCATTATCATTCGCCGTAAACTTTCATTATTACTACCCCTATGTCCCAATTGGCCATAATTACCCGACCCGCAGGTGAAAACTCCTCCATCCAGCGTTAAAAACACCGAAAAATCTTATCCGCACGCAATATATCGCATACCACGGTTTCTTAATGTTTTCAATTGACAGGGAAACGCTTTTGACGTTTCGTCATTTATTCCTAACAGACTGAATATATTCTTACCCCAACCAAATATGGCACCAGATTTCAAAACGGCAAAACTAAGATTACTTCCGCATTTGATGCACGCAAATGGAATTCCCGACAGTGATTCAAATAGTGTAGGCTCACCAACTTGCTGTGTATCCGTTCCCAATCCCAACTGTCCGTAATTATTCGCTCCCTACGTATATAACTCTCCACTATTTGCCAAAGCTAATGAGTGATAATCTCCACACGAAATTTTTATAGTTTGTTTTGTGGCTAGGCCTCGCACAATTTTTGGTGTTGGTTGCATTTGTCCCCCATTTTGAATGCCAATTTGCCCGAGGGAAACATGCTGCTAAAATTTTGCTTTTCAGATTTTAGCTTTTGCTAGTTGGAGCTTGTAGCATTTTGCTTGTACTGCGGATTCTAACTTAACGTTCGTTGGTTTTGGTAGTTCACAGTATTCATGCTCGTTTTCATTTTCATCAACTATGTATGAGGAACTATGGTTTGTTTCTCGTTGCAATCGTGCTTTGGCTTGAATAGATTTTTCTTTTCTGCGTGCTCCATCTTTCTCGATGTTAGTATCCATATTGTATGATGCAATGTTTTATTCTTCCTGGCTGTTGCAGCCAGAGAAAATGATATTTGTTGTTTTTTAAACTTAATTTCTGCATAAGTGGCAACCCTAGATATAAATGGTCAAATTAGTCCAGACAAGGAAGACCAAAAAATACCAAATAGCGGAAATAATTCATGTAGAAGCCAAAATTGGTACAGTTGTAGGGGAAGGTGTCTTTAACAACATACTAAAAGTACTGAGGGGTGGTGGTGAAGCTAAGGGTGGGGGAGAGTCTCGAAAGGTCCTTTTTTTTTTTTAATTTTTCGTTAATAACTCAAAAACCATTGCTTTTGCAAATTAATCTAGATAAAATCCTCTACAATAAAGATTCTCTATACTTTTTTGATAGGATCAAAGCTTAAGGAAATATTAAGGGGGTAAATAGAAAAAAAAACAGTTTTGGCTCGTGCTCGTCCTTTTATTCAGTTTACAATCAACCTCCTTGTTGATCGTGAGTCTTCAAAATCTCTGTTTTTATTACATTAAATATTTGGACGCGTTTAATATAAGATTATTATTTCTAGTGTGTATGTGACTATGGCTGAGAAGTGTTTAATTTGTGAGAGTGAAGTTGAAAGTGATTTGTGCAACGTTGGAAAAGAAGGGATAATTGGATTAGTTTTTTTTTAAATTTTTTTTTTTTTTTAAATGTTGCCAATGGCTTTATTCTTGAATCTTTCTACATAAGAAACTCACAAGAAGTAATCAAATCTTAAACTAAAAATTATTACATATTTTAAGTCTTAACCAATGTTAATACTTATTGTTAGTGCTCACAATTTAACTAATTTAGATTATACTTATAAGTATAAGATAATCATTTAGTAAATTCACAGGTTCACAGGTTCATCAGTCCGAGTGGATCTGTTCTTCTCAGTCGCCTAAATCGCGGCTGTTTTAGTATCTCCCTGGCCAATTCGTTGGGATGTGCTTCTAGTTTTGAATAATATTTCGAACTGAATTCTTTAATAGTTTCTTTAACGGTTTTAATCCCAAGATCGTGATGTATATTACTATTTCGAATGAACCAAGGAGCATTGGTAATACTGGAATACTTCACTAATAATTGGATTAGTGAAGGCAAGTATGTTAAGGAAAGATGGGAAAGAGAAAGGTTTCAAGGGTAAGATAAATTGATTTGTTCATAATTCTTGCAGAAGAGAATACTTCAGAAATGAGTCAATAAAAAGGTTTTTGCGAGACACTCTCTCAGATGAACCTTCAACATCACGTGATGCTTCGTCTTTGCGTTCAGGACAAATGAAATTTGATTTTAACACAAAATGTTTTTTCTGCACGGAAACGTATGACGAAGAGAAGGAGATTAAAAACCCGTATGCTAAGCAACAGTTTTTTATGTTCGTACGGTTGCGTTTCACAATTCTATTTTGAATCGTGGGCAGGAAAGAAAGAATGAGTGGGGAAACGATGTAGTGAGACGTATCTGCACTGTTGGAGATCTACACGCAGCAGATGCAATATATCACGAAGATTGTTACAAAAGATTCATGTTAACCTCTGTACCTTCAAAAAGAAAAGCTGGACGTCCACAAGATGAAGGGATTTCAGAAGCAATGGAAGAAATATATGATTATATTGAAAGGACTAATAATTGCTAATACTCTATGGACGAGTTGTTGGAACAGGTTATTGCAGGGGAACCACCACATGTGAAGACCATTACAAATGAGGGAAAAATATAGGGACCACATTTTTTGCAGTACTATTCGCACCAGACAAACTGTCGTCTCCTTTCGTAGTTTTAGTGATAAAATCTTGAGCGACTTCAAGGTGTAAAGATGAACAAAGAGAACGTGAGAGGATTGTACAAAAAGCTGCTGAGATTATCTTGGAAGACATTGAATCCATTTCTTACGACAACAGTGCCTATCCCCCTTCATCTAGCTTCTGCAGTGAGGCTGAACCATTAATACCTAAATTTCTTAGAGTCTTCATGGACTGCATTGCAAGGAAAAAAAGGTCGAAAGAGGTAGTGGGGAAAAAGATGATAACTATTGCTCATGCTCCTATTGCTGCTTTTTGCCCTCGATGTTTCATATCCCCAATTCTGGCCAGCATCGCTCTGTTCATATACAGAAAATTCCGATCAAAGAACTTGGTGTCCCTACTATCGAAGTTGGGATTGAGTGCCTCTTACTACGACGCTCAGCAGCTGTGACACATTTTGTCAGTACATCTTTGATAATGCAGACTTCAATGTATCCACTCTCGATGGCTGGAATACTTTCCACAGCATGGGAGGAATCAAATGTGTTACTCCAAGCCACGCTTTCCTTACATCCACGAAAGTGGAAAGACTGAAATCTGTTCCCCCTCCCCAGGAAGAAGTGGGCCAGCTGGGAGTTCTGGAGCTGCAAGCCTTTGAGGGAAGTGGAACCAACGCATTGCAACAAATTACTATCGAAGACTTAAACGTGTTGATGTCCATCCCCTGTGACATATTCACACCCATTGTTCAAGATTTCCTGTGGATGAGTGGTAAGTGGCTCCAGGAGGTGGATCCCACTGCAGAGGTGCCAACCGTTTCAGCATGGAAGGGTTTCATGCAATTGGTGAGTAAAGTCATTAACAAAAGAGAAAACTTCGGTAACTTTTCTTCCATTCATCAATGCACTAACTAACGAGTACAGCACAGTACATACAGCTAGCGTTACAGTATGTTTTAAAAAATAGCCAAGAGTTACGGGTCACAGTTTGCTTCGTAACATTCGACCAGCCTTTATACCTAAAGGCTAGAGAAATCGCGTTTGCGAACATTGTTGTGAAATTTGGTGGGTTTCACACCCTAATGTTCTTCATGGGGTGCATTGGTCACACAATGGCTGGATCTGACAAGATGTTAACCGGCCACGCGTACAGGCGAGCTGTTCGAGGACATTTGCTTGTTCAGCTTGTTTTATGCCAAATTGTTCTGGAAGAAGCCAATGTTTCAGTGGAAGAGAAGAGAGAGATCTTGACTATGCTGACCAACATGGAGGAACTTACTCTGGACAAAGTTGAAGAGAATGCTTCCTTGGTGTCAGGAAGAGTGAAGGAAGAAGATGGGAACCTTTACGCAGTTAAAACGAACGACCCTGTGGCACCCGACTCCGTTTTGAACATGATATTTTGCCGATGCACGACTTGGTGTGGGGTGCGCTGTGGTTGACGCAAAGCAGGGTTTGCCTGCTCCAGTGCCTGCGGCTGCATCGACTCATGTACTAACGTAGCTCCCGTCGAAAATAGCTTCGATGATGATGAAAATTTAGATTTCGACGAAATCAATATACATCCTTAAGCTGTAATTATTTCATTTTTAACAATAAAAACTTTTTTTTTTAAATTTTCGATTTACCCCCTCCATATTTCCTTAAGCTTTGATCCTATCAAAAAAGTGTAATGAATCTTTATTGTAGAGAATTTTATGTAAATTAATTTAGTTTCAAGACATTTTTTTTTATAGAAGCAGTGGGTTTGAGTTATTAACGAAAAATTGAAAAAAGGACCTTTCGAGACCCCCCCTCGCACCCTTAGTTTCACCCCCGCCCCTCAGTACTTTTAGTATGTTATTAAGGACTTTGGCTTCTACGTGAATTATTTTCGCTATTTTTCCTTCGTTGCCTGGACTAAATGATCAAATATTAATCAAGTTATAACAAAGAGATGTGATTAGTGACATCCCATAACATTTTCTGACAAAAAGCCGCATCGACAATACGACAGTTAAGATCCGTGCGATAGAGCTGCAAAATTATGGTTTTATATATCGGAAGTTTGGATCTAAACTTTTATTCATGTGAAAGCTTAATTTTCAGATTTTACTCATCAACACTTTCTCATCTACAGTGGATATTATCTGGCAATTATCAACCGCTGGGATTGTCGTGTATTTTCATACTCACAAACACCAAATTTGTACATCTTAGATTTTTGATTAAATTCTAATTTGGTAAAGGTCATCCATTAAATTGTTTAATGTTGTTTATAAGAATTAGAACAACTTTAATGTTGATCATTTTTACTTCTTATAGTTGGAATAGAAACTTCCAATGATTACAATTTTAATCAGAAAAATGTGCGCGCTTATCTTTAACGAAAATTCAAACAATAAGCGCAAATCATCGGCGGCATATAAATATTTATTTATTTACTTAATTTTTATTATTAAGATATATTCAAATAAATATACAACCATAATATATAAATAATCGTCTCTCGTGTTAATTTAAAATGTCACAATTTTTATTAACAAACGACAAATAATTTATTGGTTTTAATAAAATTCAAGTTCTTAAGATTTACACACAGAATTTTTTTGTTATTCCTTATACTCTGTATCCAGTTTTATTCTCGATCGTCGTCGTTTTATTGTTGTAGGCGTGAATTATTATTATTGTTCCGTTTTTTCTTACAAAAAAAAGAAATTCCTAATGTACAATTGTACAAAACTATAGCACGAGTGTGAATCTTGTATTTATGTTATTAATTCTACCTCTTCTTAAAATATAAAGAAAAATTGAAGAAAATATCAAGATTTCAACACTTTTGAAACACACAACATAGTTTATATGCTTCTACAACAAAGATTAGAATATTTTTTTTTTTTTATTTGATTAAATTATCAATTAATCAACACGATATATGCGCGACTAATCAAGTTCTTATATATATTAACCCTATAAAGTGTAATGGGGATAGGTGAAGTATAAATAAAAAGAAAAATTATGACATTAAGGGTTATTGCAAATTAATTAATTTATTAGAAGCAAACGAGGATAAAATTGTGTGCATATACCTGTTTAACCAAGGGTTAACAATCACAATGTTATTCATTTTGATTTATTTAGTTTTCTAATTAAAGATTTGTGACATTGGGTTAAATATATTTATTTAATTTAAATTCTTGACTATTTGATGATGGTGATGATGATGATGATGTGTTAATCATCTTGTATTATATTGATGAGGAAGTTACACCAAAAAAAAATAAAAATAAAAAAACAAGAAGATAGTAAAAGAAAGAAGCATTATTAATTGATTAAGATGCCGTCGCGTCGTGTCGATACGATGATCATAAGTTTTATGTTAATTTTTTTTTTTAAAGTTCTTAAAGTGTGTGTTTATTTAAAGTTTAAACTAAATTATAGAGATCATTAATTTTTAATTTTTTTTTTTTTTTTTTTTTTTTTGAGTGATGATATGTTTACACAAGCGATTTTATGAGTAATAGTCAAGTGGTAGCCAGAGGTCATACGTTAGTAAATTTCATTAAGAAAAAAAATGGGATCGGCTTAAATAACCGTTTTGCTTAATCAGATTACTAAGTGGTAATTTGTAAAGCATAAAATCTGGTATTAAGCACAATTCGTAAGCAAATTAGGCAGCAACTCCTTTTTTTGGGAGCAAATAATTATGCTGCCTAATTTTACATTTACATAACAAAAACACAACAAACTATTTTATTTTTTTTTTAATGAAGTCGATAATCGGCTGATAGTGGTCCATTTATAATCGTAAAAGTTTATTTGAAAAAAGAAAAACAGAATACACAAACAGACCGATTTGTAAGAAACTTAATTTTTTTTTTCCATTCTTCTAAAACGAACCGATTTATCGAATCGATAAGCCTTAAGATTATTCTAATTGATGACATTAGAATATCAAAAAACTATTTATTTTCTGTATTGTGTGTTGTATTGTGATGTGATCGATGTACATATATACAAATGTATTCACATACATATGTTCTGTTCTTTGGTTTTGTGTTAAGTCATAGACAACCGGACGCAGATATCATAACTTCTAAGATGTTCTTTTAACTTCTATTTCAACACACTCTTCATCGTATGTATCTTAAACAAAAACAAAAAATCAATACATTGAGTGAATAGTGTGGATGGAAGAATCACCTCACCGCACCATTCTAATTCTAATTTTTATTTTCCTTCTTCTTTTCCGTTAAGGAAAATTGTATTTGTACGAAACTGTGCGCGATGCGCAACTGTAATTTGTTTGAAATGTAATTTATTTTTGTTAGCAGATAGTTTATTAAGGTTTCTATTTTAATAACAGTTAAATAAAATATTTAAATATTCAATAGTCAATAATCAATGAAGGGTGTGTTGTGTTGGTTGGTGTATAAGTTGGTTTTCGTGGAATTGTGATTTTATTTCCATGTATAGTTCATTTACACATAACGTCTAATTTAATAAGTACCTAGCTCTATATCATTTATATTTTTATGATGCAAAATGTTGTGGGTAGGTAAATAAACAGGGCCCCATCACATAATAGGCTTATGTGAAAACGATACAGACAATTTTTATTGCGATCATTTTTTTTTATATTATTTAAATTCACACTTTAAGATTATATATGGACGAGTAATCAGGTATTAAGATTATATATCGTCGGTCTAGTTTTATTGCCACGGTAGTTTATAATGCATCTTCCCATCATAATAATATTGCGTGTAATAAAATGTAAATATATTTTAATCGATTTATCAGATTTAATTTTTTGATAAAGCATAATAAAAATATAAAACCCAAATAAAACAAATTTACATATACACATAAAGAAATCGGCAGGTTATCAAAAGTTTTTCCACCTTAAATTTTTATTTTTTTTTGGTTTTTTATTGAGCAGAATGATAATGCAGATTTGGACCACTATTATTATTGCTATAATTATTAGTGTTGTAACATGTTCAACAATTATAACAGACAATTTCTTATATTTTATGTGTTTGTTAAGATTTCTCATCTTGTTAAGATGTAACAAAACCAAAAAAAACTGATTAATTAAACTTAACTGATTGCTTTTGTAAGAACTTTTTCGTTAAATTCTTAAATAGATATTAATTGTGTTTATATTTGACTTAAATAATTTTTTTTATTTTATTTAAATTCGAAGAGTCATCGCGCAGCGCGCATGTGGAATATAGTTATGTAAATCATTTTTTTATGTTTTCTTAAGGTATTGTGTAGGCATCACACTTAAGATGTTCGTCGTGTTATGATGGATTTAGCATTAACATTTTTTTTTTCAGTGTGTAATTTTTTTATATATGGGTTATAGAGGTTATGGGTTTGAAGTTATTTGGAATGGTTTTCAGATTTGTGTACAATTTTGGAAAGTTCATTTGTCATAACAGCATACGTTTGAAACGTAAAAGTGAACGCCACTGGACTACTATTTGACTAAAAAAAATCAGTAATGTTGTCCCCACCACGTAACCTTCGACACTAAATTCCCACCGGTACACTACAAAATTCTTACATCTTGATTTGTAGAATTCAAGTTATACGAACCATCTTTGTTGGAATTGTTTCTTGAATTATTGTAGTGACAATAGTTATGCTTGTTGGGTGCATTCCATATAAATGCATGCAACTTCACGTCATATGAAGTTTAGTTTTTTTTAGTTTTTATTATGGTGTTTGTTTGTTTGTTTGCTTGTTTTTAAATTTGCTTAGGTCAGATCTTTCAATCCATAAGACCAGTGAGTTGAGAAACAGCCCAGATTTCTAGAGACCACTGAGGGGAGATTATGGAGGGTTGAATAAAGTGTGCATAGTTATAATTAGATTTATAAATTAATTAATTAAAATTAAGCATAAATATTTAAAACAAAACTTAATAATTAAATTATAATAAATGAAAATTATTAAATGAAGAGTATTAGAAAAAAAAATAAATGAGAAGATACATATAATAAAAATTTGAAATTAAATCTTAATTCATAATTCATAATAATTTATTTTTTTTTTTTTTGACTTAGTAATCATATGTTTAAATAAAATACAACTGCAAATAAAAATAAAATGAAATGAAATGATTCCAAAAAAGTCAATAAAAATTAAGTCTTAATTCATAGTTTGTAATTAATTCCATCCACAAAGTCACATAATATTCTATATTCTTCCATTCTCTGATCTTTTAAAATTTCTAATAAGGACTTTCTGTATAATAGTGGGAAATTATTTCTTATGTTGTTATATATGACATAATCGTTAATAATATGTTCATTGTCTTCAACAGTGTTGCAAATCTCACAATTAGATGTAGATTCAAGTCCCAAAACGAATTTAAATTTTTTGTTAACTGTGTGACCTGAGATTAATCTGTAAATTGACCTGGTTTGGCAGGATATAAAATTAGAGTCTTTAAATAGGAAAGATGATCTTGGAGAAGAGCAAATTTGTTTATAAAAGTGGCCGGATGAATTACACATTAATGTGTAGTTTTCCTTCCACTTATTATTTATAGATCTGGAGATATCGTTAAATAGGTCTGTGAGAGTAGGTTCATTATTAAGAAAGTGCGAAGGGGAAAAGACTGGTTTTTTTGCTAAACCATCTGCTATGGTATTTCCTTTTAAGCCACAATGACCCGGGAACCAATGTATGACAAAATTTTTTTGTTTGATTTTGACCTGCAGTATCGATAATTTGATTTTCATAGTGTCTATTTGTATCATGTGATAGAGATGTTTTTAAGGAAATACAAGAGCTTTGAGAGTCAGTAATTATGATAATATTATTGTTCTTGATAATTAGTGATGTGGTAATTCCAATTTTGATAGCAATGGTTTCGATTTTTTTAATATCAGTAGGGTTAATTAGCTGGATGGCGAATTTCCAATTTTTATCCTCGACGAAAATTCCAATTCCTGGTTTATTGTTAATTATAGAGCCATCTGTGTAAATTTTTGCGAAATTATTATATTTATTAATTTCAGCCATAGATAATGCATATTGTTCAGAATGGTTTATAAGATTATCGTTTGTGATTACATCAATATTTGTTATAATGCTAAAATTAAAGGGAGAAGTTTGTTTTATATGAAAAGGTTTAATTTTGGAAAGAAAAGAATAGTTAGAATATAAGTCATTAAGTTTAGGAAGAGAACTATTGCTTTTAATGTCGTTACCGATTTTGGAATTATTATATAGATTTTTTGTAATAAAAATTAGTGATTTTTTAGTAAAATCTAGATCTGAGGTTGTTTCTAGGGATTCGGATAATATAGCCGGAATCGGAATAGTTCTTAAGAAGCCTAGACAAGCTCTCAGACAAGCATTTTTAATAGATTGACAGATATTAATATCTTTTTTATATTTAGTGTCTGTGAAAACATAAGTGTGTTCAAGTTTTGATTTAACTATTGCTTTAAAAATATTGATCATTGTTTCGGGATTTACACCTCCATTAAAATGGGTGAGAGTTTTAAGTAAATTAATGGAATTGGAAATATTTGCTTTTAAGTTTGTGTAATGATTTGATAATGAAAGTCTATTTGTTAAAGTTGTACCCAGTATCTTAGTAGTTAATCTTTCTTCTATATTGATATTATTAATTTTTAAATTTAGAGATTTGGAATTATTTTTATTAGTGAATAGTCTTAAAAAATGAGATTTATCAGTGTTAATTTGTAGTTTTAAAGATTGTAATTTATCAGTTAATGAGAGTAAAGTAGAATCTGTTATTAATTGTAAGTTATCATGGTTATCGGCAGAAATTACAATGCAAATATCATCGGCATATTGGAAAATTTTTGTATAGGGGTTATTGATGTTGTGTAAAGAAGTGGTATGGATATTAAAAAGGGTAGGACTCAAACAGCTACCCTGAGGAATGCCTTTATTAGTGTAATGAATGAAAGCTTGATTGATATTTTGAATAGAAATAATTCTATTTGTGAGAAATTGAGAAATCCAATGTGTAATGTTATTAGGGAAATTGAAGTTTTTAAAGGTGTTTAATAAAATATTTTTATCTACGTTATCAAAAGCTTTGGAAATGTCAATGTTAACTAAAAAAATTTTTTTTTTGTTGTTTGAGGGAGTTGATGAAATTAAACATTTCAACAAAATAATCAGTGATACTTTTATTTTTTCTAAAACCAAAATTGTAATAGTTGAGAGTATTATGGGAGATTAGATGATCATTAATTCGTTTTAAAATGAGTTTATTGAAGATTTTTGAGAAAATAGGTAACAGGCAAATAGGACGGTAACGGTAGTTAATAATATTTCTATCATCTCTCCCCTTTTTCAAAATGGCAATTGTGTATGATGTTTTCCATTTAGTAGGGTAAATCTGATTTTGCCAGATGTTATTAAAATGGTTATGAGGGTGGTTATATGAGATTTTATCATATCCTGGAGCAGTATTATTGGAATTTTAATAATGTCAAGAATTTCAGTGTTTTTAAATTCCGCAGGATTAATAGGATTGAGGTTATTAGAGGGATTAGGAGGGGATTCAAAGGAGACAGGAAAATTATAATTTAAAAATTGATTTGTTAGTGTAGGATCTTCTAAAATTCTATAGTTGGATTGTTTTTTATTTTTAATTTTATTGATATTGTTCCAGAGATCGGAATTGTTAGTTTTATGATTTATACTCATCAAAAAAATGTTCCAAGATTTTTTCTTTTCTCTTCTGATTGTTAATTTAAGTTTTTGTACAGTTTTTTTTAGTTCAATAGCGGTAAAAATATTTTTGTTTAGATTATAAATTAGTTGTTTGTGTTTTTTAATGTTCCATAGTCTTTGTATAAGGTCGTTTCACCAGGGTTTAGGTTTGAAAGTATTTTTACTTGTGATGATAGAAGTGTTTTCGGAAATTAATTTTTCTAGATGTACTTCAACATTGCATTTATCATCAATATTATTTAGATCAAAATCTCTCAATACTTTTGACCAGTTTGTGATTTGTTTTTTTTGATAATAGTTTAGTTTGTAGTCAATAAGTATTGGGAGATGGTCACTTCCTAAATTGAAGGGATCAATTTTCCAAGAGAGTTTTTGGATTAAACTGGTTGAGCACAAAGTGATGTCCTGTGCTGAAGAATTATTTCTGAAAAAATCTTGTCTTGTGTGAGAGCCATCATTCAATAAAAATACTTTATTAGCAGTGATTATATCTGCAATTTTATCGCCCACTCTGTCGTAAGTAGGGGTTAATGAATCATCCCAAAGTCTATTATGAATATTTATGTCTCCCGCTATTAAACAGTTATCTAGATTTTGAGTGATAAGATTCAAATTCATTAATGATTTCCTGAGGTCTAATAACCGAGTTATTATAAAAAGATAAGATATTAAAATCAATATTTTTAAATTTGATGTTAATTTTGAAAGCTTGAAAACGGATGTAATGAAAATTTAAATTAATAATCTTCCAAGAAAGTTTTTTATGTATTAAAAAACCTACACCGCCAAAACCATCTGGTCTGTCATCAGTAATAAGATTGTAATTATTAAAAATTAAATTGCTATTTGGGCTTGTCCAGGTTTCGGATAGAATAACGATATCAATATGATTGGATTGAATATAATGGTATAGTAAATCTTTGTTACTATTTAAACTACGAATATTATTAATTTGTAAAATTTTTAAAGGCTGCATAATGAATGGATAAATGAAATGAAAACGAAACTGGGAACGTATAATCTTAAATACTCAAAACCATCCGAAGGTCATTATTCTATTAATATTTAGAGGTATGAACAGAGTATAATAACCATAGGCCCAACTTTTGATTCTATATTAGAATATCTTTTCCAGACTTCTGATTCTAAGCTACACTTGAATTTATTCGTTTTAATAAATTGAAATGATGATTCCCAGTTTTCAAATTGTGTCGAACCATTTCCATAATCTCTTTGAACTTATTTATTTTAATGAATTCAATTGATGATTTCATGTTATTTTTGAAATTTATATGTCTTATCTCCATGATATGGATATGGCCTATTCAAGGTTTATTAGCATATCAAAGACCTATCAGGTGGTATATACCGTTAGTGGTATTTATCTCTAGTATCGCCACACAGAATTTAAGTTTCAACTGGATGCAGTGTTCGAAAAGGCGTACTATGTGTACTGAAAATTATATGTCTTATCTCCATGATATGAATATGGCCTATTCATGGTTCATTAGCATATCCACGACCTATCAGGTGGTATATACCGTTAGTGGTATTTATCTCTAGTATCGCCACACAGAATTTAAGTTTCAACTGGATGCAGTGTACGAAAAGGCGTACTATGTGTACTGAAAATTATATGTCTTATCTCCATGATATGGATATGGCCTATTCATGGTTCATTAGCATATCCAAGACCTATTAGGTGGTATATACCGTTAGTGGTATTTATCTCTAGTATCGCCACAGAATTTAAGTTTCAACTGGATGCAGTGTTCGAAAAGGCGTACTATGTGTACTGAAAATTATATGTCTTATCTCCATGATATGAATATGGCCTATTCATGGTTCATTAGCATATCCACGACCTATCAGGTGGTATATACCGTTAGTGGTATTTATCTCTAGTATCGCCACACAGAATTTAAGTTTCAACTGGATGCAGTGTACGAAAAGGCGTACTATGTGTACTGAAAATTATATGTCTTATCTCCATGATATGGATATGGCCTATTCATGGTTCATTAGCATATCCAAGACCTATTAGGTGGTATATACCATTAGTGGTATTTATCTATAGTATCGCCACAGAATTTAAGTTTCAACTGGATGCAGTGTACGAAAAGGCGTACTATGTGTACTGAAAATTATATGTCTTATCTCCATGATATGGATATGGCCTATTCATGGTTCATTAGCATATCCACGACCTATCAGGTGGTATATACCGTTAGTGGTATTTATCTCTAGTATCGCCACACAGAATTTAAGTTTCAACTGGATGCAGTGTACGAAAAGGCGTATTTTGTGTACTGAAAATTATATGTCTTATCTCCATGATATGGATATGGCCTATTCATGGTTCATTAGCATATCAAAGACGTATCAGGTGGTATATACCGTTAGTGGTATTTATCTCTAGTATCGCCACACAGAATAAGTCTGCTAGTATTGGCTGTTTATAATTTAAGATTTCTCCATATCACATGAGCTATACTAAAAACACAAATTTTTAAAAATCATATGTTTATTCCCATGATTTGACCGTGGGATGCTGACTACCTCTTAGCTAGCATCATGGCCTATCCTCCCAAATACTAAATCTTAAAGCATTGTATCTAGTATTGGCTGTAAATAACTTAAAGTTTCTTCATAGTAAATGGAATATACTACCAACAGAACAGTACATTAGTATAGCTATGAAAATTTGTAGAATATGTTGAATGGCTTTACTCTTATAGAAATTAATTTTTTTTTTTACAAATATTTTTTAAGAAATTTATTAATTTTCATTTGGATTAAACTTGTTTTGTTTTTCGTGTTAGATACATTTTAATTATAATGTTTTTTTCGGGATGAGCCTACACTTTTTACAAAAAATTTACACTTTTTCGGGATAGTTACATTTTATCCGAGAAACGAACCAAAAATTCGGGCTGAGATTTTTTCGGGCTAACTTCACCGACTTGATATAAATTGAGCTAGTTAGACGATATTTAAGGTTATGTTGTTTGTTATATTATTTAATTTAGTCGTCGGTCGCTGACGTTCTTGTTATATTTACTACTACTACTGCTGCTATATTAGCTTGTGTGTAAAAAAATTGGTACAAAAAAGTGGCAGTCATTACTCAGGCAGTATTTATTCGCCGGATAGTTGAATGAAACCCAGGGGCGCGAGTTACACTAGCACTTGACCGGTTTTATTTTCATTGATATATCCTGACTTTACCCCTCGTCATCCCCGTCACCGTTGAGTAGTATCCAGATAATCATCTCACTGAGTAAGAGGTTAATAAAATTACAAATTTACAAAAAAAAATTCGCATTAAGTGATACACAATAATAGCAATATGCATATTATGTAGTACATGTTTTTGTTCCAATTAAAAAGACACCAAATCGACTGTAAATCAACCGTAGGCGTTCAGAGTTAATTATTTATGCTGATAAATAGATTAAATTTTATTCAAGCTGTAGCAGAGAGCTAAGATTAACATTTACCTTGAGGTAAACCAATAATATTCCCCTCTTCCATTAAATATGTAACAAAGATTTGGTGTTAAATGTTAATCTTATCTTGATACAATCATTCATTTTAATGTGACAAATTATAGTTTCGGGGTAAATAAAATTTAAAGCACTCAAAAAAATAAAAAATATAAACAACGCGAATTTTGTAAACCATCTGCGGATTTTTATCTACTTACAATCGAAACGTGATTACATTAAGTCAAAATAATATAAAATAAATTATGCGCTTATGTGTAGGTACATAAATAAACTGCAATGTGATATATCGACATTGTATGACGTATATATGAGGGGTAAACTCAAAATGATATGGTTTGATTTCTCAATTAAATTTATATACATAATTATGATTTTACATAATTTACCAAAAACTTGAAAAAGTGTGAACCATTTTGAATATATTCCAAACCAAACAATTTATTTATTTGATTATCAATTACGGATTAATATTTATAGAAATCCAATCAAAATCAACCACCGAAAGTAAAAACCGCGCGATCTCAACTCAAAAGAAGTTAAAAAAAATATTTTTTTTATAAATTCATATAAGAGCAAATAAAATTTAAGATCAAACCGCGAAGAAGTCAACATTTTATCTTTAATAATATTTTTAACTTTTTAATAAAATAATTTAATATTCTTGTTGATCACACTGGTTGTTGTTATGTATATGTACGTACATACTACATACAAGTATTATGGTGAAATTCTGCTTTTTGTATGTAGAATTTTTTTGTTTGTTTGTTTGTTTGATGCGCGATTGCGCGCTGTCGTTAAAAAGTACTTAGCATTCATTTACTTCTTTGATTTTATATTTTGTATACTACACACACACAAAACTGCCTTTTGATTGGTTTGCGTTAAATTATTATTTACGGTATTAAGTCGATTTTTATTTTCCGGTTACCATACACAAATTGAAACGCGAAAATTATATATACATAATTTAAAACCGTGTATTTTAATGATGCACGCCTACAATAATGGACTGCATTATTATTGTTATGGCACATAAATATTATATATATATGTACATACTTATACATGTACATTAAAAATACATAAAAAAAAGGCAAAAGTATAGAATATACGATGAGCTAAATATTTATGTAAGTTCATCAATTTGTTTGGTTTCCATAACACATTCGGTATATGTTGAAAATATATTCAAGTATAGCAAAAAATCTCAAGTGCTGTGAAAATCAATGATTTGTTACTATATAAAAATGACAATCATCCGCAAGTTAATATTTCTGCATCACGAAACTTCCACATTTTTGTGTTTGTACCCTTAATTATATAGAGCGATGTGTATCGAACCAATTCAACAAGATTACCAAGCAAAAACACCGAAAACTAAAACAGAGTCTCTTTTTGGTTCAGTAATCATAAGATTTGATAGAATCTTTTTTTGTATAAATTTTGGAAGTTTTCAACGTAATACACCAGAGTTATCAGCGGGATACCATTTTTCAATTATTTATATGCTTCAATATTTTGGATAACATTCATCGTTGTATATACATAAAACTAAAATACTTACACTTCACAAAAATGTGATGGGACGAGTTTTGTCAATTTGTTGCTGCTTACCTTTCGATACAAGAAGGTTACACAACAGAACGCAGAGCACGATGATCGACATACTCATACTCATTTGGTTTCTAATTTATTTGACAATTTATCACGCAGGCTTGAGCTTAATTTATTTTAGGTTGATTTATTTTGATACCATAAATCGATTTCTAATTTGTATGCGTGTGTGGTTTGTGCTATATAAACTATAAACTTATTATTATTTGAATGATATTTGAAGAATTTCCTCTCAGGTGGTGATTTCAATTTTTGTATATTAAACGTAATGCACTTGTCTAATCGTAGTTTAACAAATTAACAATATATCGAATCGAAAATGGATGGAAGAGGTATAGGTAATGTTACGCAATGGGGTGTCTATAAATTATAAAATTGTATGCGGTCGCGTTCCGCGGGTACAAAATTACAACATATATGTATACAAAATTATAATACTCGCCGCTTTGAATTTTATAAAAGGAAGGAACCAAACGAATGAAATATTATGTTCGAAGCGCACAGTTTATTGTTAATCAGAGTTACTTGTGTTTGCGGACAGAATGGAATGTATTAAATTAGAGGTGTAGTTTATTGCAGCTTGTAGTCTTAATTTTATTTTATTTTTTTTTTGTGACCTTCAAAGCTATATTACCTACTGTTTACAAATGTTCTTGAAACGTTTAACATTTTTGACATTCATTATTCCAGCAATTAGGCAATAGGGCTTAAGATTCAGGATGTTATTCGATTGAAACTCATCTGGGTCAAAGCTTAACGATGACCATGAGAAGACGCAATAAAACTAATTCTAAATAGGTGTATAGTCTCTTATTCAATATCCGCAGTGTTATCGGAAGAACCACCTACCCCATGAAATTTTATTCTAATTTGCATGGTCACTTAAATTATGAACTGATCATAATATTATAGATCATGATGACAATTCAACATATACAGAAATAACTTAACACTAATAAGCTATATCAAGTAAATTCGAACAATTTTCAATAATATCGAAGTACTAAAGATTATCTGGAAAATTTGAAATAATTTCGAAGAATTCACCGAGCCATAACTAATACTCGAAAATCTCGAAAAATCTCAAATATTCTCCAATAAAAAGTCGTCTATATAACTCAACATCCTTCAAACTTAAATAATTTAATAATATAAGAATTCAATAAGAATTTCTGGTTATCTGAGAAATATTCCAAATATTGCTATTCAAACCCGGAAATCTAGATTAATTCAAAAATATGAAAATCTTGATTTTCCAGAACCTCACCTAAATCAATTCAATCCGAATAAATTATCGAAATAACATAACGCAAGTCTACATCGATTTCAATTTTTTTAAGACAAAGTTAATCTACAAAATTAAACTTTATTTTAAAAAATATAAAATACCATCAAATACAAAAATCGGGATGCCTGGGGTCCCATTATGTAAATATTGCACGAGTTTCGAGAGGCATGTGTTCACGAAACCTGAAGCTCGATATACGAGTATCTATCCATAACCTAATTAGGGGTATATGAAGGGGCCGAGAGTATTGTCCTTATTTTCTTATTCCTTATATGGAATGCAATGTTATTCATGCCTTTCTCTATTAATCCTTTCCATATAATTCAGACACATATTAATCAGGCATAATGACAGATCGCATCCGGTGGCCAGTTGATGTCTCTTCTTTCTAAAGTTAGGCAACCACCCTTAGGTATCAATCGATAACGCGTTTGCTTGCCTGCTCTGATTATTAAAATAAGATCGTGAATCGATTTTTAAAATTCCTCGAATTCCTCAATAAGTTTACTTTGTTACACATTATTGAACAAAATATAGGCCTTCTTACAGAAACTTAACTCCTTGGGTTGTAACTTTTTGCCATTTGATTGAATTAGATCTTATCTAAAATCCAGAACCCAGACCCCACAAGGAGTGTCTGAAGCTAGTCATTTGTGTCACATGCTCTTCATTCTTTTAGTAAATGATGTCGTCAGTTGCCTTAGTTATTCCGACGTTCAAAAACGATATTAACACGTTCGCCCCTCAAAGACACATATATGTGTCACAAATTACTGAAACTTTACATAGGTATAACTTTGGAATGGTTTGTGTTATGATTATTTTCTTTTCGCCGTATCCTTTATGAGTATATCACACACATTTGTGTCACATGGTTTCAATGAGAAAGTTTTATTTATTGAAATATTTTCATATTTCGGGAAACCCCCGATATTGGTTCAAAGAAAAGGGATAACGATTTATTTAACGTTTTTATGTTAGTTTGTCGACGATTTTTGTCTAGTAAAGAGGTATTTTGTTAGTATTATAATATTTATACTTAGAATTTTTGGTGTTATAGTGAAAAATTAATTGTGTAGCATATAAAGTTGTAAGGTATAGTAATTTTATTATTTACTCTCCGATTTTATACTATTAAAGTTAGCCGAAAGTTTTCAGCCGAAAGATATAAAGTGTTGGTAATGCAGATAGTGTCTTGGCTATATCAGCCGAAAGTTACCAGCCGACATATTTCAGCCGAAACATATTTTAAATAAAATGAAAAAATAACAAAACAACCTAGAAACTGGTATTTTCATGAAGTGAATTTACAGCTGAAAAAAGGCTCATTTTGGTTTGTCACTGTTTACCATAGGAATTATACTTAAAATTTCATCAGAAAAGCTAAATATAAAATTAAAAAATTTGTATAAATTCAACCTTTAAAGTGTCATGTCTGGAAAGTATTTTAATTAGTGTTTCTTACCAACAATTAATTGAAATACTTTCCAGGCATGACACGGTTAAGTTTGAATTTATACAATTTTTTTAGTTTTATATAAGCTTTTCATTCAAACGAATTTTCCCGGGCTCCCCACATGAAACTTGCCCTGATAATTTTTCAAGCAATAATTGTTAGTAAGGCACACTAATTGAAATCCTTTCCAGACATGACACTTTAAAGGTTCAATTTATACAAATTTTTTAATTTTATGTGGGTTTTTCATTCAAACGAATTTTCCCGAGCTCCCCACATGAAACTTGCCCTGATAATTTTTCAAGCGATAATTGTTGACTAGGCACATTAATTGAAATGCTTTCCAGACATGACACTTTAAAGGTTGAATTTATACAAATTTTTTTATTTTATAGGGGATTTTCATTCAAACGAATTTTTCCCGGCTCCCCACATGAAACTTGCCCTGATAATTTTTCAAGCAATAATTGTTAGTAAGGCACACTAATTGAAATCCTTTCCAGACATGACACTTTAAAGGTTGAATTTATACAAATTTTTTAATTTTATGTGGGTTTTTCATTCAAACGAATTTTCCCGAGCTCCCCACATGAAACTTGCCCTGATAATTTTTCAAGCGATAATTGTTGACTAGGCACATTAATTGAAATGCTTTCCAGACATGACACTTTAAAGGTTGAATTTATACAAATTTTTTTATTTTATAGGGGATTTTCATTCAAACGAATTTTCCCGGGCTCCCCACATGAAACTTGCTCTGATAATTTTTCAAGCAATAATTGTTAGTAAGGCACACTAATTGAAATACTTTCCAGACATGACACTTTAAAGGTTGAATTTATACAATTTTTTTAATTTTACATGGGCTTTTCATTCAAACCAATTTTCCCGAGCTCCCCACATGAAACTTGCCCTGATAATTTTCCTAGGAATAACTGTTGGGTAGGCACATTAATTAATATACTTTCCAGACATGACACTTTAAAGGTTCAATTTATACAATTTTTTTAATTTTATATGAGCTTTTCATTCAAACGAATTTTCCTGTGCTCCCCACATGAAACTTGCCTTGATAATTTTTCTAGGAATAACTGTTAATTAGGTACATTAATTGAAATACTTTCCAGACATGACACTTTAAAGGTTGAATTTATACAATTTTTTTAATTTTACATGGGCTTTTCATTCAAACAAATTTTCCCGAGCTCCCTACATGAAACTTACCCTGATAATTTTTCTAGGAATAACTGTTGGGTAAGCACCTAATTTGAAATACTTTCCAGACATGACACTTTAAAGGTTCAATTTATACAATTTTTTTAATTTTATATGAGCTTTTCATTCAAACGAATTTTCCTGTGCTCCCCACATGAAACTTGCCCTGATAATTTTTCTAGGAATAACTGTTGGGTAGGCACATTAATTGAAATACTTTCCAGACATGAAACTTTAAAGGTTCAATTTATACAGTTTTTTTAATTTTGTATGGGCTTTTCATTCAAACCAATTTTCCTGGGCTCCCCACATGAAACTTGCCCTGCTAATTTTTCTAGGAATAACTGTTGGGTAGGCACATTAATTGAAGTACTTTCCAGATATGACACTTTAAAGGTTCAATTTATACAATTTTTTTAATTTTATATGAGATTTTCATTCAAACGAATTTTCCTGTGCTCCCCACATGAAACTTGCCCTGATAATTTTTCTAGGAATACTCGTAACTGTTGGGTAGGCACATTAATTGAAATACTTTCCAGACATGACACTTTAAAGGTTCAATTTATACAATTTTTTAAATTTTACATGGGCTTTTCATTCAAACAAATTTTCCCGAGCTCCCCACATGAAACTTGCCCTGATAATTTTTCTAGGAATAACTGTTGGGTAAGCACAATTATTGAAATACTTTCCAGACATGACACTTTAAAGGTTGAATTTATACAATTTTTTTAATTTTATGTGGGCTTTTCATTCAAACCAATTTTCCCGAGCTCCCCACATGAAACTTGCCCTGATAATTTTCCTAGGAATAACTGTTGGATAGGCACATTAATTGAAATACTTTCCAGACATGACACTTTAAAGGTTCAATTTATACAATTTTTTTAATTTTATATGGGCTTTTCATTCAAAGAAATTTTCCCGGGCTTCCCACAAGAAACTTACTTTGATAATTTTTCAAGCAATAATTGTTGGTAAGGCACATTAATTGAAATACTTTCCAGACATGGCACTTTAAAGGTTGAATTTATACAAATTTTTTAATTTTATATGAGCTTTTCATTTAAACGAATTTTCCCGAGCTCCCCACATGAATCTTGCCCTGATAATTTTTCAAGGAATAACTGTTTGTTAGGCACATTAATTGAAATACTTTCCAGACATGACACTTTAAATGTTGAATTTATACAAATTTTTTAATTTTATATTTAGCTTTTCTGATGAAATTTTAAGTATAATTCCTATGGTAAACAGTGACAAACCAAAATGAGCCTTTTTTCAGCTGTAAATTCACTTCATGAAAATACTAGTTTCTAGGTTGTTTTGTTATTTTTTCATTTTATTTAAAATATGTTTCGGCTGAAATATGTCGGCTGGTAACTTTCGGCTGATATAACCAAGACACTAACTGCATTACCGACATTTTATATCTTTCGGCTGAAAACTTTCGGCTAACTTTAACAAGGTTCCGATTTTTTGATTTGGGTGACTTTCAAGTTAATTGCAGATTTTTTTGTTGTACTATTATAATAGGTTCTTGGCTTTAAAGGAATTTGTGCATAATGGAAAGACGAGGAAAGCGCATGTAGCTTGCGCGTAAATCTGACGAATCTGAATTGGACCCCAGCAACAGTGAAATAGGCTTAAGATTCGGGCAGCAGCTTTCGCATCCATCATACTGACAGCATGTCATCTGAATGCTCAGTAGAAATTGACTTGCAAGAGGTACCAGTTCAAGAATATGTTGCTGAAAATAACAATGATGAGTGGACTGATGTTGGGCCTGTACCAAATAACATGGTTTTTACTGGAACAGAATTGATATCCATAGATCTAGTACCAACCGCTCAGCCAGTAGAATATTTCAGGAAAATATTTGACGTTGTATTGCTCTAGAAAATAGTTACTTGGACTAACGCACGTGCTAAATTCATTATTATAACCCATTATCGGCAAATTCAAACCTTCGCAGATGGAAATATGTGATGTGGCGAATTGGCTTATGTCTATAATGACTCTAAATATAAAACCAAGCCTAAAACACTATTGGGCCAAAACTGGGCTTTATGTTCAAAATGTGTTCGGCCAGACAATGAGTCGAATAAGGTTTGAAAACATTCTTAGGTGTATGTGTTTCTATAACGAGCAACACGACGTCAATACTAATAGATTGTACAAAATACAAAATGTCACAAATCACATTCTGGCTAACATAAAAAAAATTGTATAGCCCACCTCAAAACCTTTCATTAGATGAAGCTCTCCTGTTATGGCGAGGAAGACTGGCATTCCGGCAGTATATACTGAATAAGAGGCACAAGTACGGAATCAAATTCTATGAATTATGCAATCCCGAAGGTTTTTTAATAAATATGATTATACATACCGAAAGAGGCACCGTGTCTAACGAGAAAGGGCATGCATTTGGCGTTGTTGTTGAACTAATGAAGGAATATTTGGGTAAAGGTCATACGTTGTATATGGATAATTATTACTGCAGTATTGACCTGGCAGAGCACTTAGTAAATCATCAAACTAATGTGGAACATTACGTTCGAACAGGAAACGCAATCCCTCTCAAGTTATAAAGAGTAAATTAAAGCCAGGACAAATTTCATGGCGGCGAAACCGCAAGAATATTATGGGGTTAAAATGGAAAGACAAGCGAGACGTTTTGATGATTTCTACCAAACATAAACAAGGACATAATAAAGCCAAAAATAGTGGTAGACTACAACGCTAATATGCCGGGGATCGATAGGTTGGATCAAATGACTTCATATTATGCTTGCCCAAGGCGTTCAGTGCGATGGTACATGAAAGTGTTTTTTCATATACTGGACATAGCAATATGGAATTCGTGTTGGATATACTATATAACAAACAAACCCAGCAGCGACAATTGCCACATCTATAATTTAGAGAAAAAATTATAACCTCGTTCTTAGGGGAGGTTTTAGCGCGGCAAAAGAGCCGAAGAACCGCAGGAACTTCAACTTCAAATACAGCACATTTCCCTAGCATGGCCAACAGCCGCAGGAGGTGTCGCATGTGTTAAAAAACTGGTAAAAGGGCTGCGAGTAAATACGTTTGTGACACATGAAAAGATGCTAGAGGCGAGTTGATCGGTCTATGCCCATATCCATGCTTTCGGCTATGGCATACCCAAAAAAAATTTGATTTTTTTTTTTTAAAACTGTAACTGATTTACGCTTATATAATTTATATGTAAATCATAATTAACTCTTTAGAAATATAAATCTAATATACTGAATTTTGCAATTTATTTTACACCTAAAAATAATTTATGTTCCACCTAAACCTCATGTCACTCATATGTGTCCTTTTTATTGTAAAAATGAAAGACTCATGTTTCACATATCGCTCATGACATACAAGACTGACACAACTCAAAAAATCAGGTTTTTGAGTTAATACGCTAGAAAGATTCGCAATATTTGATTTTATAACCTGGAATAACGACATAATTGGGTTTCGTTTATTTAGCGCAAAAAGGCACCAAATGTCTTTTTTCTTTTTTGATTTCTCTCTTTTCACAATTATACAACAGTGTCACTTCGGAGTTCATTCGGGATGGTTCATATTTTATGACATAGTAAAACGACACTTTTTTAGTTGTGACAATATTTTTAATAAATAAAACAATATTTGGTTGTTAATATAGTCGAAACTCAAAAAGTGTCACTTTTGTCGAGTGGTGAAAATTAAATTCAAACCAAAAACACGGTTTCATTTTTAGTTGTGACTGTCTTCACTAATAAGGTAAGATATTTACATGAATATTGCTAGTTCTAAGTAAAAAAGTGTCATTCTTCATGAAAAGTGACAAAAAAAATTTATAAATGGTTTCATTTTGACTTGTGACGATTTTTCCTATTAAGGTTAAGGCTTAGCGATATTAAAAATGTTTTTCCAGTTTTAAGTAAACAAAATGTCAAATTAATTTCAAACTAAAATTTGTTTTAATTTTGAGTAATTTCTTTAACCTGTTTAGGTCTTTAGGACTGTTTTCAAATAAATCACCTATTTATATTATTGAGTTTAGTATTATTTAGTTCGGATAACTTATTTTATTTTCAAAGATACTATGATGGCATCACGAGGCAAGATTATGGTAAAGGCAGCTTTAGAGAAAATAAGGCTAGAAAATACAAATTCTAAAAAAACGACCGACAAGGAGGAAATAAATGTGGCAACTGAACAAATCTGTGAATATAATGCCGGAACATCGACGGGACAAATTAGTGAACAGTGGGAAACGGACAAAACAGTATCAGAAATGGCCCTGAAAATTCGATTACATCGGGTGAAGTCTAAACAAAGTAAGTGCAATGAAAGCGCGCAGCTCTCAAGTGGAAGCTCATTTGAAGAAGATTCAGATGACTCGTTAGACGATCCTAATTTCCGAGGCTCTTCAAAAAGCTCAACATCGTCCAGTGAATCAGAGTCTGTAGACTAGAGCTAAATAGTTTTTAACGCGGCCACAACTCTCCACGAAATCACTGATATTTTTAGATTATCATTTTGAGATTTTTAAGTTTTTGTCATAGGGAAGAGTACCGATCAGCGAAACCGTAATTGGTTAATGGAAAATTTATCTTAAAGCAACTTTAGCATCGAACCCTTTTCATTTCCGAAAGCGTAATTTTGGCAGATGTACACCAATACAGACATGTCAAATATGCGAACATGTTCATCATTTTCACAAAGCTAATTTTTGGGAATTGGAGGAAATTTTAGACTGGAAACCTGGACGAAATCTAAAAAAATCACCTTAAAAAACAGTACAGTTGTTCGAAGTATAAAGTTTTTGTTTTTTGTCAAAGTTTACACTTTACTTCCTACTTACGTTTTATTTTCAAAGAAACGTGCATATGCTTTATACTTGTTTTTAATGCAACTCTGGGCGAGTAGGATGAACCTTGACTATTCTTAACCGGTTATGAAGAATATGATGTTTGTAATTTCGGGAGCCTGTACTGCCATTAGAAGCCTAGCATCAGTTGCGCACACTTTGTTTTAACTTCAATCAACAAGGAATTGGTCCTTAAATAAGTGTGACGAGACAAGGCTGTCAATTATTTTGATCCTAAAAACCGTAAATTCATTCGACCAAAATTAATTGACTAACTTTATTTAATTACCGCTATATCGCTATTATAACGATTAACAGTGAGCACTAGAAAACAGCAAAAAAATAAAACACAACTGAAAGATTGATGAATGATGAAAAACAAAATATCGATTCAATTTTATTTAATATATTTAATTTTAATTATTTATCAATATTGCCTTTTTGCACACATTACTAAAGCTCGCAAAAAACTGAATCTTATATTTTTTATGGTTCATTTACGGTAAGAAATTATTATTTTTATGGTACTCGTATTGGCCTTAGATGGCTTAACTGTTCCTACCGCTTACCGAATGCACCTATAGCTCCTAAAGGTTTTGAATGTCAGCTGAATACAGAAAACTAATTCTACAGAAAACCTACTATCAACACAATCAATCGCAATTCGGGGTGTCACGAGGTAGGTCACAAACTTAGATCACCCATCCATCACAATTACTAAATGGACGTAGAAGTTCTTATATTGCCAACAATAGCATCAAAATTACCGACAGAAGAAATCGATAAACCATTATTTGAGATGGGAGGAAATTTACCATTGGCCGATTTAGAATTTAATGTCCCTGCAACAGTCGAAATCTTGTTGGGATGAGAACAATTCTTCCAAGCTTTATTAGATCGTAAAATTCAAAAAGGGATAAATTATAAGTTTGTAAAAGATTCTAGATTCGGATGGCCAATTGAAGGTCCATACCATCAATAGAAAATAAATCTGAAATGTGTTTCCATATTTTTTCCTTGCGTTAACAATTTAATATTTTTTTTAATGTTTTCAATAATGGAAAATCTCTATGTAGTTACAGCCTACTTCTCGCGTTATGTCAAAAAAAAAAAAAATAAAAATTTGATTTGTTTGGTTAAAATGTTCCGTCTTTCCGTTAATTCTAAACTTTTTGAAAAAACGGATGAGCTCGTCCGTCTCTTTCCATTTTATTATAATTAACCATTCCGTTTCTTCATATAAAATGTACAGAAAATGTCTAAAACTAATTTGGACGGAGAAGCGGTACGGAACGAGACGGATTCATTGTAACTCGACCTTTTGTCTATAAAAAATGCCGAAAAATCAACTTATTACAGACAGACAAATTAAATTCTTAACAAATATACGTGTGGGCATAATACACACACAAATGAGGTTTCTCCATGGGTTTTTATATTTGATGTAGTTAAATAATAATTCGCTATGTCAATACGTTCTGGCCAGATACTTAATGTATGTGGTTAGAGTGGACATTTTTGTAGTTTGGTGGTAGCTGCCTGATGAGTAGACAATACTTTTCAGTACGAAACCAAACTACCAACAGAATTCATGGAGGGTTCTCATTTTTGCAGAGTTGTACATTGGTATAACTCTGGGCCTTCAGCCAAAATTACGGGGAGGGGAGGGGGGAAGATATTTCTACTTTTTTCAGTAGATATATTTTATGAGCAATTGGCCCTCTATATTTTTCTGATTTACCAAATCGAAAATATTGGGATTGCCATGAACAATTAATATATTTGTCTATAAAAAATGCCGAAAAATCAACTCAATGCTGTTTTAGTATGTGAATAATTGGCGTAAGAGTACCACTGTGCTCATCTCCAGAACAATTCCGACTTATACAACTACATTTTGTCCTAATAATTCAAGACTAATATTGAGAACTCAATCGATCGTCTAAAACACGTTCAACTCTTCATAAAGTGTGCAACCGAAACACTTTATCATAAAACGCACAAAAAAAAAAAAATTTATATTCTCTTGTGATTTATTGATTTCATACCATACATAGTCATTATTACATGGCCCTTAAGCGCCGAGACGACAATTGTTTTTGTGGATGATCTTCAAATTTCCTCCAAGACATCAAAAAATCATGCACAGATAAAAAAAAAACTGTTTCATGTATATACTATATAGTATGTACAAGACAAAACCCAATGTTCATTCATGAGACTTTTCAGACATCCACTATTATAAAAATTCAATGAATCAGTTTCTTATCATGACATAAAAATCTTTTAAACGTTCAATGCAACAAAAAAAAAATCTTCTAAGATCAACATTTTATGATAATACAGACGAGATATAATATTAATGTTACGTACAGTAGAAAAAAAAAAAGGAAATGATTATTTTGTATTTTCTGCGCTGCGCAAATTTGCATATCAATCTGTGTGGTGTTCACCGAACAACTGATTAATAAATTACTTTCGGATGTACACCTTATCTAAGGTTTTGCAAAATGAAATCTTTTCTCTATACAGATTGATAGTAACTTTATTTTTTGATGTTCAATCAAATTGATTTATTTTTTTAAAATAAAACCTCACGTTTTTATAATCTTTATAGATTTTGATGTTTTTTTTTTTTTTTTTCTTTTGTGTTGTTTAATGAATGAAATTAAAGTAAATTAACTTAATAAATAAGAAAAGAAAAAAAAAAAATGTTTACCTTCTGAGATTAATCTTTCCCGTATTTCCCATGCAAATATTGTTGGATTCTCTCTTTTATACTGTTCAATTTTTGATACAACAGCGGGTGTTGCTACTTTTGGTTTTGATCCACCAATTAAACCGGGTGGTCGTAGTGTACCTGGAAATCAAATAAAATAGCAAAAAAATTAATTTTTATTTGATTTCTATTTCAACATACATTATATACATATACAAATATAAATTGTAGCACGTACGCAGTCAATCGCACAAAAAATTTAATTCGCGGAAGTTTAAAATATCGCGCGATGAACTTTATTTAATTTTATGATTTTATAATTAAAATATAAATTATTTGTATAATTTTTTTACAACTTTATCCATGAATGAATTTTAATCCGGTTTGTTTAGTTTTATGTAATTCAATCTTTTATTTTATTCTTAGAAATAGCTAGCTAATAAAAAATTAACATAAAGGTTTTTATGATGGCGCATTTTATGGTCCTGCATCTAAAAGAGGCGTGTGATGGACATGTCATGTTACAGATAGCATATACCTCAACTTATTTTACGATCATAGGTTTTTTATCGTTTACAGTATATATGCGCACCTAATTAATTGTTATATTTAATAAATTAATTCTGGTAACATATAGAATGACGCAAACCGAATTTTTTTAACAATCAGGTAATCCCAAATAATTAGTTTAACAAAAACCTACCATTAAATTATTAATAAAACGCCTTATAATTAATGACTTTTTTTCGCTATTATACTCGTTAATATTTCTATTCATGAATATCTACACAAAAAAAAAAAATGATTTGAATACAATAGAAGATACAAAAACTATATCTAAACACTATAGAAAATTAATAGACAGAAGCCGAAAGTCGTTTACTTTTGCTTTTATCAGCGATAATAAATCGAACAATAGCATAATGAAAATGCTACTTTATATTGTGGCGTTCATACGCGCAGAATTTCATTTTCACTACCGGGAGCCGACTTGTTTTTGGGTCATCTAACTCTCACATCAATATAAAGTTTACAGCTTTACTTATTGTGTATATTGTAGTATTCAGGCGAGAAATACTTTTTAGTTTTTTATTTTAAATTCATAAATTTGTTAGTCAATAACGCGAGTTTTATAATGACAGGTTTTTATCCAATTTTCTTTTATACCTGGCTTAATATTTATGCGAATATATCCAAAAGAGCTAGTTATAACATTATATAGCTTATTCCTGTGAAAATAAATTTTTATGACATTGTTTTGTATCATAAAATAATTATAAACATAAAGTTTGTATTGATGAGCTTTTAAATAAAACACATAACATACTTACTTATTATATACAAAGTCAATAAAATGTTGCAGAAATGGTTTTATCACAATCATACACAAGAAATGATCAAGATGGGCAATAAATTCTGTAAATTGTAAATTTTATAAAGCTAATCATTTTGTATGAACCCAATCACTGTGTATTTACGTGTATATAAACATAATGTGTGCAGTGTAGTAAAAATAGCATGGGATACAATGACCTGCGAACTTATGCTTCCATAATCAATTCGTAAAAATCTTGTTTGCGGAAATTACAAAACCTGGAAGCTATTAGAACTCAACAGCGGTCTATACAGTAATAAAACATCTGCAAAACGATAACTATAATGTCTATAATTTAGTAAAACATAAAAATTATAGCATATACTCGCAACCACACCGATGAATGAACAAACCTAGAAGATTTGTAAGTTTTTAAATTTATTTATTAGCCCGAGTTATGCGTCTAATCTGATCATAACAACAAAACAAAAAAAAAAAAAAACAAAAACAACAAAATAACAATAAACATAAAAAATATAAAAAGGACACGACCACCCATGTTTCAAACACCATATACAAACTTTATGTTACTTTTTAATAAGCCCTGCGGCCAACAATGAATTTATCATTTATGGTGCTGCGTAAAATTGGGTGGTTACACAAATGTCATCAAACAGATACGATTATTTATTTCAAATTGTTTTACAGTAAATATACATATAAGATTCAATTTTTCGTACACATACAATACTCGAAAACCCTTTGGCTATTGATAATTTAAAGTAAAAAAAATAAAAAAAAAAAAACATAAAATTAATGTTAAGTTTAAAGAGGGTGGCAACTTACAAATTATTGATTTTATTTCAAAATCATGATTTATTTATTGAATATATTGCGCAAAATGAATGCTCGAATTAAATACATAAAATCAATTTAATTGTGTGTCGCGACAGTGTCGCGAGAGTATAACTGACTATGCGTATGTCTTCCTTTGTCGGAACTCCCCCAAATTGCACAAAAACATAATTAACATATTTTTTGTTGTTGTTGTTGCATTCACATAGAAAGTTATTGTCTTCGTATTGTGTACATTGAATTTTTTTTGTTGTGTATAGTAATTGCACGGAAATTCTACTTAGCTGCAAAAAAAGTCAACTCTAGCGAATGTATAATTGACACACATGTGAATGCATAATAAAATTTATTTTATTGAAATTAAATGGTTTTTGGCTTTTAATGTTGTTTACATATGTTTTTTTGCTGCTACTGCACTTGCTAATGGGTAATGTTTATGCATATTTTGAAAATTATTTCCGGTTTTGTTTGTACATAGTATAATACATCGTCGTTTGTAAATCTGATGATTTATGGCCTAAGTGTGTTATGTATTTCAATTTATCTGTGGTTGGATTAAAATTTCATTTTATTATAATATACCGGAACCAAACCATAAAGCTTTCAGATAGATGTATAATAATAAAATATAAATTAAAATGTTCAGTCTTACGTATTTTAATAAAATTTAAATTATCAGGGGCATCCTCAAAAAATCAACATAAAATGAGGAAGTTTTTCTTATAAGAAGCTTCCAAAATTAGCTACCTGGCAAAATTATTATGCTACAAACAATGAAATAATTACGATTTATGTTAAATGTGCCATATAAATATAAAGCTTATGGCTGGAAATATTAAAGGAATAAAGAATTCTTGAAGTATCTAACCACCTTAACAGCTGGCTGAATTTTGTTTCAATTATTAGGGACGAATCCGTTAGCAATTAACATTCGATTATACTCGTACCTTGTCACCAAAAACTTTTTTTTCGATGAAGTTGCTACAATAACGCAAGCCACAATTACATACATGATAAAAAATCTTGGGGATGAAACTTCCATAAGGATTACCAATCAATTTGAAGTTCAACAGTTCAGTTTTTTCATATAATAGCAAGGAATCATTATCAAACCATGTGCGAAGAATTTTCTTGTCAGAATTTATTTGGTTAGTTAGTTCCGTAGCAGTTAAATCAAAATAACTTAATGCAATATTATCGGCAAAAGCAATAAACCATTTAAGTTACGTTAAAAATCGAATTTATATACATTAAAAACAAAGTAGTAACCAGAACAAACCCTTGAGGAATACCATATGTTCAATATTAGTTATTCATAAATGCTCGATTATTAAGAGAAGACTCAAACCATTTCTGTGATATACACCAAACAAAAAACAATAGACTGTAGCTTACGCGGAAACAGATGATGAGCATGCTGAAGAACTTTCTTTTTCTGGAATATATCTAGGACACTTCAGAGAGTTCAGAGAGGGAGTTAATGTAACGCCTTTTATGATGGCAACGAGTGAATTAATACGATCAGGTAGACGTGGCGTAACTCCATATCACTTATTATATTTGGCAATGAAAATAATGAAAATCAGAGTCAAAAACTCTCTCACCATAGCCTTTAAACATGTAGGGAAGAATACTAAGATTACAAAGGAACAGATAGAATCAGAAGATTACATTCAAAGATGTATCGAAAGTAACCTAGCTTTTTTAAGATCTATATCAAATTCAGCTTGGTATTGGTGTGAAAAAAAAAGATCTATTTGCTATGATTCGTCAATTAGGGAAACCAACGCTATTCTTTACGATTAGTGCAAATGAGATTGCATGACCTAATTTATTGCAATTAATTTACAAATTACGGAACAAGAAATTAATTTCAAAAAAAGAAACCGAACAATTAGAATACATGCACAAGAGTACTCTAAGTAATGAAGACGCTGTTACATGTGCACTGTTCTTCAACAAATTAGTTAATGTTATCACGAGTATATTACAATCCAAAAGATTCAGCCTATTCAAGAAGTACAGAATTCTACATTACTTCAAGAGAATTGAGTTTCAACATCGAGGAAGCCCACATGATCACATTATAGCTTGGTGTGATAATGCTCCCGATGATCCACTGGGAAAAGACTATCAACAAGCTATTGATCCCCTTTATATTTAATGTGGTTAAGTCAAATACCGACATTCAATTTATTACGGAAGAGTATTCTTGTGCAGCATACGTTGTTAAGTACGTTAATAAAACAAATCGCGGTGTGAGTAATTTACAGAGAAAAATTATAGAAACTATTAATGAAAATCCCGAATTTGATATAGTAGATATAACGAGGAGTTTAAGTGTTAATCTTTTAAACAATACGGAAATGACTAGCCAGGAAGCTGCTTGGTACCTGATAAGAGAGCCGATGTCTAAAGCTTCTACTCAAATAGTTTATATACCAACCGTGTGGCCCGTTGAACGCCAAAGGATTAAAAAAACCATGAAAGAGCTCTCTGCATTAGAAGGCGAATCAACGGATATATGGAAGGAGAACTGGTTCGACAAGTATGAACGCAGACCGAATGAATTAGATTACATTTCATTGGCTCAGTTAGTTTTCCAATATTACAAAAATAATAAAGGCGAATATGTTAAGAGAGATGAAAAGAAAATAATAAGATATCGAAATTATGACATTGGGTCGGATTTCGGATATGAAATTTTTAACGATCTATGAAGAAAATGAACAAATCATATTACAAAGGAGAAAAGAATTCGAACACAATATAGATATTGAAAAAACTATTCAAATATGCAGGGAACTTTGTCGAGAAGAAACACCTTGCGATGAAGATGAAGTTCAAGACGTCAGAGGCAGATTCCCGGAAGCTAATCAATTTCAACATTTATATAACGATCCGAATGTTGACGGTAATGCTGATTTACGACTAGCTGCCTACAACAAATTAGGTGCCACAGCTAAAAGAAGAGAAAATGTTTTACCGCATGCACAGTTCTGTAAATCCATGCGCATGGCGAATGAAAAACAGCTAAATCTTCTTTTGCAAGTGATTCATAATTTATTGTCTAGTGAAGACAATCGTCTCCAGATATTTTTTACGGGGCCAGCTGGATGTGATAAAACATTTGTAATAAAATTAATCATGGAAATATATAATAGAATTGACGAAGTGAGTATGATATCGGCAGAATTATTAGAACAAATTGATCAACGATTGAAACAAATCACGGGGAAATTTAACAATAATTTTGGAGGGCTCGATATGATATTGATAAGAATTTGCGTCAATTACCCAGTAAGAGCAACATAAACAAATTAAAATAAAAATTACTGGGAAGTCCTTGTGGCATTGTTTACAATTTTATGAATTAACAGAGGTTATGAGGCAAGCTAATGTTCAGTTCTCATCAGTGTTAACTAAAATTGGCAATGGAGAAAAATTGACGGAAGAAGAACTCCAACTTATTGAATCGCGTTTTCTTCCACAAGACGAAGCAAATAGACTATGTCCACATGGAGTACGATTATTCCACTCAAATGATTCCGTTAATAGATAATAATTCCATTTTGAAAAATGCTGTTGATAAAATTATTTCGATTGCTATAGATAATTACACTGGATGTCATAATAAAGAACAGGAGGCTTTTGTCAACCAAAAATTGCATAAAATGTCGACAATAGATACTGGTGGGCTACCATATGAACTTACATTTGTTAAAGGAACATATTACATTATAACCACAAACATCGATGTTTCGGATGGTCTGGCTAATGGCGCAGCCGGAAAATTATAGAATTCAACGATGATGGGGAAGTTTCAAAAGTGTGGCTTATTTTCCCAAATAAAATTCTGCAGAAACTGCAGAAAAAATGTGCAGGATACATGGCACAACACAATATTGATCGCAATGCCGTACCTATTTTACGAAGGTCATCCGTGATACCGATGAATAATAATAAAACAATTAATATTCGGAGAAATCATTTCCCATTGGTATCATCATGTTCTATCACGATACATAAATCGCAGGGTGGGACTTTCGATGAGATTGTTTATGAATACGACAAAAGCCACTCCATAGAATTAGTGTATGTTGCCTTATCGAGAGTGACGAGTATTAATGGTCTATAATATCACTTCAAAAGATGACAGCAACATTTTCCACCATGGCAGAAGAAATTCTATAGGTACAACAGATATACGGAGAGAATTTCAAAGATTATCACTCAATAGACTACCAACAATTATTGAGTCTTTGGGAGGTTTTATTTCTAATAGGACAGGAATAAGTTTTTATTCAATAAGTAGTCAAAGTCTCATTGCACATACGTCTTCAAAAAATGTACAATAGTTATATTATCGGAAACACATTTGAGAGATGGGCAAAACGTCGACATTCCGAATTTTCATTGCATAGCAAAGAATAAACGAGAGAATGTTGCTGCGGGAGGAGTAGCAATTTATCACAATGAAAGTGACCATAATAATAAAGTCACTTCTCACATGGGTGTTCATTCAAGGGCATCGGAATCTCTTGTTGTAGCACAGTCTGCTGTTGGAGAAATTTGTATTAGTAACTATACATCTCTCCTGGTAAAACTGTGAACCAGATCATAAAGTTTATACACCAAAATTTATTAATTTATACCAGAGAAGGTTCCGCACTGCTCGATGAAAATTTTCATGAAATCCCAATGATAATGAGCGGCGATTTCAACATCAATTTTTCCGATGAAAAAACAGAGCCATTGATAAATTTTCTAAAAGAAAAACTAGACTTGGTAATGGCGAATGATAAGAATCAAAGTACGACCAAATACGGAACGACCATCGATGCTGTATTTAGTAGATATCTTGAAAAGTTTGAATCTAGAATATTTGTTAGTTACTTTAGTTATCATAAGCCGATTGTGTCTTTCCTGGAATACAGTACGATTTCTAATGACCAACCAGAAAATTACCACGATGAAAGAATGATTATAGAAGAAATTACTGATAATGATAATATATACGAGTAGGTGTATAATATAATACTGAAGTCACTTAAAATATATTGAAGAGAAACATATTGAATAACAGGGAAAAATGTGTTATATTTCATTTATGTATCCTGTCTGCAGGTCTGTGTGCGTGTGTGTGAGTGAATGGCCAAAGAAGTATAACTTCCACCATCTGGTCCGACGCAGACCCAATTTTTTTTTTATTGTTATAAATCAATAAACACTTAAGTAAGTCTTGTATCAATTTGAACCTTATTGATTCTTCAGATGAATTTTAACAAATTTTTTAAATTGATTACAACTATCAATCTTTTTTAGATCTATAGGTAATGCGTTATACGCCTGAAGGCTTTTGTAAATCACATTATTATTTCGTAAATTAGTATTAAATAACTCGATTTGGAAATGAGAATGACGTCGTGTTTCATATGAATGCCTTGTTTGTGGGAGGGATCGATTAAACTTTATAAATCCTTTTAGAATTATAAAAATCAAAACCAGAAGTTCGCACTTTATTATATTAGTTAGTCGTAGTTGAGGAATATCGCAGAACAATTCTAATGTTGGGTAACGTGGAGGTAGATGGTATATATGTTTTAGCGTACGTTTTTGCAGCACTTCTAGTTCTTTCCGTCGAAAACCAGCGCAACCTCCCCAAATTGGGTTGAGATATGTCAAATGTGTTAAAATGAAAGCATTATAGATAAGTATAAAATACTTATCTATAATGCTTTCTTACTGCATCGTCAGCATATAATTTAATTTTTCCTTTCAAATCTAAGCCACAAATATCGTTAATGTAAATATTGAAAAGAACAGGGCCAAGTATGGATCCTTGCGGGATTCCCTTTAAAGAGTACAGAGGTTCACTCTCGGTGTGGTTGAGAGCAACAACTTGAGGACGAGAGTTGAGATACGACTTGAACCTTCAATCCTTGCTGCAGTTTGATTAGCAAAACATCGTGGTCTACCGAGTCGAATGCCTTTCTTAGGTCCAGAAAAAGACTAGCAACGACTAATTTTTTGTCAACTTTCTCAGAAATGAAGCCTATTAGCGCAAGGCATGCTGCTTGAGTATTTGATGCTTTTGTGAAACCATATTGCTCTGTCGCTATTACATTATTTCTTTCTAGAAAGTCGACCAGCCGATTATTTATAACCCTTTCGTATACCTTTGAGATAGCGGATGGTACTGAGATTGGTCTGTAATTCGTCGGCTCAAGTACACTGCCATTCTTGTATACTGGAATAATTGAAGAGGTTTTTAGTCTTTCCGGAAATCTTCCTTCCAAGATGGATTTATTAATCAAGCGAGTAAGAGCTCTCTTCAATTTTTCTTCGAAAAACTGAAGGAACTTACTTGATATCCCGTCTCGCCCCGTAGTTGCTGCTGTTTTAAGATTCCGAATACTTTGTAAAATTTATTCTTCAGTAACACTATATTTAGGTTCAGTTTAATATTCACATCATGTTCCGCAATATCCACATTGATCTCTGGCCAAAGATAATCACAAGCATGGACGAAGTACAAATTCATCGCATTAGCAACTGCGACAGGTTCATCAATAATTAAACCATTAATATTAAGCACAATTTCCTATTTAATGTTGGAAGCTCTCTTATTCGATATTGCCATTTTTACTAAGTTCCAGAACTCCTTTGGTTTATTAATTGATTCACTTAATTTCATATGGTAAAATTCCATCTTTGCTTTTCTGATTTTGTATTTTAAATCATCTTTCATGTATCTATATTTATTTTTCAAGTAATCACAATCCGGATATTTTACGATTAGTTTAAAATATTTTTCTCTTGTGCGAATGGCAGAGTACAACTCAGTAGTCATCCATGGTTGCTTAAACCCTGATCGCATATTTAAAGTTTTTTCTTCAGTGTGAACAATGAGCAGCTTTTCAATACCAGCAACGTAATCATCCAAGCTTGTGCAGTTATGTAACTCATTACAAAACGGACTTTTCGCAGCCAACTCATAATTAAAAATCCTTATGTTTTGATATTGCGTACTATTCTCCACATGCAGCCCCAGTTTTATTTGACTTCCTCTGTGGTCCGAAAAAGATACATCTTCCAACCTGGCACTGTTGATTAATCCAATTTGGTCAGTAACTGTAGCATTATTTGGGTTAAATAAATTAAGATTAAAATCCCCCACCACTATCGCTCTCTTATACTGTTCCATAATACCATCAAACACATCAAGAAAACTATCTATGTGCGAGCTAAGACTTTTTTATATACATATTAGATTAATATTTTAACGGATAAGTTTTAAAACTAAATAATTATTTTTGCCTATATCTTTGTCACACATATGTGTGCATTGTATATTTTGTTTAACTAACGACGACAACTATGAAATATCTCATAGTTCGGAAAGTTAATTAAACATACCTCATTGAAAGCACCCATGACTCAACCAGTACAATTATGTCAACTTCATAATCAAATAAGGCAACAAGATCCATCAGCGCGTTTACCTTCGATTTCAAACCCCTGATATTAAAATATAATATATGCAACTGTCTCGTTTCCAAACGATCATCACGAAATTGAAATCCAACCTCGTATTTCACATTATCTATTAATCCTTCTATTTGTGAGTTATCATTGTGTACGTGATCATCTGTCATATGTTCCAGTTATTTTCCTAGTATAATACAAGGCCACGGAGACTAGATCCACTCCGCCACAAAGCCGCGTTCGCAGAATTCCCGCACATGGTGGAACTATTGATTTACCGGCCATCTGCATCTCCCGTCTCTTGTCCTCTACACATGGTGAAAAAGAAAGATCACGATTGGCGACCATGTGGGGATTATCGGCGACTAAACACGGTCACAACACCTGATCGTTATCCGATACCTCACATACAAAATTTTTCCTTGCACTTGCATGGATGCAAATTTTTTTCAAAAATCGATCTTGTCGGGGCTTACCATTTAATTCCCGTCGCACACGAAGACATTCACAAAACGGCGATCACAACACCGTTTGGCCTGTTCGAATTCACACGAATGCCATTCGGTCTACGCAATGCCGCGTTTCAACGTTTTATGAACGAAGTCGTTCGTGATTTAGACTTCGTGTTCGTCTACATTGATGACATTCTTGTGGCTTTATATACTCTGAGGAACAGCACAAACTGCACCTGGAACAACTTTTCCACAGGCTAACTCAGTTTGATGTTCATATTAAGAGTTCAAAATGCATCTTTGGCGCAACCACTCATGATTTCCTCAGCCACAAGATCACCCCTAATGGTATTCTGCCGTCGGAAGATCGAATTAATGCCATTAGGGGATTCCCAGCTCCTACTTCAATAAAAGGTATACAGCGATTGGTCGGTATGGTAAATACATGCATAACATTTCGCATCCTGGAGTCCGTGCAACTTGAAAATTGATTACTGCTCGCTACTTTTGGCCTAACATAAACAAAGACGTAGGCAATTGGGCTCAGTCTTGTTTATCCTGCCAACGTGCCAAAGTCCAACGGAACATCAAATCACCTCATGGTAGATTCGAGCATATCCATAGAGACATTGTAGGTCCACTTCTACTCACCTGTGTCGATCGCTTCACTTGCTGGCCTGAAGCATACTGCATGACCAATATGTCAGCTACAACCATCGCCACCACTTTTGTCAACAATTACGTATCACAATTCGGCGTGCCGCTCCACATCACAACTGATCAGGGAACGCAATTCGAGTCCAAACTTTTTACAGAGTTAACAAAACTCCTCGGATCACATCGGATACGAACAACGGCTTACCATCCACAAGCTAATGGCATGGTCGAACGCTTCCATCGGCAACTGAAAGCCGCACTAATGGCCAGAAGCAACAAAATCAATTGGAGCTCGGAGATACCAAGTATACTTCTTGGAATCCGAGCAACAGTGAAAGAAGATCTCAAGTGTTCATCAGTGGAAATGGTTTATGGTCAAACCATGAAGCTACCTGGTGAATTTATGGAGCTCAATAAATAACAGTAAATACAATTTTAAATTAATTTATTAATTTACATTTATAATTGTTTATTTCTTGATTGAAATAATTTTATTATTTATAACACAATTAATTTATTTTATTTTCCACCATTTTGTCACTAAAAATATTTTGGCGGCCAACACCACGAGCGACGTGTTGTTGCTTACGAGATTGAGACGAGACTAATTTTAATTTTTAATTTTATTTTGTTTGTCGCTTCACATGGAAGAGATAGTAAGTTTACTTGTCCTTTTATGTATAAGGTGTTTCCGTTTGCGTCTGTTCTGACCGTGTGGCGGCGAACGCATGCATAAATGCGTGAACCGCCACAAATTCTTCATCGATAATCCTCTTCCACTACTCCCAACTGCCGACACAGTCATCGACCAATTGCGACAAACCATGCAGAACCTTGTCCCCAAATCGACTCGTCAATCCAAACAAGATGACGTTTTTGTTCCGAAATCGCTCGACAACTGCGATTTTGTTTTCATTAGAACAGACAAGGTTCGCATGGGATTAACTCCTCCCTATGAAGGTCCTTTTAAAGTCATTTGACGCCTTCGAAAACAATTCGTCGTATCGATTAATGGTAAAAACCATAACGTTCCAATCGATCGACTCAAACCAGCATACGGAATTCTTAATTCGTCTGATCAAATATCAAGCCATCGACCACGAAAGACCGTCCGTATCGCAAGAAATCACACAATCATGCACTAGGGAGGGATAATCACTGGCGGGGAAGGAAGTCCTGTAGCGACTCACGCATGTTCACATTAATAAATATGGACACTCATATTTACTCTCGTAAAGATTTACATTAGTTTCGCTACAATACATAAATCAGTCACACACATATCAGCGCTCTCATACGTACGACATACTACTAATAACCGCAACCGCTCCACCAACAAACCGAAACATACAATCGCATCGCGGCGTACTTCATACTGGTAGAATTTCCCACAAAAAAGTTTGACATCTCGTTTCTCCATACAGTCGAATTTTGGCGCTTTACATTAAAACAGCATTCAATTATTTGCTCGCGATAAAATATAAATGGTGTGGTGAAAATTAATAAGAAATAAGTTAATATCCGTGTAACTAAATTGTGTAACAAATTATATAATCAAAAACATAATAATTCTAACTATCTTAATTTGTGAAAAAAAAAAATTATAAACATTAAATCATAATTTCTATATAAAGCGTACAGGGTGCGTTATTAATTCCGAACGGCGTCTCTCACGCACAGCAAAGGCAAAGACCAACGCCTAACCCTTACAGAATGTTATAATAAATGTTACTTATAAAGAAAAAAATGCTAAGTGTTATGTCTGTTCTTGTGTTGTGTTGAGCTGTGCAGTGTTGCGCTATGTTGTGTTATGTATTGTTGTTTTGCGTATTGTTGTGTTGTGTATAAGAGTAATGAATTTTCAGTGTGGATAAGTTAAAAGTGACAAATTTTAAATTGAAATAAATAAATAGTTCACACCAACAAGGAAACTGACACAAGACTGTAAGTTGTTTCAATGTTTTAGTTTTTCTAAATCAGTAAAATTTTTTATACGAATTATTCCTGATTGTGGTGTTTCTTCTTAATGCAGAAATCTCCCTTTTTAAACAAAGGGATAATAATTGCAGTTTTTGAATGCATTAGGGATAAAACCATTTAGAAAACATTGGTTATTAAATCGTACTAAAATTGGTGTAATTGCTTGAGCTACTAATTTTAGCATATCCAAGAATGTCATCTACATTGCCTGTTTTAAGTCCTTTAATAACATTAATTATGCTCTGATTCCTCGACTGGATTATTAAAAAATGTTTCCAAAATTTCAGTAGAGTAAGAATGGAATCGTACTTTGGGCAGAAAAGTTAGAAGACTCAAATCGAAAATCGTTAACAATTTTAGAGAAATAAATACCAAAATCGTTACGTATCGAGTCATACAGTAAATCTGAGTTAATAGACAAAATTATTTTGATATTAGTTCTGTTTAAATTTCTGCACAAAATATCATTAACAACAGATCAGGTCTTACTAAAATAGTTGCCTTGCTACACAATTTGAGATAGTACGAGCACTTATACAGTTTTTTATTCGCTGGGTGTTTTTTATATTTCAGCTGGAGATTTTTCCTTTAATTCATTAAAAGTAGAAACTTGTTTGAAATCCACGCCGACACGAATCAGCAATTTTTTTTAGCATTGAAACCATATTGGTTAAAATTGTAATGGGGTTACTTGGTCGTAGTATACTAGAGAAATCAAGTGATGAGATTAATGGTTCGAATTTAATGATATCAAATTTGCTGAACACCAATTCTTTTTCGTTTAAATAATTACCAAGAACCTCTATATTAAATTTAACCAAATCGTGGTCAGTGATGTCTTAATTGTGAAATGATACATTCAAAGTGGTACAACTATTAACAGCGACAAAACAGTGATCAGAATTAAAAAGTGACCCAAACCCATTTGACGACAACATAAGCATGTAATCATTACTGGAAGATGGACAGTTCAAAATATCAATGTTTAAGTCACCAATAATTTTATTACATTTCGATTTTTAATTTTCGAGACGGTGCGCGATGAACGCTCAATGGAGACGGACGTGTTTTAGTCTGTCTCCGTAAGTGAAATTTGTTTTAAAGTTTTATTTTTATATTTAAATTAAAGTAGTGTTATTATATGTTATGTTGTGTTATATAGTGTAATAGTGTTGTATGATAGTGTAAAAGTGGATTGTATGTATGTATATAAATAGTTTTGATTGTGAGTGGTGTTTTGTTTTTGTGAGTGATAATAAAAATAACTCAGTTTAGTGTAAAATTAATTTTTATATTTATTTGGAGGACTATTTTGTGTTTAAGAACAAGGAAAACGTGACCAAACGTGTTCAAAAAACAAAACTAACGGTACTCTCGGTTATCGTTATACAGGTATTTTATCATCACCCATATTGGAATACATACATGTGTGTGGTGATGAATTGTGTAAATTATTTTTTATTATTCATTAAATCAAAACCAACACTAATGTTCTACATTTACAAGGAATACAAGAACGGGAAATTATTATTGTATTAATTGTACTCACCAATTAAATATTCACCATTATGATTGTCGAGCCGATCGACAGTCAAAACGCACTAAGAGTCGTGTCGATTTTCTCATGCTTTTTACTGATGCTACAGCAGTATCGGTTTCTTCCGTTCATTAAGCTGTTGGTTAATTTTTATTTTATTTTTTCACTGTTCGAGTAGTAATAGTATAGTATAACTATGTTTAGTATCCTGCTACAGTTAATATTCCATGAACTTTTACGATTTTTTCCATGACACTAAGAATAGTTTGTAGTGGGTGATTTTGGCAAGAGTCCAATAACTAGTCTTATACTTCGAATTTCCTGTTCCTATGTATATTATCATACGTACTAGCGCGCCTCACATTGAAGGAAGCCGTTCATCTTGTATAACTGTTCTAACAATTTCGATGCGAAATTTCAACCTTGTAAAACGCTATCTAAAGTGGAAAATCGTTTCATACATTCTTCTGCTTTCTTTATGGCCAGCGTTGCCGCCAGATGAGTGAAACATCTAATTGCGTGTCATTAAAGAAATTCAAGTCCTTTCCTCCATACCTTTAGCAGGCGTGGGTAATTGATGAATTTGTGATAACGAATTATAGCGAAAAAAGTTTCCTATATTTTTATAGAATTAGGAGTATTGCTAATATGAGCGCTCTACAAAGTTTTAATATCGGAAGCAAATAATGTTTTTATTTCTTCCATTCAATGTTTTGACCTTTGTATAAATAACGTCTGAACTTATGTTTTCTTTGATGCGTCGGTCGGAATCATAAAGCTAAATTATTTATTATTTTTGAGTAAAGATTATTCTAAAAGCCACGGAGGAGAATGGCCGAAGTCACGTAATCTCCTATTAGAGTGTGGATGTACCAGATTTCAGTTCTACAAAATGACTTGTAACAATAGACCCCGCGAACCTATGTCGACGGTTAGACTGCCTAGTTGTAGGTCTGAATAAGTTCAAGTTCGTGAATAAATTTAAGACTAAAACAAAGAAAATTATTCCAAATCTCGAGCAGCATTTTGTTAAAGGTTCGGTATTAAATAAATTGACGCCTAATCCAACCAAAAGCAAAATGCAATAACCTCATCCCCAATATCGGAACAATGGGACAGATGGGATAAAATGTAGTATTAGCCCAATTAAAGATGTATCTGCTGATAAAATCGGGATAATTGTTAAAAAGGTCATACCAATTTCAAGCCACATAGATATATGTAGGTAAAAGCTGCTCTGACATTCCGCATTTGTTTATTAGTTGCTGTTCCGGTTATAGATCTAAATCTTAAATTTGTCGAGTAAAATTATTTCAATTGACTGATTACATTTAACAATTTATATAAATGTTTTAAACGTTTAATTACCAAGTTTAGGCTAAATACACAATTTTCACATTTTGTCGTGTCACGTTGGTTAAACAATAAATGTTGTAAAACCAGCAATTAAATTACCCCTTACATAACTTATATGAAAATTGGCATACAAATCAATTTGCTTCAGTTTGGCGAATTCATTCAGAATTGTGCTCTGAATCGAAATAAAACGCGAAAGGCTTGTAACAATGAAACGTATACTGATTTTGTTGATGCTTTTTGGCAATTTATTTCAAACTATTAATGTAAGTTACATATCTAATTAGAAAATTTATAAATAACAAATAGTCTGTACTAGTTAATATAATTTTATTTTATGTATATGTAGTCAACATTATGTCGCGTAATTTCACTAACATGATTTTATTCATAATAATATTAACTGTAATTATTTTCAGGATGTAGAATTAGGGAGGGCACATTGGAGTGATTTAGATATGGTCACCTATCGACCGTTATGTTATTGGACGTTTGTTGAAATTATTGTGGTTGGGACAACAAGTTACCTACCGTTGTAACGGTTCTCACTTGCACGTTTTCAATTGTTTTTGTATTGTTTATTGTTACACTAGTATATTTATTTATTTAATTTATTTATTGTATTATCACTGGCACTGCACTGTGTTTCCAATTTTATTGAATTCACTTCACTTCTTTTGGAATTAAATTTTATTTATCAGATGTCACGAGTAATTTTGGTTTTTTCACAAACTTCGCAACCTTTTTTATTCTTACAAGTTATTATTTGTTTAACGATTAAATTAACGCCACTGCTGGTAGTTAACCTTTGCTGAATTGCAACAACAAAAACTATGTTGCGATTTGACTCATCGGTAGGATTTTCAGTGGAGATTACACTACAATATTTTCAGTGGATGCTGTTTTATCAAAAACAATCTCTAAATTTTGTACTTTACATTTCAAAAAGTGACATTCACTATGCAAAGCAATCACAATATCGTTTAGTTTTTTATTTTCTTCCTTAATTTCCTTTTATTGCTTCTTCAAGTGTTCAAATTTTTTTAGCAGTTATTTTTGAGACGCCATCATTTCAACTAGCAATTTTTTGATATTTGAAAATTCCTTTTCAAAATTTGTTTCACTTGCTGATAAATCTGAATTTAATTTATCAACAGAGCATGTCCACTTGCGAGCTTGCGACATATTTTGAATGTGCACTGGATTGGAATATTTTCGAAAAGTCTTCAAAAAACAAAAAAACTCATGAATTATTAAAAAAATCCCAAAAAATCTGTAAAACCTCAAATAAATTGGAGTAATCTCGAAAGCTTGAAAACTTCGATAAATCTAACCTAGCAACTAAACATTTAAATCGAAAAAAATTATAAACATTTTTGAATGATCTCGACAACCTCAAAAATATTTCGATTTTTTTAAATTTTATAATGTAAGTCAATGCTCAAGGCCAATCAAATTTTGGAGAATCTCGAAATAATCTCTAACATTCGCAAATAACCTTCAATGATCCCGCAAATAATCTTCATAAATCGAGATAAGCCCTTTTCTTTAATATTTCAAATTCGAAATCTCCAGGTCGAAATCTTCATATCATGTCAATTTTTTGTAATATTTTTGTAAATAACTGTTATAAGCATTTAAAGCAAGAATTCAAAAAACTAAAACGATTTTGAATGACCCTTAATTTTGAAAATGTTTTCCTGAAAATGCGTATTTGACACTAAAGACACATACAAAGCCATGTTTTGGTTAAGTTGCTTCAGTTTGCAATATGAAAATTATTAACAAATAAGAAACTATTATTAAATTTTATTTAATTTCATTCAAAAAACCCAAATCTTATATTTGGCCGACCGGCCATTAAGCAAAATTCCGCCCATAATTGGGGTTTATTGATAAAATTTCCTACGAATAGATTCTACATAGAGATTCGAACTATTTTTTAATAATTTTGATATTGAAAATCAAATAATTTTGTCAAAAATTGGATTTGGCGGTTTGAAATGACGATTTGTTGTTTATGCATGTGGCAATACCTTTAATCCATGATTTGTGACCACTAAAATGTTTGAATGTTCCGGAAGTATTTTTAAAATTTTCGATTTTGCAAGGGTAAAATTATGTTTGTACGTATGATTTTACAACTGAGCAAAAGTATCATAAACGTATACATACATGTGCGAATGTGTCAGTTCAACACCAACACAAATGGCTTGTACAAGCCTTGCTCATAAAACAAATGTACATTGACTTATGTCGGTGGGTTAGTGAGTTTTATATTTTATATCGTGTTTGTGTACGGTGGAATTACTAACACTAATATACCTCAACGTACGTTTTTATATCCAATCAAAATAGATGTTTGCACATACAACCGCAAAACCTTGGAATTTTCATACATATTTATGTACTAGTATGTATGTATTTTGTTTTTGTGACAGCCTACTTAATGAAAATTAACCATATTGAAAAGTTTTCAATGAACGATTCGGCACTGAATCAATTCTAGAATAAAGGAACCAATGAGTCAGTAACAACTTTAAGTAAGAATGCGATATACAGGAAGTGCACGTTACTGACCAGTGAACCTTTACGAATTTTGGCTCAGTTCAGCTGTCACTTAATACGGCTTTTTCACGGCACACTTTTCTTAAAAATAATACTTTTGCAATTCACTTTACAATTTTAATACTATATTTGTCCTATTCTGTAAGAATTCTTACTGATTCGCTGGTTATCCCTTTAGTAATTCAATTGATGATTGGACTGTCATGATTTTAATTTAATTCCGATAGTTTCACTCTCCATATGTTTTATATGGAGAGTGTCATAGCTACTAGGGTTTGTTTTATTTTCGATAGGTATCGCATTTTGCAGTTTAAAAATTACGCTCCGAATTAAATGTATATACATTCAAAGTACACCAGTGTTGTTAGATTTTGTTCAAGGCTGCCGCATGCCAAAATACTTCAGGTTTTTTAACATGCATTCTACACTAAAAGTTGATTTTTTTTTATCTTTTTAGTAATTTTAATGAAGTGGTACCAATTTTTTTTTTTTGTTTTCTTCAACATTGTTGTATCCCATTTTTGACGTTTCATAAATCATAATATAAAGACAGGAATGTATTTATAAGGAATACAGTATTAAGTAGAATTTGAGAATTGTTTTCAGAAAGGCTCTTGCTTATGAATATCATCACAATAAAATCAACAATTCCGTTGAAAAAAGGAAGTAATTAAATTAGATAGTTTCCGCTTTTATCCAATATTGAATTTCTTCGAAGGTTTTTCCAACAAAATACCTGCTGGCCATAACAAATTCATATCAGTAAATGGAATCGCTATATACTCATAGTTGAGCTAATAATAACATTTTATTTAGTTTCTTATTTTAAATTTATATAAATTTTAATCAGCGGGTAAAGTCTTGGTTTGTTGTTAAGAAAGGATATTAACTCATGAAATAGTTTCCTTTTCTACGACCTACGAATAATATTATTTCGATGGTCAAACATTAGACTAATACTAAAAATTCTCATTACATAATTTAGTTAATTTGTTTAGTTGGGAATAACATATTTTTTTTAAAATCATCAGCGGTCATCCACATAATAGTGAATAATTTGACTCATTCCATGACGTACATTGACTCATTCCAGGTCCGTACATACACGTACAATTGGACACACTTTGGATACATTAATTATTAAGCTACATTTATTAGTCTTTAAGGATTATACGAATATTACGAAATTTTAATTATGCTTATTTTAATTTTAATTATGCACGACATTGAAAATTCAATATATGTACATATTTTCACGAAACGTCAAAAATGGGCTACAACAATGTTGAAGAAAACAAAAAAAAAATTCAAAATAGAGCAAACGCAAAAAAAAAAAAATTGGTACCACTTCATTAAAATTACTAAAAAGATAAAAAAAAAATCAACTTTTAGTGTAAAATGCGTGTTAAAAAACCTGAAGTATTTTGGCATGCGGCAGCCTTCACGCTTATAGAATTTCTTTCAATACCTCCTAGATATTTAGAAATTGTTAAATTGGAAACAATCGCAATAGTAAACCCAAATAATTTGCTTGGTATTGCATTAAAACGGCTTGTATATACATTTGTGTCGGTTTTGGACCAAACCAATCTTTTATGTGTTGCAATGTGATTAAATTAATCTATTTCATGAATATGTTTTGGGCAGTTAAGAGCCATATTTTTATTGGACATTGTAATTTCATAAAGTAATTTCGGTGTTTGGTTTACTTATTTCCTAACCTAAAATAGAGGCATAACCTTAAAATTAATAAAGGAAAGCAGTTGTCTTTAATGATTGTACTTTTCGATCGCTGCGTTCAAATTTTAATCGGGCCGCCTCATTTTGCTTGTTTCAAAACTAAGAAAGAGACCTTTAACCAAAGAGTATGTATATAATATCAATAGCAGGAAAACTAAACGAACATTTTTCTTGAAATGAATGAATGGGACATTTAGGGCATGTAATGGAAACAATTGGTTCTTTAACATGAGATGATATTCTATCAATGTTGATGATAAGGTTAAATATTTCAATATTCGTAGAATAAAATCTGCAAGGATAAACCATATTGGCTTAATGCGTCAATTTGTTTGGTCATGTTTACTCTGGAAAGAAAGTAAAACCGCGGCTTCGTTGGTACAATTTAGAAAATTTCGTAATGTTGCGACCAGGATAATTCGAGATGCCATGTTTGATTTTTTTAGAAAATAATGTGACCGTTCTTTGCTTGGTAGACGTTTTTGGAATTATATAAAAAATCTTGGTGTCTTATGGTGGTCTTGGTGTCTTAAAATCTTATTTGAAGGAAAATACATTTAAGAATGAAATAAATGTGTGATAGATTTATGATGTCTAGAGAATGACAAAGTACAGACAATAATTTGATACCAACAAAATGGTGAGGTTAAGAATAAGAGTCATCTTGCCCAATTTTACGTAGTTGGGGAAGACGCCTCTCAATCGTTACCCCACCGTTTTCTGGTATGAAATTATTGTCTCCATTTCGTCATTGTTTAGACATCTAAAATCTATACAAAGTAAAATCATATATACATTCATCAATACATTTTGTAACGACCGATTTCACTGCAATTGCAAATTCATCCGAGAAGACATTATCATAAAATAGGTTTTGTGGCAAATTAAACAATTTTCTTTATTTTAAGGGGACGATTTAGCTTTATAAGCGGTCTAAAGAATGTGATTTTAAAGCACTATGACCAATATTCACTCGCTGATTCATTAACAACGAAGAGTATCATTACCTCAACCCCAAGCTACATTTGAGTGGAGATTTGTGGAGTATTTGCACTAAATTTGCATGATTTGTATACAGTGTGGCGAAATAATTCATTATAAATAATGAAAATTTTGCTGCAGATCGGAAGTTTAATTATATGGCAAGCCGTATAAAAATATATCGCAACTATAAGTCAGAATGGAATAACTTACTGTAGCACATGAAAAATTGTCAAAATATTTCAGACAATAGCAAACTAAGAATAATTTTGTACTTTTAAAAAATGTGCCAATACGTGAACTATAACATTTTTTCCAATTAACTGTTGATAAAATCGACTTTATATCTCAGTCAAAAAATTTCATTAAATTCCATCCATAAACCTGTTTGTTCCAGTTTTTAAATAGGTTTTCTAATTGTTGATTTATGGTAACCATAACACCATTAGGTTGGACAATTTTTTTTTCTTTTTTTCAAATCCCATCTCAGCCCAACCATACAACCGAATATTTCTTCAGGCCTTCAATAAACAGGTATTTTATCGGATCTCAAAATATTTCAGATATATAATTTCATTAAAATTTATCAACAGATATGCGCGTTCCGTTATTTTTTGATTTAAGGTATCAATCAATATATCATAGGCAGTAATCCCCAATATTTTTTAAATTCCGCTGAATGAATTCTTCAGAACCGGAATTAATCAATTTTCTATTATAGGAACTATTTAAAGAGTTGGCTTCAAATCTCAGATATAAAATATTATTAAAATCCATCCACAAACGGGCGAGTTCCATCTAGTGCTGGAGACGTAATAAACTACCAGGATTGTTGGTTCATATACAAAAGAAAAAAAAATATTGTGAAATAATTTTTTCACTAATGGTACCGATCAAAATAACATTTTTGGTGTTCCGTAATATTTGTTGAATTTTGGCCTAGTCTTATTTAGGATTATCCCATTCCAGCCTCAAATTGAACTTCTGCGATTATGCATTGATTCCAATGAAATTTGATTTCTAATTTAATCAACATATTTGATGATCAATGAACTTATCGCAGCAAGTTTTAAAATTAAAATATGCTGGTTTCAAACTTTTTCAGAATTCGTCCATCGAATTGAGAATATTGTGCTGAAGAATAATTTTTTGACGCCATTCAATATAATCTGTGTAGTTTGTTGAAGTTAAATCCACCCAAAGAATATCAACCAGTGAATTGGTGTTTTAATCTAGCGAAATCACCTTTGGCTATATAAAACATTACATTGGTATTATGGCAAAAATATTTAAATATTTAATAATTAATATAATTTATGCAAACATTCAGAGACTTCAAAAATTTTAAGCAGCAAATTAAAATAAAAAATAATTTATGATCCGCCACTTTAAAAAAAAAAAAAAACACAAAATACATAAATCAAATGGCGTCAAAATTATCTCTAAGTCACAAACGTTTAATTTAATTCCAAATTAAAGCGGCAATAAAAAACGAAAACTATCTTTTTAGTTTTACATAGATTCCACTCTACCCGCGTGATATGGCGAATTTCATATTTTTGTAATTTGTTTTTTCCGGCGGGAAATTTTTTTTTATTATTTTTATTTCCTCATTTGTTTAAGTAAATTAGTTACAAAAAAACAAAAAAAAAATTCTAAAGTAGTTTAACTACACAATAATTTTTAAATAATTCTCACAGCACCAAAAACCCATATTTAAATTTTCCAATAAACTACCGTGAGATTACATTGTGCTGTCCCGTGGAATAAAGTTGCACACAATCTCTTACCAATTTCCAAACTAAAAAAAACATTTAATTTTGTATTTGATGGTTATCGAGAATAAATTTGATATCTCAATGAATTCGCTTATTAAATTATTTAATTTTATTTAATTTTTGTATAAATTGTCTTAAGTACAAACAATATTTAAATTTGTACAAACGTATTCACATTTTTCTAATTGAATGACTTTTTTTTTTTTTGCTGCTCCTTCTCTCTCTGTCTTATGTTATAGTATACGGTAAGATGTTCTGGGGGGCTATTTACTTTTATGTAAATTTAAAAGGTGCAATTTAACAAAATAATAACTTTCGAATATCAAACAAACTATCAAAATATTATGATTATAGTAATTATTAAAGATACGTTATTTATATAAAAAGGAAATACTTTAAGTTATTCATCTCGAAGTAATAATTATTTAATTTATTTGGTTTGGTGGTTACAAAGAATAGTTTCGAGTCAGAGGAGATTTTCGGAATAGATCAGACTAGTAATTTTGTGGTTTTATGGTAAACGATTTTGTTTTAAGTTATAATTTTGGAACAAAAATATCAACCGTTACACATTATTTACATTAAACATGTGATTTATATCAATTGAGTATTAATTAATCAGTTGAATTTGATTTCGATAATGTGTACAAATTTCCCTTCACTCGTCTATTTTTGGTTATTGATTAGTACACATAATTATTTGTAAATGCTTGAAGTATACATTTTTTTAAAATGGCGTCCAAATTACCATAATTATATAGTAAACAATTTTTTTTTAGAAAGTTTAATTTTTTTTTTCTTTTCATTATTATAGAAAGAAAATGTTTAATTTAATTTATATAATTTCGATATGCATTACAAAGTATATAGTTATTCGACCGAAATCGAATCGATTTGACATCCAGTACAATAAATTAACTTACCTAATAATTTGGATACGGCTCCTTGCTGTGTTAACATTTGTTGGGCTAAATCATATCCGCGCAAACCAAATCGCGATAATTCTAATAGTCGATGTTGTGAAACTAATGCGCTTAATGTCGATGGCGATGGTGCACCAGTTGAAAATAAACCACTCTGTTGTATGGATCCTGGTGATGGAATATTCGATGTAATTCCTGTAATTAAAATAAATAATTATTAATTTGGTTTCTAATAAAGTGGCTTCTTGTTGACAAATAATTAAAAATTATGAGATAAGCAAAAAAAAATTATTGTACCATACGCGCTTTATAAAATGTCTATCATTATATCTTAATGAGACTGAATGGGTTCGTTATAAAGTGGCCAGCGTATAATTACGTTTTATGCTGACAATGGGCGAGATAATCACTTAAGTATATAGTAATTGCCAATTGAATATTTTATATTATATCGAGTCATTCTTTGTATTTTATTATGTAACCGCGCTCATAAAAGATTTCAAAACTTTTATATTCGAATTTTGATCCTATCAGACCAGAATATTTTTATACAGACACATGCTCGTAAAACGCAATATTACAAATTATTACGACCAAACCACCTACATACAATTTTTCAATAAAAACAAAAAAAACCTTTCACAACAACAACAATTCGTTTATACCATTTTTTTAATTAAATTTAAATTTATTACATTTCAATTTTGATTAATTAAGAAATTTTCTTTCGTACCAACTCACGAACCATGTAATGATATTTAAAATGTGCGCGCAAAGTAGTTTGCTTGATATTATTGTAAGTTACTAGGAATTTTTTTTTTTTTATATTTTATTGGTGCGCGCAACAAAACGTAATCTTATAATTAAATTATATCCAGTTTAGGTACTTTGTAGAAACACACGGTTTGTGAATTGTTTTTGAGAAGAAATTAAAGTTTTTTTTTTTTTTAACCCTGTCTAGACTGATGTGCCGTATTTTATATATAACTGGAAATATTTGTAAAAATGTAAGACGATGTGCGTAATTTGTCAATTTAATATTTATGAATTCTTTTCGTCTTTTTATGGGATCATTTAATGTTATCTATTGGTACATTACTTGAATGTGTAACTATCGCGTTATTGTGCATTCGATTGCTATAAACATAGAGGCGATAAACTAGTTTAGTGGAATATTGTATATCAACATATTTAATGCAATGCAATGTATTTCGACACTTTATTGTCATGTTTAAATTTATAGTTATCCATAGGTGCGACGCGTATTGAGAGAATAATAGATTTTTCTAAGAATTTTCGATATTGCAATGCCAGGAACGCCTGGAAAATTGAAATAATTTTTTTTTTAAAGGAACAAACATGTTTAGTAATCGACTAATGTTACACCATTTTCTTATACATAATGTTTAAAGGCAACTTTGAAATCTTTTGTATTTTACAAAAATAAAAAAAATTGTGAACACAGTAATTGTTAAATGTCATGCGATCAAAACTAGTGTTGTTCATCACCAATCGAATCAATAACTAGAATTTGATTGATGGATTGTAATCATCAGTTGATGTTAAAATTAACTGCCAATGGTTTGTTAATCATATAACTCTGATTATCAGTATAAATTATTTGATTTTGCTTTCAGATGAGGATTTGCTAATTATTCCAAATAAAATCGCCAATGAGGTTGTTCATTTGTTGTTGCAGTAAGCATACAATTTAAGCACAACTAGGTTTCAAAAATTTTATTTCTTTGAAATCTTCAATATTACAATTTGAATCAAAAGTCCATAGTCCATTCAAGAAGAGGACATACGCCAAAATTTGAAATTCGGGCCTCACAAAATTAATTTAGAATTTTTAAGAGTTTTAATCTTAACCTTTTAAAATTCAATACTTGCGATACAATAATTCAATACTCTTTCGAATTTTTGAATTTGGATGATTTAGTCCACTAATTCTACGAAAAAGTACAACCATTATTCTACCCAGAAACAAAAAATGGTGCAAATGCGACAATTATGCATTAAATAATTCCTTGGTCGGTGAAAATGTTGCCCCTATCGAGTAGAAGAAGAGCATTTTTGAAAAATTTCAAAATATTTAAAAAATCGCGACTTATAGCGCAATAACGAAAAAAAAACTTTTCGTAAACCGGCCATCGCTCACGGTAGGAATGGCCTAGTGAACCAAAGCTGGACTTAAAATCTTTTTAAGGGATAATACTATCATATAACATAGGAAAGAAATATTTTCAGGCGCTTTCTAACTTCAACCTCACGTCTTGGCCCTTGTAATCTTTCTCAGTGGCACAGTTATCAATGAACATGGTATTTTCTAGTAAGTCTGGTATAGCATCCAGTGAATTGTAAGCAGTTTCAAAGTTATTTACAATTTTCTTTGTCGCACTTTAAACAAAAACGCGTGCATTTGAGGCCGTATTGCTTGCAACCACATTGTATGCCTTTAGACGCACTTTCGCAGGGCCTACAATTTTTTATTCGGCAGAGTGCCATCATCATATTCATATTACATGTGGGCGATGTGCTTTCAAATTGAAAAGTAGCTCGAGATTTAGATTTGTTGATTATACCTTATCAAAGCTTATTCAATGTCCCTTGCTAAGTTTACACATGTTTTCTGCTAGTTTATCAACGGAATTGATTGGCGTTGTCGCAATCCGACAGCAGCTTTATCAACTTCTGTTTGCCAACAAATAATATTTTATAACTTTCGGCTTATTTACATATTTAAAGATGTTTTTTGAAACACAAGTTAAGGGTTGGTCTTAATTACCTCGTCATTAACTTTGATCATCGAGATCATATAGCCAAGGAGCGAACTTTATTTTTTCTTAAGGCTAGCATCTGGCCAAAATTTGTTCCAGTATAACTCTCCAATATTTTGAAACCTTCCTCGGCAGCGTGATGATAATTAACCTCAGTTCTACCTATCAAGCCTGAAAATATGGATATTTAGCAAGGTCATCTAAATCGTGACGTGTCTATAATTCGTGTATTTTTCTATTTCACTGCGAAATTCAATTGCAACGATGCTGGATAAAATCCACTTAGCCACTACATGTTCGGTAAAACCACGACCGATTGCTTTCATTAGTACCTACTCTATTACCATGTCTGTGAATATTTCGGCAAATGCTTTCTCAGTTCGCCTTATAGTTAAAAGTCCCTCTTACAAACTTGTTATACTCATAAATAAATATTTCCTGCGCCAACTGTCGCAAATCCTGTAAGTACAAGTGTCTAGATTTAGCATAAAAATGGTCTCCACTGTTAAATTCACCATAATAAAATAGTTTGACCACAATCGCGAGGTTAGGCCACTTTCTTGAAATTTTGTACATATACCCTCTTGCTGCTTATGTATATGTGTGGCCTTCTAGTGCTTTTTGCCGATTTTTATGCGTAAATAGTGCAAAAGCTTGTCTGAGACCACTTCCTTTCATGATGAAGCCAATGGATCCGAAAAAACTCCACCCGACCTCAATGTCATTGTGTGAAGATGATTGGGATCGGTTACTGGATCCACAAATGCCAATATTTCTCGAGCCTTGTAGTATAACGGTTGACCAAACGTAATGAAACAAGGCTCTTGGTCAAGCGTCTTTCATATCAACAATGCTTCTACTAAAATGATATAAATTGTATTATAGTCTGATGGCGGATTATTCATGAATGAAAGAGGAATAATCCACTCCGCCTTGCACCACTACTCGGGCGATTTGTGGCTCTTTATAAAAATATCAAGAAGTAGAATCGTACGTAGTTGTAGAATCGTTATCGGCTTTATCATTGTGTCGTTCGTAGAATAACTGGACTAATTTAGTTTCATTCGTTGATTTGGTCAGATTTTAGATTATTTTTTGCGTTGCACAAATCTGTTTATAATTAATCACCACTAAAACAATGTTCTTCACGGTTGCTTGTTCAGCCAGAAGTAGATCTAACAGGTAGATCAATTAAATGTCAAAATGTATTGGGTTTCAGATAATTGGCGAATAAGTATAATCTTCCTAAATATACTAAAAGGAAAATTTGCCCAAAATCAATTTAATTTTGAAGAATTCACATACTCTCTGTAAATAAGAAAATTATCAAAATTCTTAAACTATAAGGATTAACTAAACATGTTTAAATCAACAATTTATGTAGCTTGCTAAACATTGTTAAATCATCTAGCTTCACTCCATAGAACATTTTTTAAGTTCTCTAAATCTCAAGAATGAAAAGCACTGTTTTCATCTTTAGATTTGAAGACAACGATTTACGAACACTTGACGGACCTGAAAAGTTTTTCTGAGAAATTTTCAACGTTTCTATCGCAATGAAAGAGGCTTAGCAATTTACTTTTGACTACTTATTCTAGAAAGCTTGAGAAAAAGCGGAAGCTACTATGAATGTAAGCTAAACATAATGTTACGTTTTTGCCTTGTCAATTAAGGTTCGTATCACTGGATTGTGAATAATACAAAATCAATTTAATTTATCAACAACGAATTTATTTATGCCACACAAAAATTATTACAACACAGTTTATCAATAAAAATTCACAAAATCACTTTAAATAATTTTTACACAATTTTACTATTCACTAATAATTTTTATTTCGCACTACAACACTTTTTAAATCACTTTTTAATTACTTTTTAATCTTCACACTGTCGCTTTCCAAATACTACTCATAATCTTACAAGTTTACTCTATCGCGTTCCAAATACTATAATCCAATTCGATCTTGTTCGCCTTTTGACACAAACCAAACTTCTCGAAAGCTCATGATTTTTCTAGTTAGAATAGCGTAGACACATTACGTAACAATTTTTATCATGGAAAATTCCATTTAGTACAGTAAAACATTGAGCTATTAGTTTTACTTATTCTATTACACACTAGGTGTCACCGTCACAATAATTTAAGAATGCTAAACAGTGGGTAAATGCATTGTTTCCCGCGCAAGGAATATTTTACTACTAAGAAGTTTGGCAAATTATGAATACGGTCATAAATACGTTGGCCCAAAGAAATTATGAATATTTAGCTTTGATAAGAAGAGATAAATTTATTATAAATATGAAAATTATTCAAAAACTTTGGTAACCTAACTTTAGTAAAAACAATTGAGAAATCCTTATTCACAAATCCATTTAAAAAGATTCTCCAACTTTATACTCTTAGGGCCGAAGTTTGAACGATGATTAATCCACAACCGAAGATTTAACCACTGTTTGGTCATAGTAATCGGTAGATAAATCCTCGCTTTTTGATAATTATTTAATAATCGTTCAAACTTATGGACAAAAAAAATATTGTGACGGTGACACCTAGGGTGTGATAGAATAAGTTAAATGAATAGCTGAATGTTTTACTGTACTAAAATGGAAATTTCCATGATAAGACAGTTCTAAATGTTTTAACACTATTAGTACTGGAAAAGTCATGAGCTTTCTAGAAGTTTGGTTTGTGTATATAAAAAGGCGAACGAAGTCGAATTGGATTATTAGAATTTGGAACGCGATAGTGTAAAGTTGTAAGATTATTAGTATTTGGAAAGCGATAGACTAAAGATTAAAAAGGAATTAAAAAGTGATTTAAAAAGTGTTTTTGTGCGAAATAAAATTTATAAGTGTACAGTAAAATTGTGTGAAAATTATTTAAAGTGATTTTGTGAATTATCGTTATTAAATAGTGTTATTATTTTTGTGTGACATAAATAAATTCGTTGTTGATAAATTAAATTGATTTTGTATTATTCACAATCCAGTGATACGAACCTTTATTGACAAGGCAAAAACGTAACAATATTTAGAATAAATACTTGCTCAGAATAAAAAAAATTTGGCGATCTTAATATGTAATGGTTTTTAGTTAAAATATGACAAGTAGCTTCGGCAGCAGCTGACTTAAATTTTCTCGCTCGTCTGAAAAATTTTGAAAAAGGGATATTCAATTTTGAAAACAAAATGATAAAAAAAGATTTGACGCCACCGTTCAATTTTACTTCCGCCAAAGTCATAAGTTGGCAAAAACCGAAAATTACCCAAATTTTTGGTAGGTTTTGATTTTTGGATTTTGGGTTATTTTGAATTCTTAGCTTGGACAGTTATTCATTTATTTTTGGGTGAATATGCATTTCGAATAATCGCCGAACATTTTTGGGTTTGTTCTCATTTTTTTTGCGTTTAACCAATTTTTGGGCAATTTTAAATTTTAGTTTTTAGGCAATTTGGTTTTGGAAGATTATTCGTGTCGCCAAATTTATTATTTCAGAGTGAAAAAGGGTGGTGTTACATTTTCTATTTTAGTTGCATAATCAAAATTGGGGTTGCCAAAATGCGCAAAATATTGTAAACATTTTATTGGACATTAAAATCAAAATTCAGATCTAATAGTGGGATGGTTAGCACCTATTTTGAAGAAAGAATTCTCAATGCATCCTGCAAACCATATTATCAATTGGATGGTTTTGATATATTTATATCTAGGTCATGCATTCTATCTTTGGTAAAATGCTTATTAACTTATATGGAATACAGGTTTATAGTCCTCCCAATTTTTTTTAAATTGTCACTTTTGAAATGCTGGAAATTATTCTTACAACTCTGCCTATGAAATAGTTTTAATATGCTGGGGCTTGCACATTTCAATATGTGTACAGATCGCTGATTATCTTATATGGCGAGCGTGATATATGTAGGTATGTGTCTTGTAAATTCACTTCAGCATGTTTTTAGAATTTACACCAGAAGTTTTAGATACAATCTTGTTAATTGTTTATTTAATGAAAATGACCGTAAGCTCTGCTGTTTCTTCCTTCGTTTTTCTAGTGCTACCAGAAAATCTTTTTCGGTAATGCATTTTCATCATCCAGGAGTAACAAAAACTATACGTATAATTATTAACTTTACTCAAACAAGTCTAAGGTCTAATATTTTTCATTTCGAGATCAGGCAAGAGCAAGCAAATAGTTGCTGTATGTCTAAATTCTAATATTTGTCGAGAAATAATTTTTGACACCAGTCAAATATCTGTATAAATTTTGTAAATTTTGAATTCTATATAAAATAAAATAAATTCAAAATATTTACACTTTTTTCCGTCTTTTACCATCTACGAGTCTGTTTAACCAATTACGTCAAAAAATGTTGATACGTCAGATATTGGCTATCATTTTCTGATATTTTTCAAGTTATAAAGCTTTTCAAGCTTAAATTGTTAATTGTGGGCTGTTTTGCAACAAAAAAAAAAGAATCTGGCGCAAATTCAAGGGACTATTTCATATTGGCTTGTATTTCATTATTATATTTATTGTTCAAAATCAATAATTTTTTCTATTTATCAGGGCCAACAATTTTAAGCCAGCGTATTTAATTAAAAGCATGGCACCAAGTCATCCGACAATATTAAGAGCACAGTGGTATAAAAAAGGAAAATGAGAACGTATTAACGTGTTAATTGTAAATCAAAGCTTAATTTTAGCTTCCAATGCAGAATGAACCTGAGACACCTTTCGATTTGATAAACAAGTTTATCCCGTTATTAATTAAAAAATTATTTGAAGCTACAAACTTTGTTTTGAATGTATTGTTTGAATCCATATTTTAAATGTCCACAAGAATGCCTCTAAATTCCAAAATATTTGGAATTTTCACACAATGTACTTGGAAATAGTTCTCTAAAAGATTATAGAAAGTACAAAAAACAGAACCATAAATAAAACCTTTCTGAAAGCTTAGTTTGGTATTTTCCACAAATTGTACGTATGTGCTTTAATGTAAGGACAAACAAAACCAACATATTTGCGGGTTTTTTCATTAATCACATTACCGATAACATCATTATTTCCAAAACTCTAGCGTCATTGCTCCTTGAATATTTGTAAACGTGTACAATCATTTTAACGCTACTTAAAATGATTCCATCCGGTATTTTAAAAATATCCAAGCATTTTCTTTTATCGAGGGATCCTGCGCGACTAATCAATGTCCCGTATCTCACGAATTCCTATCCGTCCGAAAATTATTTCCATCTTCAATCCTATGATAGATTGGCCTAGCCAAATTTTTCAACATACATAGCTGCAGAACAATTTGATCTTAGTTTGACTAAGAACAAAAGAAATTTGAGGAGTTATTTTTAAATTTTTAAAAAAAAAATTTTAATTTAAAATTGGTTATTGTATTGATTTCTTAAATTATTGCTTTTAAAATAAGATACTGCTTCCTAAAAAAGGTTAAAGCTCATTAGGATTTAAATCATAAGATTATACATCTACTAATTTTAAGCCAATCACCTCATTCAAATGGCAAGAATCACATCCCCTCTTTTTGTTAAATAATGATTGATTGACTGATCAGAATGTATAACCAAGCCTAAGCAAGACTCTCGGATGACACAGGGCCCTCCGTACCCCCTTTACACATAACAAGATCAAAAGATAGGAAAGGTATATTAATAATTATAGAAATTGACCTGGAAAATTGTTTTTTTGACAAATTGTTAAAGCACAAGACAACACAATCTATTAGAGCCGCAAGTTCTGAAAAGCTGTCAGGAACTTAATTAATTATTATTATTACTTAAAAATTATTATTATTAATTTTACAAAAAATATGTTGCTCGTTTGCCACCTATTGCTCAATGTCCACCTATTTATGTTTTATTCCACGATTTCAAGGTTAACCTTTCTTCCTCCAAGCCTAATCGTTACGGCGTAATCGCCTTTCCTCAACCAAAGCTTACCTAAATATACAAGCCGTCAGGTTAAAATTCGAACTTAATATAAGGAGGATAGAAAGACAAAAAAAAAATGAATTTTTCATACAAATCATATGAAAAGTTATGTTTTTTTAATATCGTTTTTTTTAAATGAAAAATCTTACAAAAATGAATTTTGATTTCTACGTTATCAAGAAGAATGATTGGTAAATATACGATTTGAAAATCAATTAATAAAATCTTGTTTATAGATATTTAATTAATGTTTTACTAAAACCTCTTTATTTACAAACACATCTTTACACCTCATGACGTCATACCTTTCGTTCATGTTTTTTTTTGTAATAAGCCATTAGTGACACCTACTTATAAACTCGACTAATTAAATAAGTTGAAAAAAAAATCAAAATGGCCGTGTAGTTTTCGTGTTTGCAATCAGATGGCGGTAATAAGAAATTGAAATAAATTCTATATAGAAAACAATACAAAATAATATTTTAGCAAGTTAGAGGAATATAATTTAGTAAATAAAAAGTTTAACGAGCATGCGGATCTATTTTATGTGGACATTTAGCGTATTTCCTTGACAAATTTACAACAACAATTGCAAAGGATAAATCCCCGCAAGAATAACATTGACCCAAAAAAAAATTGGGTTTAATTAAACATAATTCTAATTCTTGGTTATGATACCTGCCACCAGAGTCATAATACATATTAAATTTATATTTCATTTGGAAAGGTTGGCTTTTGTCAATTAAATCAAATTGGCTATTTTCTTAGAAAACAAATAAACCCAAAAAAATTCGAATTCAATTTTTGTCAACAAAATACGCTTATTATTGATTTGAAGTCGAAAAATTCGGACGATGCGTTTGTTTTCAACATTCAAAAATTGCAATAATGATTTGAATGAAATTTGAATAGTGATATTCCTATCTCTAACGGTGGAAATGAGTTTAACAAAAAGAATTCATCAGCTCAATTAAAAATACGAAAATTAATTCAAGTAAAAGGTACCACCATTCTTCAATTAAAAATTAATTAATTAACAAATATTGCTTTTGTGATTTTAATAAAATATTGTATTTATTTGTATAATAACAATAATTTATTATTAAAAGGAAAAGCACACATGGAAGATTTTCAAGTTTTGATTGGTTCTGATAAATTGTTTATTCTTTATAAACTAAAAAATATTAATAAAATTGTTGTTTTTTTTTTCAAATAATTAACATTAATGCACATAAATTTCGCACATAAAAACCACTCTGACATTTGATTGTTCTATTAAGCATAAAAAGTCCGGGGAAAACAAAATAAAACGGATTATTAATTTTTATAACTCATTCGAACAGAAATAGTAACCGAAATATGTATTTTTTGTGGTAAACTACAGATGTCACTAATTCCTCACTACACTTGACAGTGTACAAAATGGAAAAGTTAATTTTTTGACATATTCTCAACAAATGTCATACTTGTCATTGGAGAAAACATTACTTGTAAATACTTATACCGATTTTACATCGTAGATAGTATATTAGCAAAATAGTATAATATTATTTTGCTATCCAGTGTAAAACCGATGTTTTGATAGTATAATAGCCAAAATAAAATATAATATTTTAATTTGATAGCTATCAAATTTTAATACCTGTTATATTTTATTTTATTTTATTGTAGAAGGAAAATTTGTTGCAATGTTTTGTTCATAAATTAGTCTAGACATATTTATGTGTATTCGGAAAACATAATTTTTCATTATTTTGTTTTAATTTTCTGTTTTTTATGAATATTTTACGCGGTGTAAAACCGACTATAACAGATAGTATTATACTATTTTGCTATTATACTATTTACGGTGTAAAGCCAGTATTAGTTTCCCATTTAACAGAATTCTTGCACTGTTAAAAATATTTTCAAAATTTAAAAAAGCGATGTGTAGCCCCCTTCATAATATCAAAAAAAAAAAAAATTTGTTTTTACAAAACAAGATCTTACGTCATTGATTTCGTTTTTATAAGTTTATACTGTATTTTTCCAAATTTTTCATATAGACATACAAAGAAAAAGTAAATTTCTACAATTTTATTTTAATTATATTAATCAAATTACTAAATTTAAGTTATTGGTTTTAAAATATGTTATACTCAAAGGTTTGATTTAAATATAAAACTAAAAATATTTTCTGTTACGAGTATTTTTCATTCATAAAATTTTAATCAAAAATGTTCCATTTTACATGGGTTCTTATGGGAAATCGTAAAATGTATCCCCCTTAAATTAAGCTTCTTTTAAAATTGGTCTGAACCTGACGGCTTGTATATTTAGGTAAGCTTTGCCTCAACCATCAGTCGTTTACTATTTATAACATTATTTTCTTTTATTAAATTGATCAGCTCAGTCTGGAACTCTATCTGTTTCGTGGTCTGTCACACCTCGCATTGGATTTCGGTTAACTTTGGCCGTTTTTAGTGGTGTTGGTATAGTCACAGTTTATTTTATCAATTCTTGTACTTGATGTGACATATCCCGCTCAATAGTTAATGTTTTTTTGTGTACGGACAACAGTATGTTTTCCATCTCCTCATTTATGTAGACATTTTTCCACAAATCAGGCTCTCACGTCGCAGAGCCTTCGCTATTTAACAAGCTTGACAATTCCGACCAATTATCATTCAGTGATACTTCGGTCGATGTATTAGTGACGCATCCAGTCAGCAAGTCTGATTACAATTCGCTCGTAAATCACTGTATATAAATTTAGTGATACTAAATTATTATTATCACGATTCGAAAATTTTACAACATACCAAAATTCCGAAATCGTAACATCTCACCGCTCCATGGTATACGTTAGTCCAACGATGGACTTTTGTTTTTATTTTTAAGATTAACGAATTTTGAAAATTTTGAATATTGTTTTGAATTTTGAATTTTTTTTTGTTCTAAGGTATAATTTAATTCGTTAAAATTTAATTTATTTTCTATAATACAGTTTCCTGGGTATTTCGAAATGAATTCTTAAAATTCTGAATATTGAATAGAACAAGTTAAAATTAGAAATTTGTTGAACGTTTTAAAATTCAAAGATGAACATTCTTACATCAAAAATTTTCATTTCTTGATTAATGCAGAATTACACAAACTATAAAACACACAATATTTTTGTGCAAGGTTTACCTACCATATCTCAAAGGGTTAAATAAAATAAAACGAGTTTGATAGTGTAACGAAAGAGACAAACATGCAAAACTACTGTGTATTAAGCCGCATGCTAACACTAAGTAATACGTTTATGAATTTTATTGGTTATTGTAATACACTTTGATGGAATTAACTTCTTATATGCTTGAATATTGTCTGGTTTTATTGCAAATCAGTTTAATAACAAATAATACTTTGTATGTTATGTGTATACATGTACATATCTCTGCTAAATAGTTGCTGCGAACATTAACTTGAAATTAATAATGATAATTGGTTAAATGGTTTGCGAGCGGTTATAAAAAAAAAATGATGCAACTTTTAATTGTAATTAAATTAATTATTATTATTATTGATTATAATTATGTGTATTTATTATGAAAGGAAATTTAGGTTGGAATTATTAAAATTAATCTTACCACACCACAAAACTAATCAATCATCCAGCAAAAAATTTTGTATTATGCACTCTAATAAAAATTTATTGAAATTCTATATCCGCGCATCTTTCACCGTATATACATACATACCTATTCATATTTGGTACGTATGTATTTATAAATATGATTCGAGTTTTCTGCGTAATTCAATTTATGTGAAATTTATGTAGTTTTTATAACACAATTTATGGTTAAATGACACAATATGATTGGAAAACAAGTTTCGAGTGCGGTATTTTTATATAACTTTATATAATTAACTGTATACAAGAAATAATAAAAATTAACTTAATTTTCTTTAATTTAATTTATTTATGTATATGTATGTATATGTATTTATAATTGAATGGTCTCAAGAACCAAGAATGTACTTGGCAGCCAACTGAACGGACGATATGCATCTCTAAATTATAAAATAAATAAATCAGCAAAATATATTTTAACAAACGTAAAACATAATTATTATTTCAGTAATTCCATTATACACATGTATGTATAGTATGTATGTTGTATAAATGTAAAAAATGAATTAAATTTATATAAAATTGATACAATAATAACAACAATACAATTTTAATTCATGTCTCATACCACTGAACGCTTTTTATGATATTTTATATGTCAAACATATTTAAAATCAAATGTATATTGTGTATATACAAATTAACATGTTCACTGGTTGTGATTCTTGCAAACTTAACACTGCATGACGATATACTGGTGATGAATATGGTTAAACATACATACATATTCGAAAATGCAACAACAAAACAAAACAAAAAATTGTAATAAGTAACTTGACACTGTTCATAATTTTATTTTATTTTTATAAAGAAAAAAAAAATTAAAAATAAAATCGATTGTTCGATTTTCGCACCTCTAAACAGAAAAAGGATGAGAAATCGGATTACAAAAAAAATAAAAATAAAAAATTGTATAAACATACATGCAAATTGGTTTAAACTTAAAAGCAAGACATAACGTCATAAATTTCGACAGCAAATTTTGTGCCTTGAGACATTTCGTTGTTGTACACACACAGAGACACATCCAAAAATCGATAAAATTCAGGTCAATAGTGAAGAGCACCCCTCATAGTATATATGAAATACTTTCTGCACATAGCCGATGCGACGGCATACAGTTTTCGCGATCTTCTATATGATATCAGCGCGCACAGCACTTTACAAGAAGATAAGAAGAAGTGACGCATATTAAGATTGCGTGTCCACCGAGGAGAAAAAATAAAACGAAATCTAAAAAAAAAAGCAAAAAATTCTACTTTGTTCCAAGCAACAAGCTATATAGCTATAATAAGACGAAACCATTCAACCAGTAACGCAGCAACAACAAACAGAGTAATAATGAACTGTAAGAAATTCCTACGTGATTAAAAGAATAAAATAATATTTTTTTTGTCTTAAAATCAAAATAAAAATATATTTATACCCTAATACGAGTAAATACATACATTCGTAATAATAATAATATATAAGAAATTAAAAACTTCAAATTGCATACATATTATGTTTAAAGCAATATAAATGGAACAAAACACATTCATTAAAATACGATTAGTTCAATGAAAGCTTTGAGCAAATAGGATTTTAATAAATATTGTAAATGGGAAACAGAAACAAAAATCCGGAGTGGAAAATTGGAAAAAGTATACCATTCGTTACAGGGTTGCATGAGGGGTGTTAAAAATACGTTACTATATTCAAACTCCTAATTCATATCTGTACAACATAAGAGTTAAATTTACACATAAATCATTGCTACATACAATGCTATATAGATATACCTAAAAGACATGCACATTATTTTAAATAATTACAAGATTTACTTGCATGTTTAAACTGCGCATATACATACGAATTACTTTCACTATGTACTATGTATATATACATACAAATTTATGGTTAGATATGTATGTGCGCAATTACATGAAAATTACATACAAAATAAAAATTTTAATTTAATTTATTAACATTCAAAACAAAAAGGTACACAGAATTCCGGATTTTATTGTTCACATAAAATCTAGAGCATAACTTAATTATGGAATTGAATGGGGACCATGTTGAGATAATATATCACTGTACACAAAAGTAACCATATATATACATGGCTATGTAGGTGGTACTTAATATATTGTAATGTATGCATTACAAGACATATTTAATAAAATTTGTGTTACGTTGGTCTCATATATAAATAAATTTGAGCTTTTATTCGAAAGGTTTTCACAATCTCACTTAAATCGAATGAAAAAAAAAAAAATGGATTTAAATCGGTTGATTACTTCCGTTATTAATTTTTCATCATTTTTTAGGTAAATATTACACTTTCAAATATCACCTAATTTATGGGACCTACCTTGTAAATAAATGGATTTATTCTGATATCTGGAAATTAAAAAAATAGGACACCAGTATATCTCCCGAATAATCTCAAATCAAACAAATATCTCATAGGGTTCTTATTTATGCCTAGAATCGGTAATTTTGCTTATTTACTGGGTTTGGTCCAAAATTAAGGTGTTTCGAAAATGAAGAAAAAATTGACAAGTTCTTTTCGTGCTGTTTAACTTCGTTTAATACCTCATCTGTAGAAATTATATAAAGCTTTCTGTTATTTTCCGCTCAATACAGTATCGTTGAGTGATAACTTATTTGTGTAAATTTGTTTTTCTTTCTTTTGTTGAATTAATCGAATATGAATACTATTATTACTAGCAAATAGTCTATCTATCTCTTGAAAATTATCAAGAATACTTAGCAACTACTTCTCGGTTAAGTTTAATATAAAAATTAACGTGTGGAAACCTTACACTTTTTGAGATATTTGCAAAATATATTTTCTGATCCACGAAAGTTGCCACTTTTGGCTGGCCGATTTTCACTAAAAATCACTGGCACCGTTCAATTTATGAAAAAGTTTAAATTCGATTGGTTAAACCATCAGGGCTATAGAGAGGACACATAAACCGATAGACAAACACCACTACGAAACCCAATTTTTGGATCTCAAATTTGACATTGCAAGAATACCACGATAAAAGCACAGCAAATAGGTACGATTTACTCAATTATGAGATAACGCTTAGAGGAGGATGGCAACAGGGAGGTACATCTAAGCAGGATAAACGAATTATTTGAACAGATGGTTGTTTTAAAAGTTGACATATTGGAAAGCTGCTAGGATGTTAGGTAGCCTACCTGAGTGATTTAAGTGACCCAGTATTTCAATTAAAACTTATTGAAGATTATGTCGAAAGGATCGAGGAGAAGGTCTGGTTGAGGGAGGAGGTGGCTGACGCAAAAAAAAAACAGTACAAATAACAAAATTTGAAAGTTTTGTGTAACCGGTGTAATGGTAAAGAGCATTTTGCACGGAATTGTAAGGTCCAATTAGAGGATCGAATTTTCAAACCTGCTGCTTCAAACCATACAAACCATCATGATAAAATTTTCATATCGATTGGTGAAGCTGTTGAACTTAGAGGAAAATGCTCCATTTGACTTTAGGTCATCAAAATATTTGATGAACAAATTTCCATTGTATTAAATGAAGTGGTATTTGGATTTCCTCCATTAATAAGCAAATTGATTAAAAAAGGTTGCGACGTGACATTTGCGAAAGCCAAAAGATATGAAGTCAGTCTAAATAAACGGCTAGTGTCAGAAGCCGAAGGATATGGAAACTTGTACCTTTTAAATTAAAGGAACCAATAAAGGGTCTGATTACTGAAAACAAAAACGAAAACAGTATTGAATCATACTGCATCGTGACATGATGGTTGTTAAAAAGTTAAAAATTGTTGTAAAAGGTGTGAAAATTACTCAATTCACTAATGAATTTGATAATAATGTTAATGTGTGGGCCAATGAGGGCAGCGTTTGCTTCTGGTAAAACATATATTTTGGCATTAATAGTTGATTTTACCTCCTAATACACATCATTATATTTGTTAGAAAAGAAATTAGAGGTGTTTAAAAAATTTAATGTGGTAAAAACAATGTTTAATAGGATTCAACAGCAGCCACTTACACTAATTAATAACTTCCATTTCGAACCACCAGTTACACTAATTAATAAAATAATGTTGCCGACACTGTTAGAAATGGCACCATGTATGATTATAAATACCGGAATGGCACAATTATTTTTAACTGAAGCAGTTATTACTGTATGAATTATGATTCCAAACCAAATCTCAACCATTGAAGAATTTTTATTCTGAATGTTATATTAGGGTGTCGCCATAGAAGAGACAGAAAATTGAGTAAATGCCAATGTGCAGTTTGGTAGAGACGTTCAGTTTTTACAAAAGAGGTCAGAATTGGAAACTGCAGAGAAGAAGGCCTCAAAACGAGGTATGCAAGTTTATCACTATGATGCAAAAACTGCAGCTCCTGCGGTTGCTTTACTGATGAAGGCAGGGAACTTCAAGTTTGTTTAAGGCAGTGCACAAATTGGGTTTACACAAAATAAAAATTATCAATAAATTCCGAATATTTATAAAATGCAATTTTTTTATTTCCATAGAGATGTTATCGATTTTACAAATACAATTCGGACAATCTTGCTGTGCTAAACATATTGATAACTGATAATAAACTTTATGATTTAAATTTATATAAAATAGTTATAACTAAGTTGAGAAAAACTTAAGTATTAAAACTTTACTAATATATTAGTAAGGAAGGAACTTAAAAAAATATTTAAAATCAAAAATTTTCCAAAGTGAAGTTTTTGATAAACTTCACTTTGGAATTTTTTTTTTAACTGGATGACTCCATAAAATAATTCCCATGTGAAATAGCTCACAATGAAAGTTTTAAATTTTAATTAAGGTATTTCATTGTGAAAATAATTTGCTTTTTAAAGTGACGTAGCCTCCAATGTAAATTGGGAAAGTCCCACTTTCTAAAATCTAAAACTGTTCTGTGTTACAAGAACTTCTGTATTTTTAAAATGGCCTAAAGCTTATATGGGACTGCTCAGCCTCCAAAAGGAGAAATGCCAATTTTTTTTTTTCCAAAAAATCTATAACGATGTAATCTCACAAATTTCTAGAATTTCAATTTTAAACAGAAATGAAAAATCTTCCTGCATAGTAAAAAAATTTACTTACTCAACCTTAAAAACTTCATAATTTCTGTGAATTCTATAAATTTTAGAATTTCTTTGAAATCTATAAATTTAAATTCAATAATTTTGATAAAATTTACAAAATTTTAGAACTTCTCTAATTTCCATAAATTCAGTAAATTCAATAAGCTCGATAAATTATATTAATTCTCTCTCAATAGTTATCCAAAATCCATTTACCGCTTTTTTAAAAAATTAAAGCCAAATGCGTTTTGTTTATAAATTTTTATTGCATGATTCATTTATCTTATTAGAATATTCAAGTAAATATAAAAGCATCAAAAAAATCCACGAAACACGTTATTTCACGTCTTAATGATTTGGTTAAGTTTTTGTTTTCCTTTGCCACGCTTCCTGCAGTGGATTGCTTCAAGTTGATGCATGAGCTTGTTTCAATTGCCTGGATCAGTCTTTGCTTCTTCGATTGGTAATAAATTGTTTAGTAGTAAATTTAATGATTAATCTTCGACTTCGTCACATTAATCTACCCAACGATCACTATCGCTGTCGCATTCATCATTTAACCCTAAATTTTCTTCTAGTGATTTGCTGGTGATAAGGCTGTTTGGATCTGATGGAAAGTTGAAAATGGTATGTCTCATTTTTCATGCGCTTTATCAATGTTTGTATAAATTCATCACATAAATAATTATTGCGCTGTGATAACCCATTCAACAAATTGGTTGTGATGTCAGAAGAGGAGGTTTAACATTTTTAGCAAATAAGGCTTACACGGCTAAGTAGCTTTATAGGCAATAATGCTGATATTATATTACTGATCCATTTCAACCATGGTTGAAATTTCTTCTGTGCTAAAGTATATTTCCAAACAAAAAAATGTATTAATTTTAAAAACCTCTCGAGCATTGCTAACAAGCTATTCCGTCGAGATTGGGAGTCTAAAATTAATGACAATTCCCTTTTGTACTCGAGATTAATATATTTCGGCGGGCTACGGAATTTACAGACAACTTCTCATACTTTAGATATTATGGAATAAATGTTCTCGTGAGTAAAATCGATATCCGTATCCGTGGATGTTTGAAGCGATTCATCGTCGTAAATAATTTCCATACTACAAACCATAATCTTCGCCGATTACTTCTAAATTTAAATCAAGATTTCCGTTAATAAATTAGTGTCTTTTTTGTTATACAAGATCTCGATGACGGCTAACTGAATTCCATGAACTACGCATAACTGATGGTCTGTGTTAATAATTTTTCCTAACTTCACCATAACAGAAGCACCGTCAGTAGTAAGACATACAATATCATTGATATTTAATTTGAACTCGTTTAATTTTGTTCCGATCATCCCAACACACCCTTCGGCGGGTAGTGATTCAAATATATTCGAGAGAGGCCTAAAATCCAGAACTCATCGTTCGTGGCATGAAGATTAATGTGCATGTATCGCCGTTTTTTTATTGACGTCCACTCGTCGACGATGAGATTAAACTTTTCGCCTAACTTTTTCTTGTCAATGATGTTGCTCATCAATTTTTTGATTATATTCCATTACATATTTTTGAATTTTATTTGGTTGTTTTGGAACAACAAATCCCTCTGATATTAATAATCTGCGTAGATCAAACGATGTTGTGAATTTACTAAACGAGAGATACTACAAAATTCTTAATTTTTATTAATTCGGTTATTTCTACAAATTGCATAATTATTTAAATGCTTCAAAAATTTCCTCAAATTTTAAAATTTTACTTATTGTTCTTTGAAATCTATAAATTAAATATATTCGACAAATTCCAAAAATTTTATAAATTCTATAAATTCTTTAAATTCCGTAAATTTTGTAAATTAAATTTTGATTCAATAAATTGTATTAATTTTATATTTCTATAAATTTTAGAAATTCCATAAATTCTATAAATTGTTTAATCCTTTAAATTCTGTAAATTCTATAAAGTTTAAAATTCAGTAACTTCCTTAAATTCTATGAACCCTATAAATTCTTGAAATCCCACAAACTCTGTAAATGCGATATATCCTGTAAATTATATTAAATCGACCAATTCTACAATTCTATAATTTTTCTAATTTTTAATAAGCCTATATCGACGCTACTACTTCAAATTAACGAATATAAAACAATCAATTTTTCATATGCGCTACCTGTCTCTAGCATAAGACATGAATCAGTAGCAAATCGCCGAATTTTTAGCTTTCACGGAAACATAGATAATGGTTCTGAGAAGGTTTCGAATATTTTGTACATTTTTCCCAATGCTACCCAATGTCAAATTACCAAATATGATTTGCCTTCCTAAAATGGATAATTCCACATTCGATAGTTCGAGATGGTAGCGAGATATATTCTTTAAATTCTGTAAATTTTATGAGTTTTATAAATTCTTTAAACTTTGCGGATTCTATGTGTTCCTATAAATTGCTTTAGTCCTATAAAATCTACAAACTCAATTATGACTTATTTTAAAAATTCCATTCCTCAGTGATCAAATTTTATAAATCCTATAAATTCTTTAAACGCCGTAAATCCTATAAATTCTACAAATTCTGTAAACTCTCAAATTCAGTAAGTTATAAATTTTTTAAATTCTTTAAATTTTGTGGATTCTAATAAATTGTTCCTTTAAATTGTTTTAACTCTGTAAATTGTGGGAGGGGGAGGGGCGAGGTAATAATAATGCTATTATCAGTAGGCTTACTAAATGCCACAAATTGAGATTAACCATTTTGTTTTTGTATATTGAAATAATCAGTCTACGTCAAATAAATAAATAAAAATGATTTCGTTCTCATCCGAGATGATGCTTCGAAGTCTGATGTTTTCCAATTTTTAGTATAAGAACTCGCTTATAAAACAGGTTTGGAAGGAAAATCAAGTTAAGCTGCGGCTTAGTCGTTTATTATTGTGATGGATAAACCCTTGCCGAAAAGAATGTCATTGTTTTTTAAGTCTAAAAACCGTTTTACCTCCCGCAATTTAATTTGGAAACCATTCATTAAAACAGAAACAAAATAGGCGACAAACAAGAAGGTGTTTATTCACCAAAAAGGGATTAATAAGATGAAACCTTAAATTTTAAGAAAATTGGGCCGAAAAATGTCTGATTTTACCAATAATAAATTCACTGAGGATTGTTTTGTTGTTGTTAGTATATTATTGAAGATTTTTTAAGGGATTTGGAATATGGCAAACAATACACACCGCCAAACAACACTCAATAATGGGGATGGCTTGATAATTCCAGTTTTGGTATACAAAAAATAAAATGAAACATTGTATCAACAATTTTATGCCGCAGCTACAATATAATAAAACCATAAAAATTCCGATTAAAAGACATATCAACATTATAGATTCCGTTTAAAAATAAGATCTTATTATAAGAAAATCACAATAAACGCGAAAATATGATCGTATCATCCATGAATGTATAGGTACGTGATTAAATGTTAATACAAATTTATATTTCAATTTAATGTGAAGCACTCTAACGTAATTAACTATTGTAAAACTATACAAACATACTACCAAATCGTCTCCCATCATCAGTACTTCGAATTACTGTACACAAAAAATATACATAATTCATTCCCTAATTTGTAGACATACAAAGTAAATTAATTTTATATATACCTTAAATGTAGATTTTACCGTGAATTTCACCAAAAAAACCAAAAAAAAACCACACTAACAAAATCCACTGTATTAATATGAATAACAAAACAGAACATACAATAGTTATAAAATAATAATAACAATAATAATACTACACCGCGTCAACCGCATGCAACAAAAAAAACAAAAAAAAGTGTTGTTGCATTTTTTTATAACACACCTTCGAGCAATTAACACTTTGTCCATGACGTGTTAACTTGGCACACAAAAGTGTTGTTTTTTTTGTATATGGTTTGGTTTTGTGTGTTGGTCTCTTAATTCCTTTTCCCAACTTGAGATTATAATCAAATAATTAATAGCATCAGCATGGTTAGTTTTCTTAACCTTTTTTTTTTGCGTTTTGAAAGAGTGTTGAATAGTAAATTATAAGTCGACCAAAGATTAAAACGTTGTACAAAAACCAAAAAATGTGACAAAAATAAAAAATTACATATCGCCTCAACTATAAAATGATCATTTATGCAAATTAAGAGGTTACGATATAATTTATTGGTTTAAAAAATATTTTTTATTATTTTATTGTATCAATTTGAGTTGCGTTTTCTTTTTTTTTTTTTGTGTGCTTATGCATTTTTAGATCGATCGGAGGTTGGATTTTGTTTGAACCTCTTGCTACTCTATATTTCGGTAGCAATTCAATTTTCAATAAATCGCTGTAGATTTTAGGCTTCCAAATACTTATTTCAAGGCGATTTTGTTATACACCCTGTTTCGACCAAATTACTATTAAATATTTGATTCTCAATTAAGTTCTGATTTTTATTATTTTTTATTTTTTTAATTGAAATTTAGTTTGAAAACTTGTGGGCAACTCCCACAAGCCATAATTCGTTTACGGTAAATTTCAATTAGCAGTAGCTTTACCTCCTTTTAAATTATTGGTAACTTTGAATTGGAAGTAATTTTTATACCAATTGATAGTAGAATGCCTGCCAAAAATTTCGAAATTCTTACCGGGTCAATTTATGGATTGTCAACGTGTCTAAAATTATTAGAGTTTAACAAACGACTTTAGGAACGAAGCTGTAATCTCTAAATTGGTGGTAACAGTGGTAAAGATATAGGAAGCTGTATTGCCTTTTTTGAATGTTTCAAACTATTTTATTGTGTCATAAAATAAAAATAAAAATTTAATAAATTAAATTGTTGTTGTTTATGTGCAACCAAAATAGAGCTACATATGTAATTCATAACCATGAAACAAAAAATTTCCACATTTTTTCCATTTAGAAAAAAATTCACTACTAAAACCTAAAAAAACTTTGTATCTACAGCATCAACATTTTATTTGGGTTTTGGCGATTATTTCTGTGTTCTGTTTGTAAGTTTGGGCCCAAAATCGAGCATTCTTAATTTTTCTTAAGTGACAGATCTATTTTATTTGAGATACAGAAATGGTATCTACCGCATTTTTAAGTTTATAATTGATACAATAAATGAAATGAGAATATGAAGCACTAAGTAAATATCTTACACTTAACATTTTACTTTATTCAGATCAACCCTTTACTGAATAAATAGTATGGTTGCGAAATTTAACTATTGAACATGATTCACCCGCCAAGCCTTGAAGGAATGATTCAAATGATATTGTTACCATTAATTAATTTTCATCTTTCTTGAAACTAAACAAAAAATTGTTAAATGATTGAAACTCTTAATTTTTGGTAAATTCTAAAACTCTTTAAATTATGGTATAGCTTTTTTAATTGAGAGCTTTCAAAAGACTTAAAAATCTTAAACTGCTATGAACCATAAATCTTTCTAAATGTTTTAAACTGTAAAACTTAAAAATGGTTTTAAACGTTTGTATGTTGGTGAAATTTCAGATTAAAATTTGTTTTCTTCTTAATTGAAGGAAATTTGGTCTTCTTTTGGCTATTTTGTACAGAATTTATAAGGCTTGATTAAGAATTTGTTTAAATTTTTGTCAGACAAATTCTTGTCGAGTTGGTGCAGACATTTATTTTCTCCTCGTGACCAAAATTACGCCCAACACGAGTATTGGTTTTTTGTCAAGTTTTCACTAAAACTAAATTGTCGCACATCAGAAAGGAGATGAAATTTCCTTCAATTAAAAGCAACAAGGAAAATTTTAATCTGAAATTTGACCAAGATACTTCTTTGCTGCAGTATATCTTTGTGGTGTCGAGCGGTGGGCAGCTGTGTAAAATTAAATTACTGATGAACTTACCTCTAAAGTTGTAGAAGAAGGGAGATTTAAATTAAAATTCGAATGAAAATATTTTTAAAATATTCTGGAAAAAGGAGATTTAGTTTTTAAATTAGAATGGAATTCTAATTTTGCCGGAAAGGCAAATGTAAATTAAAATGTAATTCTAAACTTAATATTTAAAGTTTCAGTTTTCACACCTCAGGGAAGAATAATAGTGAACAATTATGCAGGGATAATCAGCCGGTTCACATTTTTAATACTGATACATTTAAAATTTTTACAATGAAAAATTCATTAAAATTATTTTTATTTTGAAATTTGGATAGTTCTAAGAACGTTAAATAATTTTAACAATTATTAAAATTGAATTACATGCAATTTTTAGAAGCCTTAAATTCATAAATTTTTTTTATTTTTAAAACCCTTAATAACCTTTAAAATTTTTTAGTTTCATAAAATTATTGGGGTTTGTTAAATTTGCAAAATTTCTTCCAATATTATACAGTAGAAGATTTATTATCCGGAACTGAAACAACCGAAATATTGAAAAAACAATTAAAAAAAAAAATATGCTATCGTGTGCATGCACTCATTTATTTCATTTTGTTGGTAACACTGATATGTTACCATACATTTTTGTAAATCACAAAAACAGACTGACATTACTGCTTAGACATTTATAGTAAAACTACCAATTTCTGGTGTTTTTTTCATTATTGTATGTAATTTCAATAATAAAAAGGGATTCAAGTTTTGATAAAAATATTAAACAGCGGATAGGAGGTTCCGCGTCCTACGTCATTAAAAATACGAAACAAGAATTTCTGGATTTTGCGACAAATAGCGAGTGTGAAGGGGAATAGAAAAGCGGAAAACCTTACATAAACCCAACTTAGAACAGCTTGATTCCATTCTGTTCTACTGGTTTTTCCTTAATAGGAGTAAGGTAATGGCAATATCAGGCCCATTATTGATTGAAAAAGCAAATTTTTTTTTTTCGAAGAACTCAAAACAACTTTGCAGTTTCTCAGTAGAATGGCTAAATTGATTCAAGACAAGATACGGAATTAGGAAGGTAGATTAATCGGGAGAGAAAAAATCAGCTGATGAAAATGCAGGCCGAAACTATTGTAAAAAAAATACGATTTGTCGCGTGAACAACCGAAGTCACCACAGCTGGTTTTAAGCATTATATAAATATAATAAGCGTACTCACATGTGCGAATGCTACTGGAACCCGTTGTTTAGATTATCTTGTTATTGGAAAATCTCATCGTTCAAGAGCTTTTAAAAATGTGATCAGTTTTCCTGTGCAATATAAATCACAAACAAACGCGTGGATGGATCGACAAATTTTTTTAGATTGGTTTCACTGTAGCTTTGTGCCAGCATTTAAAAAAATATTTGTCAAAATGTCAAAATCATCATAATTTAAAATGCTTTTTACATTTGCAATAAATATGGTGATATTTTTGTTACGTGCTTTCCTACAAACGCTACTTCCTTATTCAACCTATGAATCACGGCATCATCTACAATTTGAAACGAAGCTGAATAAGGATTTAAGAAAGGAATAAGAAGGATTTTCTGAAAAGCTTTTAAGAACTGATTCATTAAAAATATTTCAAACCAACTATACATAATGTAAAAGACGCAATTTTAATTATGCTGTAGGAAAACTTTAGACATACAACGCTAGCAAAAGGATAGGGAAAACTAAGGGGCCCGAGGAAGATTTTCATCACTGCTGATGAAATTATTTCCAGCCACCAGATACAAATATAGTTTCGGAACTAAACCAAGACGAGTTGAATGATAGAGCATTTATTTGGCAGTCGCTCAAACATTTTCGGATCAACAGCTAATACCTAACGTTATTAATCTGCAACATCAATTAATTTAGTAGAAGACGTTTCCTACTTTTGTACAACAACTTTTTTATAGTTTGTGGAACAGTCATCCTTATATTCTGTACAACCATTTTATCCATTTGGCGACAAAACGGAGTAAATCTTTGAAGTAGACTAATATCCAGACCTGGCTTAAAAAGTTTAATTAAAACAATATTATTGTGTAGTATACAAATGAACAATACATTACAGGTTACTAATAGTCTAAAATTGTGATTTTTTTTAAACTTCCATTTGTATATTATTTAAAATATGTACTTAGATACCTTTAAGACTGTAATTTGTACTTAAACCAATAATATTGAATTTTTGAATTGATTTGTGATTTATATTTATGGTTATTGAGCCAATATTTAAATAATTAAATAAATTCTTTTATTGGTTTTGGGCTCTTTATTTAAATTTATTTTATAGCTTAAGCTTTCAATCCTATTCGGATTTATTCTCAAAAGCAAAATGATTTTTTTTTATTTTTTCAAAAATTGTTTCCTTTATATAGTATGTACAACCAAAAACTATGGCAATCACAAATTCTTTTTTAAAAAAACCGACTTTTCATGAAAACGCACCGCCATACAATTTTTCGAAAAAAATTATGTACTAAGGCATTTTCACGTAAAAAAGGTTGTACATTTGAATAAAAAAAAATTTGATGAGACAAAACCAAATTAGATGAACAAATCAGATGAGTTTCCGATATACGCGTTTTCTTCTACAATGTTTATTGATTTTATACTTGATTTAATGTGGTGATTTTGGAAATATCGATCTTTTTATAAAATTGGTTTGTTTATATAGAATTTTAATATTATCTAAACTGATTTGGTGGTTTGTATCTTTAAAATGTCAGGAGAGTGCACTAATTCCTGAATTTTGATCTTTATTGACGTCTCTTCTGTGTTGGTAAAATCTTTTTTCCAAAAATTTTTTAGTCTGCCCTGTATAAGTAGCGTTGCAACTACATTGGACCTGGTAGACAACATTTGATTGTTTCTTTAAAGGTATGCTATCTTTAATTTTAGAAAACAATTTGTTGTTTAAACTTGTGGCTGCCCGTCCTACAATTTTGAAGTTATAATTTTTGAAAAGATTTTTTATTTTTTCGTAAAGATTTTTAACATAAGGAATGGCCAAATAATTTGTGGTTTCATTTTCTGGTCGAGAAACAGGATTTATGTGAAAATGTCTTTGTTTCCAAATTATGTTATTTCGTAATTTTTCAGGATATTGATTGCGAAATAATGTATCTTTTAAAATTTTAAGATTTTTATTGTGAAATTTAGTATCAGAAAATTTTAGAATTTTTTGGTTCAAAATTTTTATGGTGTTAATTTTGTAAGATGTGGGAAGCCAAGAGTGAAAAGTTAGATATCGACCAGACCAAGTATCTTTGTGGTACCAATCGCAGGAAATTTTGCCATTTGGTTCACGAATCAACAGAATGTCTAAATAATGAAATTTGGTTATGGATTTCTTTTTCTAAAGTAAATTTTATTCTGTTGTTCTTTGAACTAAAAGCTTGAAAAATGAATTAATTTTCTTTATTGGTACCGCTGTAAATATATCATCGACATATCTATAATAGAACAAAGGTTGGAAGTCTAAAGAGTTTAAAACTGAAAATTCTAAATTTTCCATTAATAAATTTGCTATGATGGGACTTATTGGAGAACCCATAGGAGAGCCAAAAATTTGCTTATAAATTTTGTTATCAAAAGAAAATTCCGAATTGTTTAAAACGATATCTAAAGCAGTAACAAACTGGACTTTCGTTAATTTTGATTTTGAATTTTTCTTTATATTTCTCCAATTTTGACTGACAATATTTATTACAATTTGGCTGTCGATATTGGTAAATTACGACGTAACATTTAGAGAGATTATTTGAAAATTTGGTGGAATGGTAACATCCTTAATTTTATTTTTAAAATCTTCAGAATTTTGAATAAAGGAACTTTTTTTTCCGACACTGGGTTTTAGAATATTGCCTAAATATGATGATAAAGAGTATGTTGGACTGTCTATGGAACTTTTTAACTTGTTAATTTTTCATTTGTGTCCTGTTTCATTTGTTTGTCCTTAAAAATCTGTATGTAAGTAGAATTGTCATTTAGAAGGTTATTCATTTTGTCACTGTAGTCCGTTCGTAAAGTTAACACTGTTGTATTTCCCTTGTCTGCCCTTGTGACTAAAATATTTGGGCTGTCTTTCAAAAAAGTCTTTGTTTGTTTTAGGTATGACGTAATTCTTTTTTCATGAGGTGTTAAATTTCTTGTATTCGTACTGTTTTTGTAATATGTTATAATATTTATAAAATTGTTCCGAATGTTTACTCGATCACTGTCATTCAAATTAAAAATTGCACTTTCCACATCTGATATAATTTTGAAAAATGGTATTGCGGTACCAACCGTTGGCGGATAAAATTTATTCCCTAAACTTAAAATAAATTTCACGTGAAATGGAAGATCGATATTGGTAACATCAACCAACCAAATTGTCATTTAGAAGGTTATTCATTTTGTCACTGTAGTCCGTTCGTAAAGTTAACACTGTTGTATTTCCCTTGTCTGCCCTTGTGACTAAAATATTTGGGCTGTCTTTCAAAAAAGTCTTTGTTTGTTTTAGGTATGACGTAATTCTTTTTTCATGAGGTGTTAAATTTCTTGTATTCGTACTGTTTTTGTAATATGTTATAATATTTATAAAATTGTTCCGAATGTTTACTCGATCACTGTCATTCAAATTAAAAATTGCACTTTCCACATCTGATATAATTTTGAAAAATGGTATTGCGGTACCAACCGTTGGCGGATAAAATTTATTCCCTAAACTTAAAATAAATTTCACGTGAAATGGAAGATCGATATTGGTAACATTAACCAACTATTTTCCATAATTTAAAATTAAACCGTTTGTTGTATCGTTTAAACTCTCTTTATAATTTGATCAAATTTTGACTTTTGTCTTTTACCTTAATCTGATTAAAATGATAGACATATTTTGATTCTGCTCGCTGAAAAAATTCTTCGTAAATGTTGTTTGGTAAATTCTCTTGAAGAAACTGGTTTAGCAGATTTAGATTGATTTTTTTAGTTTTTATATTTCTGATAGTAGCCGAATCGTTGGAAAACGTCCTTGTTTATGCCAAAGGATTTTTTTTAATTTTCTAGATTTTGCGAAAACTTTTTCCTTTCTGTATTTCAGTAAAAAATGTTGTTTGTTGATAAGTTTTGCCAGATGAAATTGTTCGTCATGACGGTTTTCTTGTTGTTTTTTGTGCGACTGCCATATTTGTTGTTTATAAACTTTTGATTTCCATTTGTAGTCTCCATTTTTCAACCAGGAGAATTTTTTAATTATATTTATGGTTATTGAGCCAATATTTAAATAATTAAAGAGTTCATAAAAACAATTTATTTGATTTGTGATGTTTTTATTTTAAATAAAAATCGTCGTATGATCGTCATTTGCTTATTTATATACATTTAGTAAACCGAAATAGTCAAGAAACCATAATAATTTTAAATAACCGGACTTTTCGATTAGCCGGGATGCCCTAATCCCATGCTTTCTGGATAACAAAGATTTTACTGTAATTCTAAATTTGTAATTGTAGCCAAATAGAAAATAATTGAGGCTTGGTTTACCCCTTGAAAAATAAAACATTTTTTTTTAAAATTCTCAAAATTCCTGAACAAAACATTTCCAAAGTTTTTCAGTTAGGTAGAATACATAAAATACTTTAAATCCGTGAAATACTAAAAATGGTCGAAAATGTTAGAGTTGTAACATTGGAGGAAATTCATTTTATGAAATTAAAATTTTTTGAGGGTTGTTATTTCAGAAATTAAAATAATTTAAGAATTGAAATACTTCTAAAAATTATTTGTACTCGATTTCAAATATTAAAATTATTTTAAAGTTCTTAGAGCTTCTCAAACTAGAAAATATAAAAAATGTTAATGAGCTTTAGGAATTTATTAAGAATTAAAAAATTAGAGATATTTGTGAATTTTTTGACTGTAAGAGTTTAGTGTTTCAATATTAAAAATTAATAGAATTTTTTTTAAGAAATTAGCAAACTTAAAAGAACCACAAAAATTTAAAATTATTTAATTTTACGAACACATACAGGCGCGTTTGGTCATTTTTCAGAAACTTTAATAAAATTTTATCTTTTTATAAAATTTTGCGTTGAAATATATTTTTTTAGTGGGTAAAGAAAGCATATCTGCAAAATCGGTATGTAAATGTCTTAAACCATCAAACTCCCAAAAAAAAATTTATTAAGTATATTAGTGGTGTTCTTAGCCAGATGGTTAATACTTTTTAAATTTTTTCAAGAATTACGAAATAAAGCAAAAAAGAAAAGATTTATCCATTCTAAAAGTAAATACGATTTGGATGCAATTCTAATTTTAGATAAAAGCATAAAATTCTGTTCTACAATTCAGAAATTTCGAAATGTCAAAATATTTAAATTCGAGATTCAACAAACTTTTAAAGTTTGATAAATTTTATAGAGTCCATAAACCGTTATAATTCATTCGATATTTCCAATTCTGTCAATTAACACATTATATTTTTGATAAATCCTAATTAACATAAAATTTTTATTTACAATATCCAAATTTCAAAATAGATTCAGAATTAATAATTTTTTTAATTCTGAATCTGTTTATTATTAATTATAAGTTCAAACGGCTAAAGCTTCTAAATTAAAACCTTAAAACTTCAGATAATTCATAAAAATAAAATTCTCAAACAAATTCTACTCCAGATTATTAAAATTAACATTCTCAAATAATAATAAAATTAAAGGCTGTTAATTTTTCTGATTAATTTTTATGGTTAGGAGTAATTTAAAATGTCGAAGCAGTTTGAGATAAAAATTTAAGCTTATATGAAATTTACTAAAAAGAATAATTTCTAAAATTAAAGCAATGGAGTTTTTGAACCTGAATTTTAATATGAAATTCTGTATGTTTAAAATCTACTTAAATATTTTACTTTGTAGTAGCAATAATTTTTCTGGCCACTCTTAAACCAAGTCATCATTTTTCAGGCTAATGTCTAGTGAAAAAAAAATTTACGAGACCCTTATCGCCCTAAGTAAACTGGCCTGCAGGGAACAAGTTGTTCTTATCCAGATACCTACTTAAAACCAAACTGAGCAGGACATTTTTCCAAGGAATGAAGATCTTCTGAGTTAAAAGAGTAGGGCACAATAGAGGTATTGAAGTCAAAGTACAAGAGAATGTTTAAGCCCTGCTTAGAATATTAATAGTGAATTATTTTTTAAAGCACGACCATTAGAAATCACACCCGCTCCTCATTTCCCAAAGTTACCACCAACTTTATTTTTCAAATTTGCGCAAATACGATAATCCTCTATTAAATATTTTCACAAACGCCAACATTATTAAGTAAAAAAATCAAAATTCAGTAACTAACAATCACTTTCTTCCAACGTAAAGTTATAGTGATATGTATTTGTGTAAATTTATATGAACGTGGATGGTCTTTAATTTTAAAATCTTGGAAAAATAAAATTATTTTTTACTTAAATTTATTTGAAGTTAATATTTTCCGAAAAATGTAAGAAAATTGGATTGATCTGTATTCTATATATTGAGACCGGTAACGAAGAAAAATTTGTAAGGGATATTATTAAAATTCGCTAACACAATTTGAACACAATACATTCTGTAAATATGTAGTAAAATATACGCCATTGCCTAAAGAGAGCATTGATTTTATTATAATCATAGTCAATCAGTTCGAAACTGGATTAAATTCTCTTACATTTTTCGGAAAATATTAAATTCAAATAATTTAAAAATTAAAATACTTTAAATTCGTAAATTTTTTTTTTTTAAATTTGGGATTTTTTTCAAATTCCGAAACTGGTTGGCTAACAAATAAATTATCTCGGAAGTTAATTGAAAAATAGCAATTTTCGAATGGAAACATTGATTGATTGATTGATTGACAAGTGTAAGAGACCAAACCTATCCAAGATTCTCGGAATACCCCAGGTCCCCCCCGAACACCGTTTTTACATACACACCAAAGGATAGGAAAGGAATGTTAGTTTATTAGAGCCTCGACCCGCAGTCGATAGCTAGTAATTTTTATTTTTATTTTTTTGGATGACAAATTGTTAGAGCACAAGACAACCACAATCTCCTAATATACTTGTGTTCCCCTTGGAGCTGGCTGATCTGAAAAGCTGTCAATAATAACATTAGTTATTATTATTTTTACTCTCCCTTTTTTATTTCTCCTTTTCTTTCCTTTCCCCTTTCCTTTTTTTTTGTTATTTTTGTTTCTCTACTGTTTTTTCCTATGCGGTTACCCAAATTTGTATTAACCATAGCAAATGTTGTTAGACGTTGCTGTGGTTGTTGTTGCGCCTCTTGTTTCTCGTCCACCGCCCCCCACCAATTTCCGAACGGAAAACATGAAACAAAATAGTTTTTACTTCCAAACTAATATTATGATTGAAAATTTCGTTTTCATTTGTTAGTAATCAGTTGGGGTTCACCCAGCTTGCTTGTGTATGTCTCTTTTAATTCGTATGTCTATGCATCTTTTTTCTTACATTAATCAATTAAGGGTTACCCGGGAAACCTTATGAAATTTATTAGAATATCACTTAAAAATGTAACCATTACAATTAAATAATTTTGACATTCCTAGGCCCTAGAGCCAAAATTCCATCGATAATATAGAAATTTTATCGAATAAAGTCGATATAGGTTACCCAAGTAAACCAAAATAAACATAAAGGTTAAGTCCCTCCTAACAACGAACTTCATTCTGTCTCGTCTAGTTAAAGATAGAAAAATCTTCCGTTAAAAACTTTACAGGTTAAGTAACAATTAGAAAAGTGTTGTATTTAGAACAACACATTGGTCACAAGGCATTAAGCTTGAACATTACAGCTTAAGTCAAATTTGATCATTTTCCTAGAGAGGTAGAAAAAGTTGAATATTAAATTAAATTTTCGCTTATGCCGACTTAAGCTACAGCGACTTACAACCACAGCCTTTGGCCACATGCCATAACCACTTAAGTAAAATTTTGAGAAGTTAGAGGAGAAATAGAAAACATTGAATGGTGAAAATAATTTTTGTTTTACGTCGACCTAACCGATTATGCCTTGTGACGAGCTTTTGAGGTTAAAGTGCAAGGGTTTATTTAAACCAAAATTTATAAAATTTTCATAACCACAGCATTTCGGTCAAATTGAAAGAAAAGCTTACTACAAATCGTGTGGTCACTAGGCCAATACACATTACATAGATGGCAGCACACAAATTTGGTAAAATCGATCAAAAATTAGCACCTGGGGAAACTGCATGTTCAAAAATTGTAGGAAAAGCAAAACAAATTCACAAAATATTAAGAACGTGTGATAATTTTGTGATTAAATCATTTTTTGTCGTATTTATCTGTAAACAACTATAGACATCTGACGTACTCTAGTAAAACTAAAGATAAATGTAGCAAGTATTATTTTGATTCGTCAGAAAAATATATTTTAGATATAATTTAATTTTAATATTTCTGCAATTAATATTTATTTAACATTACCAGCCTTCTGGTATGTTGTTTTTAACGATATGTAGAAAAATTTATATAGACGTTTTTTAATTATTTTGCTTTTTTCATTGAAAAACTTGGTGCTAAAAAACATCATTTTTACTATGGATTCTTATGGAGGACAGTGGATAGTTATGGTCTAAACAAGCTTTTAAAAATTTATGAAGTCTAATTATAACTCTATACTCTAGAAGGCTCTGTTAATAGTCTTGTCGTGCATTGGGAATAATTTTTTTAAAGCTCAATTTTTATAAACCATGCCCCGGTTCTTACTTTCCAATGTTCTTTCTCATCAAATATTTCGGGAGATCAAGCGTCAATAAGTCAATGCCACTTGGAGATTTCAAATTCGAAAATATTTGTAATTTGCAATTTCAGTTTGATGTCCTATAATTTTACAAATTATTTAAGTTTCTGTATCGCTTTCAAAAATATAAACTTACAGAAATGTTGAGTTTTAATTATTAAATATTAGGCCGTATTCCAGGATTTATAATTTTGTTATTGTTTTAGAATTCCGATTTGATTTTACTATAGTTTTAAAATTTGGTTTAATTTATAGTAAAATAGGATGCCACAAAACTAGAATATTTAAGTACATTTTCAAAATTTAGAATTTAAGCTTTTAATCTATGTTTATTAAAAACAAGAAATTCAGAGAATTTGAATTTGTTTGAAAATTTTTGGCTTGAGTCATTTGAACTTTTAAAGTTTTAATTTAGAAATTTAGAGTGTACCATATAAACGGATTCTCTGAAAATTTTCAAAATGAATGAGTTGAATCGACAATTTATAATTTTAAATCTCAGAGTTTAGAAATTTAATGAATTTGAATATGAGAAATTGCATAATTAAATTTTTAGGTAATTGTTCACACAAGGTTAATTAAAATGTAATATTTTTTAAATTAAAATTAAGAACAAATTTTAAAGAAAATTAGTTTTAAATTAAAGCAAACAGTAAATTCTGAACTCTGCTGAAATTTGAACTGAATTTTGAAACAGAATTCTATGACTTTATCTGAAATGTAACGTTTTAAAATCCTAATACCAATCCAAATCATATTTATCGATTCTAAAGTGGACATTTTCTTACCTTCTCACAATTTATTTTAAAATTTGTGAAAAAGTTAATAGATGTTTAATAAAATTTTGACATTTCGACAACGATTTTTTGAAGATATGTCATATCAAAATTTCAGTTCCTTTAGACACTAAACAACATTTTAACAAAAAATGTGACAAAAAGTTAAAATTTTGTCAAAGTTAAGTTAAATCCCTAACAACAGTTTGATTGTTCAATTAAATACATAATAAAAATAACAACATAGTTTACAATAAAAAAAGCAGATGGACATTTATAAACAATTACAAGATCAGTTGAGTGGATTGATGTCTTACAGCTCTAATTCTAGTTATAGTCCGCCACTCATCAACCGAGACCTTCCAAGCCTTACTTAAACGTGTTGTATAAATATTAAAGGCGATCAGTCCAATGAAGGATTTTAAACATCGCTCATTTACACATTATAAATTATAGGCAGATAGATTATAAAAGAAGTTAATTGCGTTACCAGTGAAAGGTGAACGGTACACTATATATACAAAGTGGTTACTTTAAAGCATGATGTTTATTTTGGTTATGTAAAATATTTATTAGGAAATAAATAATTGTAACTGTTTGGTCTGACATGACTCATGAATAATTTATTTTAATTTAACCCATTCTTATTTATATCGGTCGACTATGAACCAAGCCATAGATAAAAAATTGTTCAATTTCAAAAATATTAAAATCGTTCGATGACACAGAACCATACATTTTTAGATTTCCTTAATCTAAAATGTTTCGATTCAAACCTCAAAATTCAAAACTTCTAAAATTTCAAATTCCTGGTGTTATTAAGGACCTTTAATTTACAACGATTAACTTCAAAGTAAGGCATTTTAAAATTTATGCTCAAAAGATTTTTAAAACAATCCATTCTCGAACAATACACCAAAAATAAATGACAATTTTGAATTCGTTTGGTTTAAACTTGAGAAACTCAGAAAATTTTTTAATTATTTTTGACGAAATTTAGGAAAAGTTTATCTTCGTCAAGTATTTCTGAAGAAAATTCCCACAGCGATGTTGTCAAACACTACTTATTGCTAATTTCAAAGAAGGCACAAAACAAAAAAAAATTCATTCCACTACATGGAGAAGATGGCTGGTCTACCTTAGAAAAATAAAGTTTTAAAAAACAAAACAGGAAATAATTCATTTTTGAGGAGCTGCAAGCAATTTGTTTGTTAGACCCGGCAGACATAATTAAGTTTGTCGGTACAAAATTATTTAAGTTTATCTAAAATGGGGAAATTTTTTAAGGCTGAATACAAATAATTTTGAGAACAACAATTGCGTAATGAATTTAAAATGGTTTTTGTTTTTGAAGATTATGGATTTTAAATTGAATTCTTTCAAAAGGTGTTAATTTTACAAAATTAAAATTTTGGAATTTGTGACAAGTGTTGTTAATAAACAATCGGAATTTTCAGTCAAAATTGGATATAATTTTCAAAATTTTAAGAATTTAAAATTACAAGTTTGAAATCTTTGTTTTTTAAAAGTGTGATCGGTTTGAATTTAAGATTTGTCTAGAATTTTCGAATAAATGACGATTGAAACTTTGAAAACTTGTTAGTTTTAATTCCGAAACTGATTTTAAAACTTACATAGGTATATTTCAGAATTTTAAATTTTGAATTTAGAGTTTGAATTTTAAAATTTTAGAATTCGTTTATATTTAAGCTCTGGAAATTTTAAGAATCTTAATTTAACTTTAATAATTTACAATTTTTTGCCTTTTAAAGTCTGGAGCCTAGATTTTCGGATTTAAATTTTATAAAACGGTATTTGGCATTTTAACTTAAAATTTGAAACTTTAGAATTAGGAATCCGCAGTTGTACATTGCGGCGAAGCTTTTTGAGGTCTGCATTAACAAGGGGTTTAAAAATTTTAAATTTCATCGAATTCTAGATCTGGAAATTTTATGAATTTTAACTTAAAATTAACAATTAGCATTTTTTTTAAGTTTTTATTTGAAATTTTACATACCCTATTATTAATTTATTGAGGATCGGTTAGTTTTCAATAATAATTAAATATTGAAACTGTCAATGTTATTAGGTTATAAATTTAAATAGTTGAATTTTAGGCAAACATGTTTGTAAGCTTTGGTACTCGTTTGGCAAATTAATGATTGTTTAATTTGTCTTGATAACAATCCGAGAACTGCATAATTAAAAATTTATTATATGGTAATTAGAAATAACGTAATTATTACAAACTAAGGCTAAATGATGCAACAATAACTTTAACTTAAGTTTTTTTACGATTTGCTTCCTTACAAAATTGACACTTGTTTAAAATAAAATGTCCTAATTATCCACATTCTAGATATTTTTTCCGCGAGCATGGTCATACTTGTTCGTTATGCTTGACAGATCTTAGATCATTATTTTCTATTATTGCCTACCCTTGAGGATATTTAATTGGTTAGATCGATTGATGATTGGTCAGAACCACTAACCGCGGAGCGGTGTGTTAATAATTTTTTAAAATTTAAAATGAGCTCGGCTCAAATAAAGTTTGAAATTCACACCAGTCTATATGTATAAACAAACGGTACCTAAATATGGAAGTACATTTAATTACTTTACCACTTCATACAACAACAAACAAATCAAATAAATAAATTTAAAGTGTTAAATTATTTTTGAATTTTTTTTTTTTTGTTGGGCAACAAAATATGTTTATTTATGTTTCGACGTCAGTATTGATATTGTGTACAGGCTCGCTTAATATGGCAAATCAGGAATTAAACGACGCACAAATCAAACCATAATTAGAATTTTAATATAAATCACAAAATAAAAGAAAATAAGGTCCAACAACAATATCAAATGATTGATAATTAATTACAAATTTCAGTTTTACTTATTTCCCATCAATTCAGCATTCATGCATCTCGCACTGCAAAGGGAATTTCGATAGTCCACACAAAAAAAAAAAAAAATGTCATTCCAACATTTTTCCAATAAATCGTTTTTTTTTTTTGTTACTTCATATCGTTTAACATTTATAAAGTAAAAATTATACGAAACGACTTATAAGTGTCATAAATTATTTCTTAAAGTAAAATACCAAATCGATCAAAAAACATAAAAAAAAAAAAAAATCGAATCGCGAATTTTATATGTAGAAAAAACACACCGCACATCCGTCGGCGATTTTTATTATGTTTTACAAACTTGAATTCACATAAAAATCATTGAGGATCATCATCCAAAAATCATGAAAAACCAACAAAACAACCAAAAATATTGATCATCGCACACACAAAAACATTGATCAAAATTCAATGTGATGATCTTAAAACGTTTGTTGTTATAAAGTGATTGTTGTTGATGTACCTATATTGTATAATATATGAGATCGCAACGATTTTTTCAAGTATCATCGTATCCGTACGTAGATGTACGCGAAAGCAAATAGACGATCAATTTGTCTTCTTTTTAGCCCAAATTTTACGTGATAAGTTTTTGCGATCTTTCATTTCGACCAGAAAAAAAATATTTTTCTTTAACTTCAATTTTAAAATTGCGATCACATAAAAATTAAATAAGAATATTTTGATATTTTTGGTTGAAAAATTGTGTATATATACAAAAAAAAAATTACGATCGTTTTGTATTTTAAGTTGGGTGCAATGCGATCCGTATTAATAAATTTTAGTTTTTTGTTTTGTTGCAGTTTTTTTTTATAAAGTAGACAAGCGTGTTATTCCGAAAATCTTCATTAAAATTCTTAAAAATGTGTATACGTTGGCATTAAGAAAATAAAATGTGAAAGAATATGGTGAAGAAATCACATACCTGATGGTGATAATGGTAATGTGGTCGGTGGCGGTATTGAACCACCGCCACCACCTCCACCACCGGTCAACGGGGCTCGTGGCGGTTCCATACTCCAGGGGGCACTTGGCAATGGAGTAAAATCACCACCATGTGTTGATCCAATTAACATATTATATAGTCAAAACTTCACTAATTTTAAGATTTCCTTATCAATTCTACACAATTTTTTTTTTAGCTTTTAATTATATAACTTTTTACTATATTTACTAAACATTTATAACAAAAACTCAAATAAATCACAAAAACCACTAAAATTCATAGATCACATTTTATTCCTTTATAAATACAATTATTTATTATTTTTTTATCTCGCACAATAAAGATCACAATTTTTTTTTTTTTTTTTGATTATTTTTGCGTTAAACTTGTTTCTTAAGTAAAAATAAGAAGAAAACTAAAAGAAAAACCACCAAATTAAAAAAAAAATACCAGAAATCAAACAAAAAAAAAAACAACAACAATATACAAAATAAATTTGTATATATATAACTTAAAGATGCATACAGTTAAGTTAACACCGTACGACTAAAGGAAGGAAATAAGAAGCAAAAAGGTTTGAGCAAAATCAAGCACCTGTGAGCATACCTCTTTAATTTTTTATTCGTGCACAACAAAACCAAAATAGTTTTTATTTATGTAATAAAAATCATATATCCATCTCATTCAACTACATTAAACTTGTGCTGAACATAAACGAGATAGATAAATAAATGGTCGCACCCACTGACTTTACGTGGTCTTTTACTGCCGCTCCTCAAATTTATACATAAGAAAACCACTTTTTAATATTAAATTTTCTATATATAGTGCATCTCGTTTTGACGTACTAAATAATTTTTGGTTATATTGTTCTTGCACACTAAAACAGTAAAAACTATCAAAACTAAATAAAATCTTGAGAAGAAATGAGAAAAATATATACAAAAAAAAAAAACCAAATCGAACACAATACACAAAACTAAAATCACAGTTAATAAATTAAAATTACCAATTAAATTAGTAAAATGAGATAGGAATATAGAATTTCCATATACGTTTATCTCGTACAAAAAAAAATGATGAAAATTATCGGTTATTCAACGCTTTTTAGTTGAGCTTTTTTTGTTTTTTTGTTTTCGGAGACGACGACTTCGATTACAGGTTGATTTTGTGGAATGGAAATGTTTATTATTAATAATGGAAAATTGATGTAGATGCGCGATAGAAAGAGAAATGAAAATTAAATGCGCGCAGAATAAAACGCGTCTTTGACGGAGTTTCTTGCTGTTTTTGTTTTTGGTTTGGAAGAGGAATAACTGGAGGTGTGATTGGAAATTATTTTATACATTATTGAAAACTATATTTTTATGCGTGCGTACGTTTTGCCGTAGGTAACATAATTTTTATGGTTTTGTCCGCACAGGTAAATTTAGTTGTGTATAGATGGGATTTTTGACTTCTGATTCTTTTTTTAAGCTTGTCTCTTTCGCGGATACTGTTTGGTCCTTTTATAAAGATGTAATTTTGGTTTGTTTTTTTCTGTACAAGTTTTCTTTGGTGCTTGTTGGTTAAATCAATAAACTTTTAGATTTCTAAGAAGTTACGAGACGTTGTTTTGCTACTCTCTTTGAATGTTGTATATTATTCTGTGTTGTTGCTTACTTCCTGCCCAAGTCACAGGTTTCTAAGTTAACAAAATTTCGTTTGACGGAATTTAGTTGCTTTAATTTTTTTCGTTTTTTTTTAAAGGTCAGTGCCGTATAACACATTTAAAGGACTTACACTGTTTCTTATAACATTTAATGAATATTAGCTACTAGGGTTTCTGTCAATTGGCCAGTTTCAGGAGAAAATATTACGAAAAATGATATTCATATTCTATGACGTTATGTTTATTATGAAATAGAAACAAATCTTAACCATTACTATTTCTTAAATATTGAAAATTTAAATTACGATGGTTTAGAGTCATCACTACAAGAGACTCAAACCGGAACCGAAACAATAACCGAAAACCGGAAAAGCTGGAAATATCGGTTTACTTCTACATTTTGGGTACTACTTTCGCTTTTTGGTAATTCTAACTGCGTTGGAACGTCTTCCAATTGAAACTATGTATGCATCGTAGCCGTAGGGAATACAATAGTTTTAACCGACATACGGGAAGAGAGAATTATTTTTTAAATTTCAGCGATGTCAAAGATTTTTCACTTGTAAATGGCCGAAATGTTTAAATGATAAAAATTGTACTGGAAACACAGCACCTGCCACGCAGGTCAGCGCAACGCCAATTTTTTGTTCACTGAAACTCGTGTTAACGGAAAATGGAACTAATTTATTCGAAACTCTAAATTGGTTAAGTGTTGAACAAAGAATAAAAATGAATATATTAATCTTCATTTTTAAGATGAAGCAAAAGATATTACCTAAATATTTGTATGATAAGTTAGTTTTTGGTAGTGATGTTCATGATTATGGGCTAAGGAACAGATATGATTTTAGAATAAAAAAGTATAACAATGAGAAAACCAAAAACATGATATTTTGTAATGGTTTGTCACTATTTAATAAGCTACCAAGTAACTTAAAAAATGAAACTAGTTTAAAAGTATTTAAGAGGAGTTTAATTGATTATTGTAAAGAAAAGTTTTAAATTATGTATTTGTAATTAGGGAAAAAAATGTAAAATTTAATAGTATTTGTTATATACTAAATAAAGCTTATAAATATAAATATAAATATAAAATATCTATAATAAAATACCAACTAAATTTTTCAAATTTATTTATAAAAATAGATTTTAATTGCAAACCGGGATTGAACCGGTTTCGACCCCGAACCGTATAGCTGAAGCATAAAAATCATAGTAAAAACTGAATCGGAACAAAAAATCGTAGTAAATTTTAATGTTAGTTTTAATGTTAGCGTGAATAATGGCATTTCAGGAGGTTTCAAAGAATTCTAAAACCCATTTAGATAAATATAGCCTGCGTACAGTATCGATAGATTTATAATCTGTACCGGTTCGGACAAGTTGACTCTATATATCACGTTATTAATGCTACTCACATTTTATTTTTAAGCTCCAGAATTTCTCGTTCACTGAGCCACTTATAGTTTTTAAAGTTTCAAGAAATATTAGGGAAAACGTTGGTAATAATTTCTTCGATCGAGAACCCAATTTGACAAAAATCTGGCAGGAAAGAAATTAGATTAGTGATAGCGTTAAGCATTAAGTTCATCGGAAGGTGTCGATCAAGTGCTTTCGATCAAGTGCTTTCGATCAAGTGTTTCCAAGCCGTTTTCATGTATATGTTTTAAATATATCTTGGCTTTGCTAGAATGCTAGCTGATGTTAAATTGGAGTTTCTGAATGTTTGTGGTATTTAAACGTCATCTTCAACGAAGAGCAATTTCACTTTGTATCCGAATTTGTGCAAGTAAAAAACGAACATGTATGCTCTATACGTTGTCCTCTAAGAATATCCTCACACAGGTTTTCTTTAGATTTGTGCCAAAGTCTCTGTAACATGGTACTCGAATACCCCTTCTAGAACACTTTTCTCGATTTATTACTTGAATAACATTTAGGTACTTCGGGATACAATAATGTGATCGCAAAAGGACCATCTGGCACCAAATACAACAGAAAAAATGCTGCTTATATTTTTGCAATGTTATATGTTAGGCGAGAAGTAAAATAAGCTCGTTTTCCATTTTATAAAGATTGCGGAGATGAACAATACATGCAGGGCCGCACGATGCCGCACGAGACAGGCGTATAAATGCCACAAATGAGCACATTTTCGCCTGAGTCTATAGTGAAGTAAAGCAAATTCGACATGAAGAACGATAAGTCCAGAAAGAATAAGTCCAGTAAAAATATATGTCCTAAACTCAACCTTTTGCAAATTTGGTTCGAAAAAGTTGAATGTGATTGTAAAAGGCTGAAGTACAAAAGGTTTAATTTAGGGTGCAAACATACGAGTATATTGCATTGAAATTGATTTGAAGAGAGGAAATACCATTCAACTGAAGAATTTCCTTTTTTATGAAACCGGGCGTCAGCCTACTAAAGCTTATAGCAATATTCAAAATAACACTTTGCATTTCTTGAGATTCGATCGGATCTGGATCAAATCATGTTTCATGAAATAATACTTTGATATTAGTGTGTTTCTTACCTAAAGAGCTGCTCTAAAATGTGTTCGCTTTTTGTTGTTGCTTTCAATGTAAACTTTAATTTGTTTGACAGTCTCAGTGTTACCACATTTCCTGGGGTTCGTCTTCGGTAAAGGGAAAAAAACTTCATTTCTTGTTTGAGAGTATTGTGAGATTATTTCATGTAGTGTTGGGCCATGCTCTGGATTTGCTTGCTCATTGAACTTGACAATTTTTGCTGAAAAACTCTCAGCTCTTCTTTAATTTCAGTGGAACATATATAAGCAAAGAACCTACACTGAAGTCACCTCACACGTAAAGCTGAGGTTGACATCTTGCAATTTAACACCAAACTAGATCTATTGTGCTAATAATCGTAGCCAATTTTATTTTTCCTCTCTTTGTTAAAAGTTAAAAATTTAAAGAGGGGCGGTTCAACAAATCTCGCGCATGGGTGATCAGAAGTCTCGAGCCGATACATTAAAGTGGTAATCATCAAATTCCCACAATATTAGAGTATCATATGTAAAGTATATTTGTAAAAATTGTGTACTGTCATTAGAGATGGGAAGAATATTGTACTCTAAATGTTGGGATGAATTCAGTTTCTGTTATACAGTTGCTCTTCTCTCGAAAGACGTTACTTGAAAGCATGAATTGTTCCTTTTCAGTTTTAAGTCCCTAAAATCAACAAATTAAGTGGTTCAGGATGTTGATTTAATGGCGGGTTTTAACTTTCCCGAAAATTATTGCTTGAAGTCTAAATATTGAGATATCGGGTGTCATCGGGTATGCATAAAAACATCCAAATATTAAAGGGAAATATTTTATGAAACATAAAATTTGAGCCGCAATTTGGCCGAAATTACTTTTATTTATAAGTTTATGTTTGAAAGGCTTGTTTTTATTTTCCCGAAACCCAAAATAAAATGTGGCAATTGTGTCATTGATTTTGTTAATATTTTTAAACATGTTTTTCTGCAAGAAGAACTGCAACATATATACTTTATAAACCATGAAATAAATCCTTCTAAACCATCGTATTGAAAAATCTTGGTTTATTTGAAAGAGAGACCTTTTGAATGGTGGCTATTTTTTTAATATTTCATGAATCTTTTTTTTTTAAGAGAATCAATATTTTCCGCAGTACATTTTCTAGTTTGAAAATGTAGCAAGGAACAAAAACGACAGAAAAATCGCGCTGCAAAAGATTTTGTAAAACCCAGTATATCATTAGCCGCATAGTTATCATTGACAATGTCGCTATTGTTCTTATTTGCAAGGAATCTGCTTCCTATTTGCAATCCAAAGTCAAAAAAGTTTTAAATGGTTTATAATAGGCTCTAATATTCAATTTAAATTAATATCACCATGCATATCATTAACGTAACATAATGTTACAAGAAAAATATTTTCTAGGTGAGATTTTAAAAAGCTTATGTTTATGAAACTAAAATAAATTGCTTCCTATTTTATTTATTAATGTTTTCCTACTAAGAACTTTAACAAAAAAGCATTTTTTGCCGGCAAAATTAGATTCAATTGATTTAAAAAGACTTCCACAACAAAAATATTCATAAAATTCAGCTTTGAAAATTTTAGTAAAATTTATGTTTTTCAAAATTTTGATTGTTAGAATTATTGGGATAAAATGAAAATAATTTTGGACCAATTTTCTTTTATAAGAATTAAATTTTTTTGTGAAGCGTATTTTCCATCTAGTTTCAATTGGTATTTCTGTAGGTTAAATAAAGTGAGGGGTATCCGGGTTAAAAGTATTAGTTGTTTGATTTTCAACTTGGTTAAAATCTAATTCAAAATTATTTTGTCTTGATAACGGTTCGAAAACATGATTTAGAGATTGCAGTTATCACATCTTCTGGTAAGCAAAGGAAACTCATTTTATATGAAAAGAACTTATTTGATATTCCAAAGCACTTTACCCACTGAAAAACGAAAAGGAAAATCGGATTTAGTTTTTTCGATAAATTTTCAAATTTATTGCTTTGTTTTTGTTAAAATCTTCTTGTTCTTGACCAAATGTACCATACCATATTTAAAAAATTCAAAAAAACTTTTAATTGGCTGAGCAAATGAAAATTTGATTTTTTCGTCCGAAAAAATACAATACAGAGAGAATAGATTGCTTTCATGAAACGAAACTTGCTTCATTTAATCATTTTGGTACAATGATTTTCAAACTATCAAACTCATTTATTGAATTGAGAATCGGCTTGAAAAAAGCAATAAAATTTCGGTTTTCTTCGCTTAAGAAATAATTGTTAGATCGAAGAAAGGCTGGGTAGTGTTTAATCTAGCAATTAATTTATTAAATTTAAGTTTAAAACATTATAACAAAATAATTAAAGCCAAGAAACGGCTTGCTTGGGGTAATTAAATAAGTTTATTAATTCAATACGTCTCAGCGTAAAATCAAGCTTATGCGTTTCTTAAACTAAGGAATGATTTTGCTTTAATGAAGAATTTGTTTTTTTCAATTTAAAAAAGTACTCGCTGTTTATGAAAACACAAAACAACAATTTAATAATATTTTCGCTCGATTAAAGAAAAATAATTCTTAATTTAATAAAATGATTTATTAACTTTAGCAAGTACTTTCTATATTGAATGCGAGTGAAACTTTTTCTTTTAGCAAGGGCCCTATTCTTTTAAGCAATTTTTTGCTTTAATTAAGAATTTACATTAGGTAAAAGCATGCTCGCAGGACAAATAATTAAAAATACCTTTTGTTATTTTACATTCTTAAATATTAATTTATTTGGCTTTAATTAAAATTATTAACTTTAATTAAAAATAATTATTTTAATAAAAAATTTTTTTTACTTTTTTTGTTTAAGTTCCCTTGAGAATTCGAAGCGTTGGGTTTTGATTTAAAATTTAGAAAAATTTGTAAGCTAAGAAACCAACAAATTATTTTAATAAATATAGTTAAAATATGAATATATTTAATAAATTTATAATGTTTTGTGTTTAAAGTTTAATGTATTAATTTTAATTCATATGTTTACTAAAATATGTAAATAATACAGTAAAAATACGACAAAATAATTATAAAACAAATATGTAATGCAAATATTTTTTTTAAAATTTGAAATAACACGAAACTTTAAGAAATAATTTGTTGATTATTAATAAAAAAAGGAAACTATTCGGTTTTTCCAATTTCCGAGAGTAAGCTTTTTAGTTCTGGAACCATCGAATCTAAATTAATCTTGTAAAAATAAACTTGTATGAAATTCCAAACTTTTTGGCATTCGATTGTATATTTTAAATTTAAAACAAAAAACATTTTAAAACAAATGTCCATGCATTTGTGGAAGCTATCAAATTTAAAATAAATGTCATCAAACACAATCGAATACTAGTAATGATTTCCGTCAGGTATAACTGCGATTAGTGGCTGAAGCGTAATACCGTAATTGAGATAATGCTGCTTTTTATCTTCAATAATTTTTTGTAGTTCTAGTATCGAGCCAACTTCTATAGCAAACGATTTGATAGAATTTTGAATTGAAGGTTTCCAAACAATTGTTTTGAGCTTACCAGCAACTCTTGCCTATGGTTTGAGAATGTAATGAAGAAACTGGATCAACTGATAGTTTGTGTAGTCTGTTAATAAAATAAAAACATTGAATTTGTTACTAGTAGTTATTAAAATTGGATTTGTGTGATTAAAGAAAAGTAAATGAAAAAAATACTCGGTTAAATAATTAAGTTATCTTGGTCTGTTGTCAAAGATTTTAATTCCTGAATTACAGTTTTGTTTTTAACTTTTTTAAATAAAACTGTAGGATTTTTTTTAATAAATTAATCCCAGTTCTCAAATAAAGCAAATGTTGAGTCTGGGTGAATTATTTCAAAATCAATGTCAATCTGAAATTAAATATAATTTTTACAGCAATAAGTGCCCAAATTGATAATTTTTTTTATGTTGAAAAGTACTTATTGAAATATAATACGGTTATAAGTCAGGACAATTGGGACTGTCAGGACTATTTTAATCTTCAGAATTTCAAATTTATACTAAAAAATTTATCAAGAAATGTTTTGTTTAAAGTTAAAACAAACTAGAAAATGTATTTACAATTCTTGAAATTTTTTTATCAGGTTTGCTTCGATATATTGGCAAAAAACCCTTTTTTATATGTCTGTTAAATATTTACCAATCGAAAGCCATTAAATGATTTTAATAGTGGCCAATTGTCAAGAATCTCTGCCGCTTTAAAATTATTTAGTTCGTGTAATTCCTTGTGACGTCCTTTCACAGTGTCTTTCCATTTAAGCTCAACTGTTTCCCACGGAGACTGCATGTAAGAAAGCCATTTCTTGTTTTCTTCGAACTCTGGCTCTATTTCAATTTGATTTTTCTCTAAATGATTTAAAAAATAACAGAGATAAATTTTACGGTACTATAAAAGCTCTAATTATATTTCGTCCCTGATTGATCGATTGTTCTGTCTCCTGGCGTAAATTTTATCGATGAAAATTTGATTTTATTTTAAAAAACCCAATTTTTTTTAGTTTGAATCAGCTATTTCGGTATTTCTTGTAGAGTTTCCCGTTCGGCCTTTTTCCTCCCACATAAAAAAATGCCTACCACTAGAAAATTAAATGCAGGCATACATTTATTCTAAGTTTGATGAGTTTATTAAATATCTGCTAATTTTCAAAGTTGTTATTGAAATAATGTTATTAAAATATATAATAAAAACATTTCTTTGCATATAAAATACAATTAACAATTAAATAATTTAGAAGATATTTGCCTTATCTTCGCCAGGAAAGTATTTTTCTATTTCAAGACTGATTTGTTCCAACTGGGCAGCAGCCATATTTTCTTCCCTGACTATGAATTCATGTACGATACTTTCGATCAACAAATTTCTGCTATCGTCGTCCAGAGCACCGTTTTTGATATAAGCATCAGTAATTTTTTTACCTCGCTCTGTATTTAGGACAGTTTTGAATTCCTATATAAATTAAATGAATTAGAATTTAAAATGAAAAGCCAATAAGTTTTAAAATTTACAAAGTGAAAGGCAGAATGTATTTCGCTTTCATATGACGCTAAAGATGCGCTGGAACTAGGAATCAAAGAGCTCGTCTGCTGTTACTCAATGTATAGGACTGTAAATGGAACCCCTTAAAATCAAAGGCAAAGAAACGGAAATGCAATATTGTTATTAAATAAATTATTATTAATCTCATTTTTGCAAAGCGCCATCCCCTAATTTTTGATCGAAGCCTACTTTTTTGCTAAGATCTGTTGCGTCAGGAAACAAAGCATGCTAATCTGATTCTGTTAAAATCTTTAAATCTATAATGTTATCGAAATTTGATTCTAAAAGAATTTGAAAAGTTAGTAAAGAACACACTCTAACTTAGAAGCTAGAATTACTTTGAAAATTATCCCAAGTTGATTCCAGTCCCCATTTGCATAATAAGTTATGCAATTCGTTTGGTTGACCGTTAGCAGAATCAACCGTGTGGTAAGTATTAAACGAACTATTCTCTAAGTCAAAAAATTATTGAAGATGAAGAAACAATTGGATTAAATTGAATGTAGTTGATTTGTCTGAACGCCAAGTTTTAATAAAAATGATTAATTTGTTACCATATTGATTTTCCTCTTCATTTGTTGATGAGTTAAACAGTAATACAATATTTACGTATCGATTATCTGTATTATCTTCAATAGACATTTGTTTCGCAAAAAATATTTCAATGTGGTCTCAGTGAATGTTCTAGAATACATAAGAACGGAGCAATTTTTTATTTGTACCTACGTAACATTAGTTTATTTTTCACTTTTTGTAATTTTTAACTTTGTTTTAATTAATATTTAATATTTTTCAATTTCAAAGAAATATTAATAACTCGCAGTTTAATTAATTTATGCCTTATTATTATTGCACTTAAATTTCACTTTATGCTCAAAATTTCACAACGTTGTCAAGTAAACTAAAATGATTTTGGAAAGAAATCATTGCGTTTTGTTGAAAAAATAAAAATTCGCATTCGTAAAATAAGCAAGCCTTGTTTAATATTATATAGACAATAATAAAATTGAGAAAGAACGTTTTTAAATAAGAGAAATCTCGCTGTGTTTTTGCTAGGCTTGCTTAATTAAATAAAGTATTTAAAATAAGGTTACTAAAACTAAGCAAGCATTTTATAATATTTATTATGATGCTATATGCATGCGTAAAATAATCAAGGCTTGCTTAATGTTAAAAAAACTTAATAATATTTAGAAACTATTACAGAACCAAGACAATTCTAGCTATATTTTAGCAAGCCTTGCTGAATTAACCAATTATTTTTAATAAGGTTGCTATAACTTAGCTAGGTTTTCTATTAAGTATCACGTAACAATGAAATTATTTAAATTATTTGTTTCAACTTCGAACTTAATGTTATAATGTGACTATTGCAAAACTATATTAATCCTTAGATACATTATATCAGCTGTTCCTCGCCAAAGAAGAGCGAACAAAATTCGAGAGAGATCGCTTGTTATAACATGTCAAACCTTCACTACGAAAATTGTTTTTTTATCACTCCTAGTCAATCCACAAAACATGAAGAAAACTTCCTTAATTTTCATCACCGTACCCCTGAAGATTTTCATGAAACCATTATATGTTTTCACTTGAGATACATTCATTTTAGGTACTTGAATGTCACATTAACTAAACAGCTAGCTGACAGCTGTTTGTTTAATGTAACGCCACATTGCGAAAAATAACTGGAAATTGTTTAACAATTTTTTTAATCTTGCCGTTTTCTAGGGAAAAGACAAATTGTGTTTTTCTTTATACTTTCTGTGGTACAGATATCCAAGTATAGGTAGATGTTCACGAGTTTAGGATGAATTCAAATTCCAAAACAGCAATAATATTAAAAAGACTTGCAGAATATTAACAAGCAATTTTTTAATTCAATCAAGTATTGTGTCGTTTTCAGCGACAGTTTCACTTCATTCAATTACTAAAATTATCTTGAATGATGAGTGTGCATTTCAAAAAATAAAATTCATTGTCTAAGCCAAAGCTTTCTTTATATGAGTTATTATCCACATTCTTTCTAAAGTTTTCGAAATTTTTTAAAGGGTGAGTTATTTGTAAAATGTTTTTCTTGAATTTAGTCAGTTTTTGATTGTATTAATAAATCATTGAATTGCTTGATTTAAACATCGTATTCTTGATTTAACAAATGTTGAAAAACCATAATTTAAGAAAAATAAATTTAATTCAATAGTTTTCACGATTGATTTAAGCAAAAACTGATTTATATTTAAATTTTGGATAATACTTGTATTAAGAAATGCGTTTTTTACTACAAGCAAGTTTATTTCTTTCAGTGAAGGTCCATTCAAACCACTTGCGAATTGTATATGTGGGTAAACAATTTTTTAGAATTATGATTCTCAAGAATTATGATACAAAATTCTTTCAAAATTATGATACAAAAAGATGTAAATGCCTAAATATTTCGCAGTAATTTGAGAAACCATTTTTAGGAAGCCGCATATATGAAATTTAGCAAACATTTTCAAAGAATAATACAAGTCAAAAACAAATCAATCACGTTAATCCATTTTGTTAAGAAATTACCCATTTACATTAGTTTCGTATAGTACTCTCAATCATTCTCCAAGGTTAACGTGACAATATTTATGTAAATTTAATTTGCTTACACAAAAAAAAACAAAAAAAACTGTGTATAGAAGAAACTACAAACAAAACTATAAATTTACTGCTCTATTATGGTTTCGGTAACTAATAAAATTATTTGTCTCCATTTAATACCGGTAATATTTTTTGCTGGGTTTGCTTGCTGCTCATTTATACTTCTTGTGTCGTGTGACAAATCGAAATATGTATGTATATAGAAAATAGTTAAAATAGACGAGAGAACTAAACCTATGTATACAAAAAAAAAAAAAATTGTTTTGTTTACTTCTATATATGGTCTGTAAATTATAAGTTGATAGTTTTTTGTTTGATGTCATTAGCGCGGTTTGATTATATACCTTCGTCGAAGTTACCTTACGTGTGTTTTTTTGTTTATTCCATTTTCCAGATAATTTGAAGTAATTGTTATGATTTGTTGGGGTTGCATATTAAAGGAGAAATTAATGCGAATCATTTATCGGAACCACTTCATATATGGTAGTAAATAACTATAACCATTTTAGATTAATCAAACCGCGAACACTGACACCTCTTTATGGTGAAATGAATATATAAAATAAATTAATTAATCGCTTAATTAAATTAATTTCGAATTTAGCCGCGCGGTGAGTGTGTGTTTTATAAAAGTGATCATTAATTTAAAAAATAATCATTTATTTTTGGATAAAATTAATTAATTTTAATTTACAAAAATTGATGATCTTGATAATTTTTTGTGTGTGTGTGTGTGTATATATTTTGTCTGTGAGTGTGAATGTGCTTATGGTGCTGAGGTGTTATAAAATCGAAATAGATGCGTAATCCGATTAAATGCTTGTTATATAAATTATTATTTTATACACCGTCGGAATTGTTTTATTAGTTCTAAATAGTTTGGCTTGATGCTCGATTTTGGACAAACACAGTAAAATTTTATTACATAAAATAAAAATTTAGAAAATGGCGAAATTTTACACAACGCGAGATTAATATCTATAATTAAAAATAACATTATGTAGTTGTAGTTTATTACTAAAACCTATTTAATACATTTCTTGTACTTAAAGAAGCAGAAGAAAACAACAACAAAAAATTGGTATTGTATATGTATGTTTTTTGGATCGTTTATTATAATTTTAATTTATTCAAATTAAAACATGATTAAATTTATTCATTTCTATCGTAAAAAAAAAATTAAATCTGAAACTTTTACATATTCCACATACTATATACTCGTTTATTTATTTTTTTATGTATTTATAGCTTTTCATAAATGGTAATTAAAAATAATACAAAAAAATATAAATCAATTTATCACTTTGGTTGCCTGGGGTTTGCGTCGTGACACCTGGCTAAATAAAGCTTTTAATACAATTTTGCGCTCACAAAGTTGTAATGATTTTCTAGATTTTGTTTGATGGTAGCCCGTATTAAACGTTGTCCGATATGACCGGTTTTTAGAGCTGAATAAAAGTAAAGAGTACTCAATGTGTATTAAATTTGGTGTCTCTACGAAATCTCGAATCATAAAATGTCGAAAAATTAAAAAGCTTTAAAATCCCGATTCCACGAAAATTCGACTCTTCAAAATCCCGAATAAGCTAAATTCCTGATCCGGATGGTTTACCCTCGGAATAGACAAACAAAAATGTCTCAAAAAATCAAGTATTTTAATTATACATTTTTTTGGAAAAGTTATTTTAATTCGTTGTATACCTTGGAGGATGGAGGCGCCGCATCTAAACCCCCGCTTTGATGATTTATTGAAATTCCAATATTAATAGAAATTAGAACGTTTTTCAACAATTTTTGTTTTTTAAAATTTATTCACATACTAAACTAAAAAGCCCCATCAAAGCCGCTTAGCATCCTTTTGTTATCAAATTGTATAGTTGGTCGTAAGTAACAAAAATCTAATGGGGTTCTTTGGTAATTAAATTTGTGTTTATCGGGTTTTTTTGAGGATCTTTTTTCGTAGAGAATTCGAGGTGATCCCTAAAAACTTGATTTTTTGGGATTTTTTTGTTTGCAAATCGGGGGGTAATCTCAAGGCTAACGAAGCATTAACCAATTTAACACAAATCCACAATTCGCTCTAATACATTCGTCGATAACATACTAATCCAACGAATTAAGATAACCATAACACAACTTGAAACATTTGTGGTAGAACTAGCAGTAGAAGCGATACGAGCGATACGATGGTTCGGCTACCTTAACCTCGAAAAACAACATCTAGTGTTATTTTGGCAATATTTGGAAATTTAATTTAATATTTAAGAATATATGCTGTAGTAATCCTGTTGGAAGTCTAGGATTAGAATGTGCACTGGGGCTAGGGTCCTATGATGACAAATTGAATTTTTTTTATTTATTTTAAACTTTCGGGATTTTTTTGCCGGTAAATGTAGTGATCCCAATTCTTTTCCGTATTGCTTAAAATTGTTCAATATCTGAAAATTTGTACGTCTGTTGTCTTTCAATAGCATTCACAACCAGACAAAATAACACCTGGCATTCAGAATCAAGTCAAAAGGGAGGCTGTAATGTTAGAACAAGATTTAGGTTTGACATGAATCTTCCAATTTCAAAAATTATCCGAGGAAGAATGCTACCACGACTTATCCCGGTGCTCAGTCTGGTTAGGATTAGGACCTTGGAAAAAGTAGTTTTAAAATAAAAAACCTGGATGAAACCACTCGAAAGGAAATAAAATAAGGGAACATTTTGAAACAGGACCTACCGCTGTGGCCTATTTAACGAAAATCAATGGGAAGAAATCAGAGAAATTTCACACCAGATAAATGAAAACAACAATCACGAAAAAAAAAACAAAAAAAAAATTTAAAACGTGAGTATACGTTTGTTAGTAGATAGAAAAAAATGGAGGTGTGGCCAACACACGACTTTCTTTTACGAACAGAGAATTTTGAGAAATTTTATTTTTTTTTAATTTTTTTTTTTAATTTTTAAATTTTTAAATTTTCTTTTTAAATTTTAATTTTTTATTTTTATATGTTTTTAATTTTTGGCAACATTTTATATTAAATAGTTTTTTGTAAATCTTATACTTTTTAAGATATTTGCAAAAAAAAATTTCTGGCCCAAGGGAGTGGCCACTTCCGGTTAGCCGATTTGGAGTAAAATTCACTGGGACCTCCCAATTTATCAAAAAAGCTTAAATCTGAAGTTTCAGTTCGATTGGTTAAACCATCTGGGCTGTAGAGAGGACACAGACTGATAGACTGGCAGACATACTGACAGACTGACAGACTGACAAACTGACAGACTGATAGTCTGACAGACTGATAGACTGGCAGACAGACACCATTTCGAAACCCACATTTTCGGACTCAGGCGACCTCAAAACAGATAAATCTCTAAAAATCTAAAGGTTCAAAATTTTCATGATTACTATACTTTATTTTACTAGATTAAAAGAAAGTAAAATATTAAAAAACGTCGCTTTCTAAGGTTTAACTTTAAGCTTTTGGTAGAAAAGCCCGTCACCCATACACTCACCTAATACATACATATTTAAGTACGTAATGCTTACTTGTTTTAACTTTTGACGTGACAAGTGAAAACGTCTTACAAATCAGTACCTTGTTTTTAGAAAATGAGCGACTCGAAATTTAGCTTTTAGTCGCAGACAATTTATACGGCAGGGAAAGTCGCACCGCGAACCTATCGTAACTACGAAGAAAATTCTTATGAAAAAGATAGTACATATAATTTTTCCCATTGAACCCGGTCCGCAAGTCAGACACTTATATTCAATCTTAATGTGCAGGGTCAGTTATAGAGCGACGAGACTACCTTGCACTAAGCAAAACTTCGTTGCGTGACTGCGAGGGTTCTATTCTCACTCGCAATTTCTAGTGCCCTACAAGAATAAATAACCACATCTTAACGTCATCAGAGCGTTACAGCCGCTCATTTGGTGATTTACATGTCGCTGAGTATTCCTTGGCCACTGACGAGATAAAGTATGGGCTGTAGAGATGACACAGCCTGATATACTAACATAGAGACACAATTTCGAAACCCACTTTTTCGGACTCAGTCGGCCTCAAAACAGATAAATATCTAAAAATCTCAAGGTCCAAAATTTTCATGATTACTATACTTTATTTTAATAGGGTAAAAGAAAGGAAAAGGTCATTAGACGTTATTGACTACAGGAAGGACAGTGCTTAGTCCCTTACGAGAGAGTCGAAAGACGTCTAACATCCTGTACCCATGTAGTTATTGTGTTGTATGATGCATTTTACTTTCTTTTACTCTAGTAAAATAAAGTATAGTAATCATGAAAATTTTGGACCTTGAGATTTTTAGAGATTTATTTCTTTTGATGTCCTCTGAGGCCGAAAAAGTGGTTTCGAAATGGTGTCTGTCTGTCTGTCTGTCAGTCTGTCAGTCTGTCAGTCTGTCAGTCTGTCAGTCTGTCAGTCTGTCAGTCTGTCAGTCTGTCAGTCTGTCAGTCTGTCAGTCTGTCAGTCTGTCAGTCTGTCAGTCTGTCAGTCTGTCAGTCTGTCAGTCTGTCAGTCTGTCAGTCTGTCAGTCTGTCAGTCTGTCAGTCTGTCAGTCTGTCAGTCTGTCAGTCTGTCAGTCTGTCAGTCTGTCAGTCTGTCAGTCTGTCAGTCTGTCAGTCTGTCAGTCTGTCAGTCTGTCAGTCTGTCAGTCTGTCAGTCTGTCTGTGTCCTCTCTACAGCCCAGATGGTTTAACCAGTCGAACTGAAACTTCAGATTTAAGCTTTTTTAATAAATTGGGAGGTCCCAGTGAATTTTACTCAAAATCGGCTAACCGAAAGTGGCCACTGCCTTGGTCCAGAAAATTTAGTTTGCAAATATCTTAAAAAGTATAAGGTTTACAAAAAACTAATCAATACAAAATGTTTCCAAAAATTAAAAACAAATAAAAATAAAAAAATAAAAATTAAAAAAAAAAATTAAGAAAAAAATAAAATTTCGCAAAATTCTCTGTTCGTAAAAGAAAGTCGTGTGTTGGCCACACCTCCATTTTTTTGTTAATCTTATACTCACCCACTTATTATTTTTCTCTCGTTGGTAAAGAAAAAACCCAAACCTTTTCTGTGAATATACTTGTGTTGAAGCTACGCGTTTAGATTGGTGGTACTAGGTTTGAATACCAATATGAGGGGGAGGGATGGATGCAAAAGGGAACTCTCAACTGATGATTACGTTTGGTGATAGCGATGAACACATTTATGCCCCCCTGTTGGAGATCAGAATTCATGGGCCGATCCACCGTTTATATCACTTATTGACTTTGTCAGTACTAAACAATCAGGAAGTGGTAATTACGTAAAATTCATTAAAATGCCGTCTCGATTTGGCTAGGATAAACTATAAAAACTTCCAAAATTGAAATTGCATAACTGAACAATTTTGAAACACTACGCAACAGGAGCAATTTAATCCGGACAGACCACTTGAACGAAAGAGAAAAATATTTTATCTGAAACCGTTCATAAAAATCAAGCAACACTGTTGAGACAAAATGGGAAGTTACCAGGTACTTTCATCATTTTAAGAAAGTTGTCAAGGAACAATTAATTCGAAAAGTCCCTACTCTTCTCTAATCTGGATAGTCAAAAGATAAAAAAAAGCGGATGCCTCAGGGAAACGAAAAATAATTAAAATTGTGATACTACCGTATAACGATAGACGACAAGTACCCGATTTCATAAATCGAAATAAATTGGACAGTAGAACAATAAATATTCAGACTACAGACGCATCAATACCAATTGCATTCGCCCCGCAAATATTTAATTCTATAGAAATAAATTATTCAACTAATGAGACAGAGGCATTGCCCATCTCATAAAATATCGTCAAAAATTATTCACAAGTTCAAGCCACGTATTAAGGCATATAAAGCTTGGTGTTATGTAATCATCTGGGAGAACATTCAAAATAGGAAGCAAATCAGAAATCTACATTTGAAGCAAGTAGACGACCAAAACCGGTCGCGGACACGTTATACCACTATAAAAATTCAGGAATTAATAATCTCAAATCTAAAAATACAGAAGTTGCATCTTATACAGACCTGCTAACAACAGTTGGCACCACACTACAGGACGTGAGCACTTTTTCTCCAACTCTATAAGGTATCCCATCTGTATAACGTTTCAAGTGTCAGACAAGAACGAACATATCTGGATTATGATCAACTTTTTTTTTTTTTAAATTTAACAGATAATATGATACTTCAATAACCAAGTCACAAATCAAAAAAATTAGTGGTTCACTAGTGAAGTGATCCGGAGAGATGTAGAACTATATGTTCCAGCGGCGACAGCTCTACGTAAAATTTTTATAATGATTGTTATATGTTGTTATTACGTTGAATAGTTTACAGATTGATTTTTACAATTTGAAGGACTGAAGGACTTGTATAACTAAAATGGCCGCCGGTCCAGTTTCATTCTAATGTTTTCGATTTTCGGTTCCCTTTGTTTATTAACGATGGCTTTTCACTTCGTTAGCAATTCAAGTTCAAAAGTTAAAATTGATGTAAATGCAACACATTTTTATACCCCTGTGGGCTCTTTCTGCTAGCTTTTGTGCTCCGCAGCAATGGTTGTGCTGGTTTGATTATTCTTGATTTTTGTTTTCTGTTAGTTCGGCTTTTCCATTCTTCCAACTTTTCTTTTTTTTGCAGCATGGTCCAACCCACCTCATCGGCCTTGAGGATTCTCCAGTGATCTTGGGCATATTTGTTTCGTTTTGGAATGCCTTTTTTATCTGCTGTTCTATCGAGAGTTGGTGGACCAGTTTACCCCGGTTTAATTATTTTTTACCTTTATATTTATTGGATCGAATTGGCTTCATTCGACCGACACTTTAAATGATCGAATTGTACATTTCAAAACACAATGAAAACTCTTTAACCTGGAATTCAGCGGCAGCGAAATTTATTCCCGACTTTAGGAGTTTTTTCGATCTTAGCGATTTTTCTGGCTTACATATTTTTGTTGGAATATTTCTACGTCTGTCAAGATTTTTAAATGAATAGGTGCATTATTTGTAGGAATTCAAGTTAAATTGATAACGATTGGAAATATGCATAAGGGAAACAAAAAAGAATTACCTCTAGGCTTCATTTCCTCTAGCGAGGAGTTAACGTATTTTTTCTCGTTAGATTGAAAGGAATTTTAAGAGGAGTATTTGTGTTGAGCCAAATAATAATCCAGTATTTTGAAAGTTCCACACTTCAACTATAGATTCCACATAATAAAATTTTTCAACAATTGAATTTAAAAAAAAGAAAAAAATTGGAAAATTCCCACAAACAGAAATTAACCAATTTGGAGATTTGAAAGTTTTACTATTCAACACTTTGGGATTTGAGCAAAATAATTGTTCGGTCTTAGGACCGTAGTAACTTTATCAAAAAAATCTAATTTTTAATTTTAACATTTTTCAGTAGTTTCCAAATTGTATAGGGTTCAATTAAAAATTTTCGAACCCATAATTTTACAAGTTCCTCTTTAAAAATCTGCTCCCGAATTAGAGCCAAATATTAACAAAATAAATATTGCGCAAGTACTAATGACTTTCTAAATATTTGGTAGTATTTTGGCATGCAAAGTGTTAAGAAAGTAATTATAAATAAGTTTAATTACCTTTCGTATTAAAATAAAAGTCCAACTATACAAATAAAATTATAATTTTACATTATACGCTTTCTTAACTACTACTTAAAGCTGTAATCATATTTAAGCTGCCAATACACAGACACAAACATATTTCTTAGTGCAAGCCATTCAAAAATGTCGAAATGTACATATCTCGCGTCTTTATATCTCGTACCCACAAATTCATTATAATTCAGTTCATTACTTCGTTATGCTTCTTAATTTTCGGTTATTATTTACTTACGTTTAAGCTTATACAAATACAAGACAAAAGTTTCTTTTTTGTTATAACATTGATATAATGTAAGATGTGTATATATGAGGCGTTCAAGAATTAGTTGAAGAGGAAAGAAAAAAAAAAGTGGGGAGTTTTGTTTGGCTTTGTACATCCGAGTAATACGTTTTATAGAACAGAAACGAGTGCTGCAGTCTTATATGTATGTATACCTATGTACAATTTTAAAAAGAAAGGCGTGGTTTTCTTTCGTTATTTTGAATTTTGTTTTGTGTTTAATTTTGGTCGACTTTAATAATGCAAAAGTGGTTGGACTGAAGAAATTGTTAAGAAATATGAAAAGGCGTTTCTGAATTAGTCGACTGTGAAGGAGAAATTTGTTCGAATATTTGATGTAAATTAGGATACAAATTTCCAAAAATGCTTCCACATGTCATCCTGTACAACTCTATGCTGTACGTACAATACCCCAAATTCCCTCTCGATAAATTTCAAAATTGTATATTATTAAAATTATAATGGATCGCGCCTTTTGAGGCAAAACAATTGAAACATGCTATGTAATTGACAGTTAATTATTCATTTCAATTAATTTCCGTTGATTATTTCGCCATTATTCGAATTACTGCATAAAAGTACAATTCTATTATTTTCAATTAATTTTATTCAAGCGCAAAAAAAAAAAAAAATTAAGAAAATTTTCTTAAACAATACAATTATTTAATAAAATTAAAAAATTACACCATTTTATGTGTGGCTGTTGTTGTTGTTATTATTTTTAATTGTTTGACAAAACAAAACCAAAAAAATTTATAACGAACAAAAAATTATTATACACGACAGGTAATGCCCATATAAGAAAGGTGGGAAAAGAGGTGATTGGTACGGTAAAAGTAAAACATAAAAATATTGTATAATCTTAAGAAATTCTTTTGTTCCATTCAAAAAAAAAAAAAAACAGAAGCGAAACATAAAATTCACGGTGGTAAAATAATAGAATCTCACCGCACATTAAACCGTTAAAATTTAATTGTATTCATTTTTAACAACCATTTGGTTGAATGATGAATTACATAGTTACTATTCGCTTATTGTAAAAACCAAGCTATATACGTTTAAGTATCATTGAACATTCACATTCATTCTTCGGTCTCACATTATCAAAAATTTAAATGGCGTGGCCGAGTACAATACTAGAAATCTAATTTCGATTCACGCATCCATTTTTCAAATACATACGTATACAATTTTATATAACCCATTCGATTTCCTGCAGCAATTAATCAAAAATTTATAAAATATTTTCATTTATAAAATTACATTCAATTTAATTTATTAATTATAAATGAATTTTTTTTTATGGGCTAATATAATTAGATTTCTAATTTTCTTATGAATAAATTAGAATTTTAGATTTAATTTTTTTTTTGTTGAAAACAATATAAATTATTCATTAATTCGGTTTTTTTTTGTTGTTTTAATTTTTAGCTGTGAAGCTGAAAGAAACCATCGTAGTTTCTCCCCTTTCCTCGCTTTGGGGAGTAGGTAAGTAACTACATACCATATATACATAAATTAACTGTATATAATAAAATAAAATATGTACATAATATGGAAATTTTTATTGTGTGTAAATAAGAAATGGTGGATTTTTAAAAATATTACAAGGAAATTATGTGGTGGCCTAAATATTAATATTTTTATTTTTAAATTAGAAAATTTTAATTGCCTTAGGTTAGTTTTAAATTGATCACGTATTTCAGAAACTAAAATTAAAAATACAAACAATTGAAATGTTTCAGAATATCATAATTAATTTGATTTGCTATAATTTTTGTGTCGGATGTTTTCGGAGGAGGTATTTCTAATAACGAAGTAATTGTTTAGGGCAACATTTTAACATGGTGAGACAGTTCTATCCTATCGACACTAATGAAGTCGCAGCTTGAAGAGCATGAGGTTCTGAAATATTCTTAGCAGAAAACTTCTTGTAATAAATTGCAATGTCTTTTAAGTGTCTATACTCATCCAGTCTTTGTCGTATAACATTTCTTCTATGTATTGCTCGCTTCAAACAATGAAATCGCATTTGTGAATTTTGGTAACATCCATTTGTAGCTGGCACTGCATAAAATATTTATGTTTGGTAGCAAGCTTTTTCCGTCATACGCTCTCCTAATAAGTTATAATGCAAGTCAATTTTTTCTTGATTAACTCATCCAGAAGGAACACAGAGCAATGAGTTTGCCAAGATGGTTGTAGGCGACTGTCTTTCTATAACGATTGTGTAGTGTTAATTTTATCTAAGGTCCATTCTTTTAATAGCTCGGAGTTATGCTTATTTTTATTTTTTATTCTATCGTGCAGACTTAAATCAATAAATATTCTCTTATTGGGTTTGTGCGAAATTACTGTGGAGATCATTGGTAGACTCTCTAAGTACCTAGCGTTCTCGGAGAAAGCTGACTTGACTAAATCATTGGTGTTACCTTCCTTTATTTCCTTTCCGAATCTAGTATTATTAAATATGTTTTTGGCAATGTATACATAGTTGAAAAGTGAAATTTTATGTTTCATAGGGATTTCTCCCGCTTCTGCAATGACTGCTGTGAAAGGAGTGCTATTGGTTAGACCCAAGACTAATGTTAGTGCTGAATTCATAATTTTTTGTAGTTTTTCAATATGAATTCTTTTTTTTATTGTCCATGACGTATATCTGATTCTACTTTCCACCAGACTTCTGTAGGTAACTAGGTAACAATATTAATGGGTGAGCACCTCCTTTTTTTCTTGACAATATTTTTAATATGTTGATTACCCCTTTACAAGCATCGATCGGTATTGCGTTTTGCTTATTGAATTTGAATTTACTATCTATTGTAATTCCTAATAGTTTCTTTTACTTCTTCTATTCTCATATTGTTCGCACTTATGTTTAATACGTTCAGATACTTATGCTATGCAATAAAACTATGTAGTTAGTTTTACTACCATTTATTGAGAGGTTTAACTTTCTTAATTCTTCTATGAAAATATTAAGCTTTAAATTAACCGTGTTATTAAGGTCATCTACATTATAATCTGATATTAAAATAATAAAGTCATCTGCATACTGAAGAATTTTTTTTTTTTTTTTCCTTTTATTTAATATTACAACTGATTTACAAATCATTTAGTAATTTATCTTTCTTAAATGAAGATTCACATTTGGCGGGCAGTAGCCCAATGGTTACTCCCGTTTGAATTTACATAGTAATTATTTTTCTCTATCTAAATTAAATACAACTGCCCAATTCCAAAGGTTTCTGCCTTTGAAGTCTTCTTACTGCATTGGTGGTATCCAACAAACTTCGTATGTCTGCATTTTGGTGCCGAGATATCCGCTGAATGTGTTTCTTCGCATGATTTTGTATTTCTTCACTTACATATTCCATGTTTAAGTCCCTATGGAGGTTATCATTTCTAATGTACCATGGTGCGTTTACAATGCCACGCAGCACTTTGTTTTGAAAACATTGAATCATTTGAACATTTGTCTTCTTGGTACAACCCCAAAGTTGAATACCGTAGGTCCATACTTGTTTAAGTATTTGCTGATATAATAGCAATTTCTTATGTATTGTAAGCTCAGAGTTTCTACCTAATAGCTAATACATTTTCCTATATTTAATGTTCAATTCTTCTTTTTTCTTTTTAACATGCTCTTTCCATCTAAGCTTGCAATCGAGAGTCATGCCGAGGTATTTGGCTGTATTTGCATTTGGAACCGGCCTTGAATTAAGTTTCACTGGAATCCAGTTAACTTTCTGGTTCGTGAAGTTTACGTGAACCGACTTTGCTTCGTTTAAGCTAATGCGCCATTTCTTTGTCCAACTACTCACTGTGTCGGTTGCTTTTTGAAGTTTGGTCGTTGCTTCTGATATACACTTTCCAGTCGCCAGAATAGCTGTATCGTATACAAATGTTGCTATGGTGGCACCTTCTGTATTTGGCATATCTCTGGTCTACAGGATGTACAATATAGGACCCAGTACGCTACCCTGTGTTATGCCTGCTGATATTCTCTTTAGTTCAGAGTACTCTTGGTTATATTTTACACGGAAATGTCGGTCTGCGATATAAGATTTAAGAATTTGATAGAATTGCTTAGGTAGATCTCGATGCAATTTAAATTCAAGTCCTTGGTGCCAAACTTTGTCGAAAGCTTGTGCTACATCTAAGAAGATGCTGGAGCATATCTTCTTATTCTCAAGTGAGTCTTCGATTATATCCGTTATTCTGTGAACTTGTTCTATCGTAGAGTGATTTTCTCTAAATCCAAATTGGTGTGGTGAAATCAAATTTCTCTCTTCTATTATTGGCTTGAGTCTCTTGAGCAGTAATTTTTCAAATAATTTTGAAATTACAGGAAGTAGTGAAATCGGTCTGTATGACTTTTTATCGTTCGCTGGTTTGCCTGGTTTGGGGATCATAATTACTTCAGCAACCTTCCATCGCCGTGGGACATATTTTAGTCTGAAGACAGCATTGATAATTTGAACCAATTTTCGTAGTCCCTTCTCGGGAATGGCTTTTTCGACTTGTCCAGTAATTAAATCATATCCTGGAGCTTTTTTTGCGTTCAAATTACACTTGATCTCATTTTTTAATTCCTGTAATGTTACACATCGAATATTATATTCATCAATTTTGCTAATTGTTATTATGTTTTCGAATCGGTGTCTTTGGCGTCACGGGTGGCGTTGAGTTGTCACTCATCTCTAAATGAGATGGGTGAGCATTTCAACATCCAGGTAGTCTGGGTCCCAGGTCACTCGGGCGTCATGGGGAACTGCAGGGCAGATGAACTTGCTAGGCATGGTACGACTCTCCAGCTGCAACCGGAAAGGGCAAGTCTGGGGAGGCCTATCACAGCGCTGAGACAAGCACTTGGGAAGCAGGCGCTATCCTCAGCGGGGGAAAGGTGGTCTAACGCCCTCACCTGTAGAGTTGCAAGACAAGTTTGGCCAAAGCTGGACTTGGGGCGCACTAGGGCATTAATATCCTTACGAAGACGTGAATTAAGAACGGTCGTAGGAATTCTCACGGGACACTGCCTTTTTGGAGAACATGCAAGAAGGCTGGGTCTGGAGGCTAATGACTTCTGCAGAAGCTGCTTGGACGAAGAGGAGGAAGAGACGTTGGTCCACTTCCTTTGCTCGTGTCCAGCATTGGCTTTCAGAAGGCACAAACATTTAGGTAAGTTCAGGATGGACTGCCTCTCGGATCTCGAAAACATTAAAGTGCGGGACGTCTTACGCTACATAAGTAGCTCAAAATGGTTCCAATAGGGGTAAAAGGGGATACATCCTGTGGTATCACAATGGACCGTCACCGGTCTAAGTGTGCGTAAGCAGCCACTCCAACCTAACCTAACCTAACCTATTATGTTTTCATCTGCTGTTTGCCTAGGTAGCGGTTGAAAGGTGTCTTCCAAGTGAGCTGCAAATAAAATAGTTTTTTGCTTGTTACTTTTGGCCCAGGTTCCTTCCCCATTTTTAATAGGTGGCACATGCATTTTAGTTCTTTTTAATCCCTTTGTTGCTTTCCAAAGAGAGTAATCAGTATCTTTATGTTCGGTGAGACCATTTAAGTACTTGTTGATAGTTTCATTCTTAATTTCTTTTATAAGTTGTTTTAGTTTATTGCATAGAAAATTGAGGATTTTTTTGTTTTCCGGGGCGCGTGTCCTTTGCCAGGTTTTTCTTGCCTTCCGTTTCTCTCTAACTAACTCCCTGAAGAATGGTAAGTTTATCGTCGTTAAGTTTATATAGTTCAGCTGTGTAAATATTAAAGAGGTCCGAACTCAACGGATCTCCTTGCGGTATGCCGTCACTAGAAATCTTTGTCATAACATTATCTCCCACCTCAAAATGAATTACTCTATTAATTAATGATTGATATATCCAGTTGATATACGTTTTGTTAAATTTGAATTTTTGCATTATTTGTATTAATATTGTACATTAGCCTCCACGTTGTCGAATGCTTTGATAATATCTGTCGTGATAGCTAAAGTGATTTTTCCCCTTCTTTTATTCTCTTCTGCGATGTACACGAATTTATTAATCATATCCGTAGCTGAAAGATCTTTCCTGAAACCAAAGCTGAAGTCCGGCAGAATCCTTTCATTATCCACGAATCTATTTATTCTATTTTTAAGCATTTTGCTTGTTATCTTCGCCATGGTTGAGTACAGGTAGATTCCTCTATAATTTTCTACTTCATTGATATCTTTTCCTGGTTTCGGAACCGCTACTATCTTAATTCTTTTCCAAGACTCTGGATAGACTTGATTTTTCCAAGCTTTATTTAAGTGATTCATAACGATCTCGATATGGTTCTCTGGAAGGTTTTTTAATATGTTGTAAAAGATTATGTTTAGGCCTGGCGTTGATATGCTACTGTTTGTAATAATATCTTTGATTTCATCTTTATCAAATTCCTCATCCAAGACTTCCTTTTCCTTAATTTTACTTCGATTATTTTATAATTCACACCCCCATAACCATCACCTCTATTTTTAATAATAATTTTGAAATTTTCCATTTTGATTTTATCCTCCCCTCTAGTCCATGTTTCGTTCACAAATGTAATGTCAATTTCACTTTGGTTTATGTAATGCTCTAATTCCTCTTTGTTACATTTGAGACGTCTTATATTTAATTGCAATATACTAATGCTAGGCATCATCAACAGCGTTGAGTTTGGTTTTGGTTTTGGATTTATGGTTAATCACTTTATCCATTTCCAGAAGTTTCTCCAGAATTTCCGTCAAGACAAGATCCGAAGCAGGCATCTTTGGATCTCCGCCTAGATAGCCCTGAGTCAGCGTCTGAATTTTTCTGTTGATGAGTATAATTTTATCTTGGTTTTCCTTGACTTCCCTCATTTCCTCTTTTATTTTTCCATTTTCTACTTTTATATTTGTTTTAAGTGTTTCTAATTCTGTTTTGATTTTGTCCAGCTCCTTGTTGTTGATTATTGTCGGAAGCACCGGAAAATGTTCACTATGAATATTAAAAATCTGCACGTGTTTCATTGACTATTTTTTTGATATTTGTTCTCTCCCTATTTGCTTTCCAAATTTTATCGTTTTTATCTTTCCTTTTTATTTTTCAAGATTGATTTCTTACTAATCTGTTATTTAAAATTTCATTTTTCACTGATTCCACTTTCCTTCTGCTTCTCAGATTATGCGATTTTAAATCCAAATTCGCTTCACTCATGCGAGCCCCACTGGCTCACTTTATATTAAAGAACGTATTCTTTGGATCTAATTGCTGATATTTCTAATCACTAAAATATATTTTATCACACCACTTTTATTTGACTCAAATTTTATACTATGATTCACTAATTTAATTAATAATTATCAATGAACTAATTGCACTCCTAAATTAATACTGTTCTTCTCGAACGTTTTAGTAGGAATGATATGGGACTTTGTAAAGACGTCTGTCCAACTTATTTTTATTACAGTTTGAATGTCATTCTTTGTTTTGGCCCTCTTTGTTCTTAAACAAGCCTTTAATTTTATTTTAAATAAAATAAACACTAATAATCTAAAACCAACCTGTGTTTATCCATTCATCTCGTTTTTCTGATAAATTTTCTTAAAGACTTACGTGGCGCCGCTAAAAATGGTAATTAAGTGATACATTTCTATAATACGTTTAATTGATATGTTTAATAATTACCACAAACATTGAATACGTTTCGCTTGGAATAAATTATATGGAAGTCTTTTTCACGTTTCTTTTGTTTTCCTTAACACAAAAAAACGTGAAGTTAGCCACACATTCGATCTTTTATTAAAAGCGAAAAAATTACGATTTCATTTTCGAAAACAGGCTACTTGGTTTTTTTACTATAAAATATTTTTGAAATTACCTATGCTCCTCGTTCATTAGACATCTTTTGCTAGTTGTTGCAGTTAAAACATTAGTGAAGCTTTCAACCATCTGTGAACTACCATTGGGTCTCCGGTGCTAGATGGTAGTTACAGGAATTTTAAATGAGTTGAGTTTAAATGACCAAAGTACTTTTCATACCAGGCGGCCCCGCTTTGAGCTTCAAAAATAAAAATTCTTTATTTAGATAGTTTAAAAAAATCAAAATATACTCGACTGCAACATTTTAAACTAGTATAAAGCGGTGTATTTTGTCAACGTTTTTTTTTCGTAACTTGCGTAAGTTTAGCACATTTTTTCTGGGGTTTGGTCATTTGGTGTTTGTATTTGGTACCTTCTTGAGGGTCGAAGTCTCAGAGAGCAGCTTACTTTAAAAAACCATACATTCATCTTTCCATTGGGCGGGCTATACTTCATTTTATAGTCGCCTAAGGTAATAAATTATAAATTAATAACTGAAAAGCTTACCTTTAGCATAATGGACATTTTCGAATTCAGAAAACCTAATTATTTTATTTGTCATTTAGTCAGTTTGATTTAGCGAATTTTATATCAGTAAAGCAAAACACATGCATGATAAAGTTTATAAATATATTGTATACAATTTAATAATAACTTGTATTACATGATTCATAATGCAAGGCTTGCATTAAAAATTAAAGTTATTTTTTTAAGTGTGTATACCTTTCCAACTTCAAATTGAAAATAATTATTTTCAAATTTAAAAATTATAAACTCACAGTGTACAACAATATTTATGATCAAAATGTTATTAATATATTGTTCATATATGTGAATCATCAAACCTTGTACAATTTGTTTAATATTTTCAAGCCATTACAGGCGAAATTCGGTTTGGGTCAAATCTGTCCCATTTTCATCTGCTAAAATCTTTGGCATTACAGTCACTAAATCTCGTTTAATAGAACCCTTAAGTGCCGACCAAGCAAATTCTATGGGGTTTAACATTGGGCTGTATGGGCCTAATCTTAATAACCGATGATTAATAAATTCACTTTGAAGAAACTTATTTTTTATATTTGCCCCGGAAAGGAGATTAACACTAGAAGGACTAAAAATTTTGTGTGCCCAAAAGCAGTCAAAATGACTTGAGTTTACGTTTTTCACAAATATTATTTGTTTTATTATTATGGCCAAAGTTGTATTTGACAAATTCTACATTTGTTAGGACGGCTTGTATTTGATGTTGTTGCAGTTGACCTTTGTTGGTGTTCAGGTTCTGGTAAATTTTTCGGTGTTGCATTTCTATATTCGGTGGAAAGCTGCTCTGCCAATTCAAAAAAGAAATCTTTGCTTTGTATTTGTATTTCAGATTTTTTTTATGTAGGATCCAAGCATTTGTAGCAACCAAATCTAAAACATTGAAAACTATTTGTAGGGACCATCTACGAGAACTAATTTTTACTGTATATTTTCTGGTCATTTGATCGGTCATATCAACACCAAATTTTGTGCTTTTTATCCCTTTTATCAATTTTCACAAATTTAATCTTAGAACTTAGAAGAACCACTCTACGTATATTGTAAGAACACAATTCTTTGATTTATATAGCACGGTGGAAAAACGATTGGCTGCTTTCGGTGGTTTCTATTTGTTTCCTCTAATAGTTCCTACTAGAGTTGTGTTTTTAGCCAATAATTTATTGCACATGCAATTACACATGCTAGTAAAAAAGTTATCCGTCGTAATATTTCTTTCAAAACCTCTATAAGGCTGGACAAGTTTCAAAACCACGTATTCACCTGTATCACAGATGGCGGTTTTCCAGGGATAACAGCTGCAGTTCCGATCTCCTGAAAGGTTTTTTAAGCTTCTTCTGGGCATATTGATGATGTTTTCATTTTCATCATCGGTAGTCGATTCTTCATCGCTATCTTCAATTGAATCTTTCAAGTGCTATCTTGAAAAATTGGATTGGAATTATTTTCTTAACCTTGATGATCCATCTTTAGCTCTTAATCAATTTTTGACCATTATTTCTGATATACTAGAACATTGTACACTTTTAGTCGGGTAAAAACCAAACGTTTACAACCTTGGATTTCTTTTAACCTTGCCAGTCGTATTAACAAGGTAAATAAATTGCGCAATAAGTTGAAAAAATGTCCTGGTGATTCAGTTCTTCGGGATATCTATGTTAGTAATTGTAACCAAATTAATGCTCTCATTAAGAAAGAAAAAAAATGTATTATTCCAATCGTTTCCTTGTCAATCGTGGAGATGTTAAAAAAAACTGGAATCTCGTGAATGAAATTCTAACAAGGAAGCCTAAGATTTCTTCGATTAAAAGCATTCTATCTGAAAACGGGAAGCTTATTACTAGTGGTTTAGAAATTTCCAATGAGTTTAATCATTACTTTACGAGTGTTGCTAGTAAATTAAGAGCAGAGTTTAAATCGTGTAACTCGTCTGTTAATTACGATTTGCCTTATGATTATTGGTGTACTACTTTTTTTATGACTCCCGTATCCAATTATGAAATTATATCCATCATTAACTCGTTGGAAGCGAAGCAGTCAGTAGACAATGATGGTCTTAGTAATTATATATTGAAAGTTATTGTTAATTATGTCAGGCCCGTTCTTACCCATATTTTCAATCTTTCTTTCGTACAAGGAATCGTCCCTGAAAGACTGAAAACTGGTACTATTATTCCGTTGTTTAAAAAAGGCAATCGTAATGATAAAGGCAATTATAGACCTATAGCCTTGCAGCCAGTAATTTTGAAAATTTTAGAGAAGGCAGTGAAAAACAGAGTCATTTATTTTTTAGATCAGAATAACTTATTAAGTAACCATCAACATGGATTCCGTCAGGGCAGGAGTACCGAATCGGCCTTGTTGGAATTTTTGAACACAATTCACAGCGGACTAAACATTGGTAAAGCTTGTGCTGGTTTATTTATTGATGCTGCTAAAGCCTTTGATATGGTTGACCATAAAATTCTTCTGAATATTTTATATGATATTGGTTTTAGGGGAGTTGCTAACAAGTGGTTGGCGTCTTACCTTGCCAACAGATCGGTTCGAATTAAAATTAATAACACTTTAAGTGAACCAAAATTTGTGGACGTTGGTGTTCCGTAAGGCTCAGTATTGGGCCCTCTGCTATTTCTGATCTATACTAATTCGGTTTTTAAACTTAAATTGCATGGTCTTTCTACTGGGTTTGCCGATGACATAGAATTAGCGTACACTGGCAAATCTCCTAATGACGTCATTTCTATGATTAATTCTGACCTGAAAGTCTTACATGTATGGTTTGATAAGCATTGCTTAATTCTAAGTGATAAAACAAAATATATGTTGTTCAAATTGACTGGCACAATATCAGCAGCAAATGTTAATCAGGTAATTTTTCATAATATTTCCAACTGTGCATCTACTGGGTGTCATTCTGAGTGTATTAATATTGAATTAGTCAACGAGTTTAAATATCTTGGGGTTCATTTAGACGGTAATCTCAGTTGGAAAAGTCATGTCTCTTCTTTAAGACGTTACTTGTCATCTGCTTCAAGAATTTTTTATCTCCTGCATGATTTTTCACTGGTTATGTCTAAATTGGAATATGGTTTATCATGTTGGGTTGGGTGCTGTCCAACTACGTTACTTGATTTATGTGTGCAACAGAAAATTATTTTGAGAATTTTATTGAGAAAAAGCAGATTTGAGTCATCTTGGCCTCTATTCACGGCTAATAATATCTTTTCATTTGTATGTTTATAAGGTTTTAAGAATATTTTTTAGGCGTAGTGGGCAACAAACTATAAGGAGTCTTATTCGGTACAATATTCGAGGTAACCATAGTTTTCTTTATAATATTCCCCGATTTTTTACTGACCACTTTCGACGCTATATCCTTGTTACTGCTCCAGTTTTTTTCAACGCGTTACCTATTTGTATTAGAGGGCACATTCATTCCAAATCATTTCTATCCAAAGTTAAAAAAAGGCTTCTTCAAACGGCTGACATTACATTTCTTTTTCGGGTTGTTAAATAAATGATTTCTATATAATGGGTATTTTTATTTTTGCTTCACTGTGATAACTGGTTGTTGTAGATTTTGTGATTATGTAATTTATATGTTTATATTTGTCTTGTATCGTTATTAGTTTAGATTTTTAGTTTATAATTAGTTATTAGATATTTTTTTTAGTAATTATATATTTTGCTTTTTTTGCTTTTTATAACGGATCACTTTTCACTTAGGTTGGTTAGCTTTTTCAATAAATCACTTCTATTCGACATTCCTTTCATGAATTTAGGGCCCAAATAATACAAAATGAACAATATTTTAACTTGTTAGAATAATTTTCACTGCATAGACATAATAATCAAAAAAACTACTGGCTGTTAACTGAGCAAATACAACTAATCTAATGCGTGTTGAAATCAAAATGTTTATAGACTTTTGTACCGGGAATTTGAAAAATAAAGTATGAGTTACAAAATTAATTAAATTTATGAAATTCAATAATAAAATTCATTTAAATAATTAAATTTCCAAAGCAGTCAAAATGACTGCTTTTTGGCTATCTAGTGTTAAGATCTCGATGCCTTTTGAAAACTTAATTTCATAGGACTAATTATATATAGAGACAACGGGCCTTTGAATATTATATCTAAGTCATATAATGAATTGAGTAAGTTTTGTGATTTTAATATGAGTTAATGTGAGACCAGACGATAATTTAAATGGTTATAAATTGCTGTAAAAACAATCAAGCGAGAAAGAGAAACAAACTAATTATAGTGTAGACAACACTGTACATACAAATTTTTGGTGTATGAAAAAAATCTTTTAAGTTAAAGTATGCAAAAGCAAAACGGCAAATAAATTATCTTTGACAATAAAAAGGTGTGTGATATGTGAAAATGGCAAAAAGATCTGTCTGTCAAGAAAATAAAATTAAAATTGAAAGGATTTTGATAGAATTGCTCTATTTAAATTGCTACAAAATTGAGCAATACAATTTTAGACCAAGTTTTCATGAATTTATTTGAATTTTTGGCTATATATATTGTATACACTCACTCTTATAAATATTTTGTATCAACATTATTTGGCCTGTTCTATTTTCTTTTTAATCATTGGAACAATGCGAAAAACTAGCCAGTGCCAGAACACCATAATGTTAAATTAAAATTGTACTGGAACTTATGGTTCCTAATTAATTTTTTATTAAAAATAAAATAAAACAAAAATAAGAAGAACATCTTCAATTGACACGGAGCATTATTAATTACCATTACGACTGGTGATTGATATTTAGTATTTAGTAGACAATTGCTTGCTGGATTTTAAAGGCTCCTATTCTTACTTCGAGATGAAGCCCCACATTACATATGCATCCTATCGTATAAACATTGACGCCACAGCAGCTTGCTGCAATATATCTAAAAAAACTTCCTTTTTTTGAATCGTTCTTTTTGTGCTTGATATGAAAAGATTAAAGTTCGTTTCATCCATATATATGATTGGTCGATTTTCAGATTGATATGCTATCAGTTCTTCAATATATTGACATCATTTCTTTTATTAATTTCATTATTCGTGTTTTCTGGTTCCCTTCGAATATTCTTTAGTGTTAAAAGTTAACTATCTAAATGCTTGCACACAAATTCCACGGATACATCAATCTGATACGTCTGGATAAGTTTCTCTTTCATTTGCTTTAAAGTTATGCTTGTATTTTGTTCACCACATTGCTTCATAAAATTACGATGTTCGTTATTTACTTCTTCTAATCCCACCTCGTTGCTTTTCAGGCACGTTCTGTCCATTAACCAACCTATAAGAAGTTTTCGTTTTCACTCCTAATGTTTTTTTTTTCGGGCGTTCTCCAATTTCCACCGTTCAGCTTCCCTTTTCTTAATAGACGGCATTTTAAGCGCAAAAAAATTATTTTTATATATCAACAATACAAAACTAAGAATAAAAAAATACTGATAGTACAACAAATGAAAAACTTCACACATTGTTCTATCGTGACCGGCTTGCTACCTTATCATTTTTAAATTTGAACATGGTTTTACTTCGGTCTAAAACGACCAAAGTATTGAAATTCTGTCAAAAACGATCAACAATTTGGTTGGTCCAAAACTACTTTTCTCGACGTTTTGAAAGTCCCTGAGTCTAAAAAAAACCAACCTCTAGATCAACCGGTCTAGATCAACCAATTATTATAAAATTTGACAATTGCCTTGGAAATGGGATTCTAAAATGATTTTTGGATGAAGTTCTGTAATATGGAAAAGTATGAGGGAGCTTGCCTATTTCTCAACCGATTATGGTGAAATTTGACATATGCGATGGAAATGGGATTCTACTCGTCGGTGGTCAGGCACATATATTATTAAGATTACGCTGGGATTGAATTGGAGGTTGAGTTGGAGATTGAGTTGGATATTGAGGTTAGATTGTAAAGGGATTAAGGGATGATGGGTTCAGTTAGTGATTGATTGATTCGGGAGTTAGTTTGAGTTGATTTGATATAATATCATGAGCGCACCTAATACAGCCCGAAGTTCTCATCACCTCGTGAGGTTTCAGCCATTAATATTTTCCAATTTGAAGTTGGAAAGGTATAGAACAATTGTTGTTGTAAATTTACTATAGCGAAAATTATAAAAACGTTTCCGAAACGTTTGATTCACTTTTTTGAATTCTCTTAAAAATCCAAAGTAGAAATGTTTAATAGGTCATTCAAATTGAGCAATATGCTGGTGTTAAATTTACTGCATTGATGTTTAATATTCGATCCGTAAATGTTTCATGAAACGATACAGAATTACTTGTCGTTGATGCTTTGAGTTTCTTGGCTGCCTGGGTGGATTTGCGATATTCGCAAATTTATTTAAAAATTCTTATTTTTCAGGAAATCAAGATATGCGGTTTAAATTAAGGGACTTTTTGTGTATTTCTTATTTGCTAGGTTACGCAGAGCGTTTATTTGAGCTGTGCGGAGAAATTTGTCGTTTCTAATTTAATTTTGTTGACTGATTGTTACTATTATAGGCTTTAGCAAGAAATAAGTATTCGTTTCGGAAATAATATGGTTTACTCCCAAGCAAATGTATTCAACTGCTTAACAGTTCTGATCAGATTGTTGTGTAGTTCAATTGCGTTCATATTGTGTTGACCAATCTCAGCTATTTTACTTGAAATCGCGTATATATTATGTACATATAAATAATGTAAATGTTATTTTTCCACAGAGATAGCCGGATAATAAATTTAAAGCGAAATAGTAATTTAAAATGTTATCCTAGACTTAAGGTAATACCTATTACTCCGCCTAATGTAATGCATAAAATTCGCTCAACCGCATCCAATAATTAAATTAGGTAAATCAAAATAACCGACAGCTGATATAAAATTTAAATTTCTAGCATATTTTTAACTCTTTTCAAAGACCACCATCACACAAACCATTGTCGAATTAGTTAAACTATTTTATAAAACACATCATTACACTCGACGAAGACACAAAACAAAACCATTTAAACAAACAATAGGAATAACAACAAATAGAATTAGAAATAACAGAAAATTGAGGTTAAATAAAACAGAAGAAAACGATAACAGAGAAAATTTGAAACAACAAAAACTGAAAGAATCGGTAGATGACTTCAAAATGATAACATTCTTAAAATGTTGAATGATGAATGATGATGTTGGAAATTTAGTTATTTCGTTATAGTTTTCGAGATAATAAGCGTTTCGTGTACGGGGTCATCGAATGAGCGTGAGTACCTATTTAGTAGTAATACGTGGTTAAATTTAAAACAAACAAAAAGCCACAATTAATATTCATAATCAATTGTATTTTAATTTTATTTCTAAATATTCTAATTACGTAATACATATATGTACATATACATGTAATTGAATCATAATTTCATAATTAGGTGTATACACAGGCGGCTCTAAAAATGAATTTATAATTAATTGAATTCGGAAAATGCCAGCCGGTAAATAAAATATTTTTAAGGTATTTTGATATGGTTGTAGTTCTTGAATTAAGTTTTTTGTTGTGCGCTAATTAATGATCATTAATTGGATAAAACAATTAAATATGTGCTTTTAAAAATGAGTATCTAACGAGGTTAATATTTATATAAATATTTATTCAATTTGCACACACATTTCCACCTGTGCCTGAAGAATTTAGAAAATATTATTTTGGTATAATTAAAATTTGTAAACCGTAGCTACATATACACATTTATGTATAGAGAGAAAACTATTTACCACTACAAGCGTATAGATTTTATGTTTTCGATAACTAACCTCATGATGATTGTAAAAATATTTGCATAATATTATACAAAACACGCAAACAACATTATAAATACATAGCTATAGCTGGAAAAACTATTTACAAGTAAAAAACAAAAGAGTATTTTCTACCTGCGCGATTATTGATAGTAAAGTAAAATTTTTAATAGAAAACTAGTAAATAGATTAACTGGTAAGATTTGTAAAAGAATTGCATGAAATACGGAAAACATTTTTTCAAAGTTTCCAAGTTTTTAAGTCAATCAATCATTTTATTGTAACTCTTATTTGTATTTTGTTGTTGGTCTGTTAGAAATGATTATAGATTTGTATTAAACGTGCGGTTGTGAGGTTATCATATCTCATGTGTGTTTGTACTTTCCTATATATAATATGTAATAATTTATGTTTATAGTCTAAATTTATGAATATAATGTTCAATTCAAAAACTAAAACGAAATGATTAACTATAATTGCGCAATTGATGGATAGACTGCAGATTGAATGAGTCTTACAAAACAGTTCTCATGCGCGGAAAATTAAAATTAATTGGCTTATCGTGAGAATAATTTTTTTTTTAATTCTTTGGGTTATTACTAATAATATTTGTTGCTGTCTTGTATGGACTAATTTCTATAGATACCTAGTTATGATGAAAACAAAACGGTAAGCGTGCGCTTATTTTTCTACTTAATTATAAACTTTCATACTTTAAACAATTAAGTTAGAAGCATTCGAAGACACTCATAAATATTTGGTTACAGTATATGGGCATGTATTTAATTTAAATGTGCAAGTTCCAAGTTTTCCAAGTCTTTTCAATTTTAACATAATAATTTTAAATATTTTTTAATTCGGTAACGTAAGGAAAATATCTAAGTTAATTTGGTAGAACCATTGAAGTGTAGAACCATTAAAGTGATTCGTTGGATAGATGGAGGAGGATGTATCTGTTGGCAAATTCCATCACCAATAGTTAGTAACTAAGTCTTGAATAGTTCAGGCTGCGTTCAGATGTTAGTGAAATAAACATTATCCAACATGAAGCAAATTCTCGATAAACTAACCAATCGCTATTAGTAAGTCAATAAATATACATACATACATATATATATATATATATATATATATATATATATATATATATATATATATATATATATATATATATATATATATATATATATATATATATATATATATATATATATATATATGAATATATATATATATATATATATATATATATATATATATGAATATATATATATATATATATATATATATATATATATATATATATATATATATATATATATATATATATATATATATATATATATATATATATATATATATATATATATATATATATATATATATATATATTAGGGTGGCCCTGATTTTCGAAAGTTCCAATATCTAACGGGACACCCCCTATGTGAGGTTATGCTAAAAACTTAAACAGAAAAAAAATTGGGTGAATCGAAGATGGTTTAGAGGTCGCGACTTAAGCGCGAAGTTCGATAAAAATGGTATTTTTTTTCAAACGAACATAAAAATTATTTTAAAACTTTTCTCACTCTAACTCAAAATTGTAGTGAATATAAGAGATGATTACCTTTTTAAAACATCAAAGACATGAAAAATCGGTTCACAAATAGCGACTTTATGGCCAAATTTCAAAATACAAAAACTAGACAAATTATTACTATTTTTTTTTTATTATAAACGCATAATGTTTCTTCTAAACAATGATATTATGATTTAATTTTTATAATGAATATAATCAATTTAGGATGATCTTCTACCCATTAAGGATGTTTTCGAATGGGTTGGAATCTTCTGTGTGTAGTCCTTTACGACTTGTAGTAAATACTGCATTTCATCGTCATTTTTTGTTAATTTCTTATTATAATCTTGTATTAGGTTAACACCACGTTCTGCAATATCATTTACGACATTTATTTGACTAATAATCTTCATTCCGTTCTTGAAATTATCATCCTGAGGCCACATATCCGGATCTTTGTTTAAGAAATCTGTGGAAATCTTGAACCGTTTAAAAAAATCGCCAGTGTTTGCGTGTTTGGTGTAACAAAATCTGCCAGTTGGTTCGTAATGAATGTTTTCACATCATCAATTTTCAACTTGACGCGCTTACTAGACTCGGCCTCTACATCCCTCATCATATTCAACTGTTTCACCATTTTTCTTTTCTCTGCACTAGAGACGTTTTCATCGAAAAAAGTGAATGCGATGCTTTCGTCGGACAAATACCACAAATGACCACACATTTTATTTAGTACAGCCATCGTTAACTTTTCATAATGTGTTTTGTAGAAATAAATATCTCGTAAATAGTTCAAATCCAGCTTTGGTGCTTTAGTTGCTTTAGTGCAATGGAACCAAATTTTCACATAAAATCGTACGACAAAAATGCAAATGTACCGTAAATTCTTCTGTTCTTGTGCTGTTAATTTAAATTCTTCACGAAAGATAAATAATTTCAACGGTACTGCCCATTTTTGTTTTAATTGCCGCACACAATGTAATTTCACATATGTGATGTCGACAAGGAAGATATAATAAACTTCGTTCCAGTTTCTGCTCTAAAATAATAGCTACTCCATTTAATCTTCCAGAATTTGAATATGTGGTATAGAAGCTAGCCGCCACGACATGGTCAGCTACTCTCCAATCGATTAAGCTTTGGAAAACAGCCTCCACCATTTCCGAACCAGTTGATCTAGATCTTGATATTTTGGGAACGCCCATCTCCATCCATATGAGAAATAATCACCGGCAAACGATCCACGGTCTCCGTTCTAGATAACTCCGGGAGTAATTTTCCATCCCAATGTACTACGTAAACTTGAAAGTCGACTTAACTGATGCTGCTACTTCTACTCTATTTGTTTCACAAAGCCGCCTCAGTGTTGTTCGATTCCAAACGAGTTCATCAATAGAATGTCCAAAACTTTCGGCAACGGCACTGATTAAATGCATTGCTGCACGATCACTAATCTTTCACTTATCCAAAGCTGACAATATTCTAGGAGTAATAAAACATTTGCTTCCTCTAGGAGCTCCCTCTGCGCTTAGCACGGGCAAATCAATATTTTCGAAGCTCATGTCGTTATCAGGTATACTTTCGCTGTCACTCTCCGATGACGAAAATAATGCTTGTGAGTCTATTGGAATTGATTTATTTTTTTCTTCAAGATATCTTCGTTTACGATTTTTTTCTGCCTCCATACTGCGATATCAAAAATATCATCCAGTTTATTATTAAATGCATTTTCTCTTTTACGGTAAACTTTTGCAAATTTATTTTTATTCTTTAGGAGATTTTTTCACTCATCATGCAATTTTTCCAATTTTTCAATGGAATGTTGTTCTTTTTTCACTGGGATTCGTGCTTTTGACCAAAAAATAGTCACTTCCTGGATTGTCAGAACTGCACTTTCACGAATTGTTAATTTTACAGTACGGTGATTGTAAAAAAAAAGACACATCACTTGCTTATTTGAGGGTAACTTAGCACCAATAATTTGACAGTATACTCATGGCCAAGAAGATAAATTTCTCTAGTGGATCGTAAATTAGATGCCATTTTAATAAAACTCTTAAATAGACTAAATATAGTTATTACAAATTTGTGTCCTTTTTTCGCGGGATTTGGATTTAAACTGAAATTAATTTGCATTTCTCTTCTTTATATATTATATGATTGTATGAACATATTGACCATAGTAGGTCATAATTAATGCGGTATGCGGATTTAAATACAATAACTACTGAGATGATATTGATAATGACATCATAAAACGCAACTATGTTAAGTCCCTATGACTCATGCGATTTTTATGACATCATAAAATATTCCTTTGTTTAGTCGTTACACCTCATTGCTATTTATTTATTTATTTTTTTGTAGTTTTGAATATAAAATCTAGGGTTTTAAAAAATCCGTTTATTATTTGATTTTTTATTAGTTTAGAAAATTGGCAATATAGTCGCTATTTGTTAACCGATTTTAGACATCTTTGATGTTTTGGAAAGGTAATTATATCTTCTATTCACCACAATTTTGATTTAGGCTGTAAAAAATTTTTAAATCATTTTTCTGTTCGTTTGAAAGTGAAAAATTGACAAAAATACCGTTTTTATCGAATTTCGCGCTCAAGTCGCGACCTCTAAACCATCTTCGATTGACCCAATATTTTTTCTGTTTAAGTTTTTAGCATAACCTCACATTTCTAGGGGTGTCCCGTTAAATATCTCTACGTTTTTTTTGTCCCATACAAACAAGGACCACCCTAATATATATATATATATATATATATATATATATATATATATATATATATATATATATATATATATATATATATATATATATATATATATATATATATATATATATATATATATATATATATATATATATATATATATATACTATATATACTATATATATATATGAGTAATTTAATTTTAAAACAGCAAAAATTTTGGAAATTTGAACTTCATGAATTTTGATTTGATTTACTTTTGGTGTGTATTTAAAAAATAAAATAACATATTTTTTATTTTTTTGATATAGGGTGTGTATTGCGCACAGGATGGTCCCAAAGTTTTGCAAAAATAGTAAAAAAAATTCAAAGCCATATTTATTAATTAAAAAGTTTAAATTTTTTTTTTGTCTTAATTAGAGTAAATATCTAAATTAAAAATTCTTATAAAATTATAATTAAAATTAAATTTTTTGGATCGGATATATAACGGTAAAGTATTAATTGAGATATTAAACTAAATACCCCCATTATTTTTTTAAATTTTTTTTTTTGCTCAAAACAAAGCTTAACTAATTAGCTTTTGCATACTCAAATCTTGTGTTATTTTTGGTTTTTAAACCACACTAATTCAAACGTAAGGCACTCTAATCGTATGATAAACTTTAATATTTTTTCTCGTTTTTAATTTTCTTAATTTAAGCATTAAATTAGCATGAATCTCGTTTCAAGAAAGTTTTTGTTTTCACTTCTTCAAAATTTGTGACCATCTCGAACAAAAACACGGTTAGATGGTAGAATAAGGATCAAAACAATAAAAATATATTTGAAATATAATGTTCACTAATGATTTTCGAATTTGAAAATGATTTAGTTACAAATTTATTTTTTGTCTAAGGTATAAAACACTTTTATAGTAATTGCGCTTTGATAACGACATTCAAGTGTAATTTGACTTCATCATACTCTGCTTTCGTTGCATATTCAAAATGCATTGTTGATTTCCATGATCTACTCCATTCGTATAGCTGTTGTGGAGTTTGAATTGATCCCTTTGTTCAACTGTAGCGATAGGCACCTCTTTCACACGCCCCTTTACCGTGACCGGTAGCAAGAAAATGCCACTCAGCTGCGATGTTGAAAGCTTCTTCATAATGACTTAGATTAATTAAATTATTTTTATTTTTATATTGCTCCGTCAGACATATACAAAATCTTTTCGATGTTCGATGCTATTACTTTTGTTATAAATTGAATCATTTTAGTTTTGAAGAGATGTACTATGATGCTATCGTGTTCCATACAATTTGAAATAATAATGAAAGTAGCATGTCTCACTGAAGTGCTCTCAGGATCTTTGAAGTAAATAACGAATGGATGAATGATCGCTTGTGCATTATTCCAGTTATAACCTTGCACTGAATCGTGTACGATAAAAGCATAATTTGTACAAGCAGATCCCTTTTTTTGATTGCTCTTTCGATATAAAATGATGAGATATTAACTTGGTTAAATTATGAATATATTTTTCTATAAACTTTGTCATTTGGTCTTCTAATGTAACCAAACTGCATGTTTGAAGCATGCGTTATTGAAGCATTTACGCAACAATCCTTCAAATTCTTCCAAATTTTTAGAGCACACTTTACACTTTTTAATGTAACATTCTTGAATTTGTTCATCACCACACATAACGAATGAAATTAAATCTTTGTAATCTTTAAACGAGAATTTACTATTTTTTCGGGAGTGAACTGCTTTTATAGTACCTTATCGATCATCAGCTTCATGTTTTGGTGCATAAGACAAACATAAACATTATATTGATTGCTAGAACCCAATTTTATACAGTGGTTTGAACGTAGTTGTGTCAACTTTGTAAATCCTATTTTAACTTCAGGATGACGAAATTTAAACTCGATGTAGGCCTCATTTAGAAAACATAGTAATACCTCTTCTGAGTATTCTGAAGTACATCCTGCCTCCCCGGCATCATTCGACTTATTTCATCATCTTCAAAAAAGGTTTCTACTATGCTCCGTGCAGTATCTGATATCTTAGTTTTAGAGATACTGCTTTTAGTTATTGAAGAGAACGTACAATTATGTCTTTGAAGATCCTTGCAATGATCAATTAAATTTGGTAGCACCTTCTTTAAAATAATCTTGAGTTTCGTGATGTTTCATCTGCTTTGGTAGTAATATTAATAATTTCTTCTTGTCTTCATAATCTTCTTATCGAACTGGTATTTGAAATTATTCATAATCTCTTCATAATATGAACTCTTCTTTTCCTTTTCGGAGATTTTTGGTTCCTCGTCGCAATTTAGCTGCTTATAAATCGCTGTCGAAATTTCACTTGATTTTCGTTTAGGATATCTGGTCTTCTCACATAATTTTCTTTTTATTGGTAAGAACTGCTCCATCAAATGAGGTTGCACATGTTGGTTGATACTTTCAATTAATTCAAGCCGTTCTACTTTCCTTAATTCTGAATCTACTAAATTAAAATCTGCTGAGCTGCTTCCAGCAGTTTTTATCTGCAGTGTTTGTTGAATCCAATTTTGTTTATCCCAGGTTTGTAACACGTATTACAAATGAATAATTTTTTGTTTAATTCTCGAACTGGATTCAAATAGACAACCCTTTCTCTAGCGTACTCATTAACAGCTCTCAACTTATTATTGCACTTTGCACTAACAAATGGTTTACCCCAACGATAATATGAAGATTTTATCAAGAATACACTCCTCTAAGTTAAAATTTTAATAAAAATCCAGAAACAATTTTGTCAGATATTCACAACTAATATTTTTTTTATTACTTACTTGTTGTATACCTAATGGAAAAAATATATTTGTAAATTTAAAAAAAAATTTCCCCTTTGAAATTTACTACAAATGGCGTTTTTCACTATTTTTGCAAAACTTTGGGATCATCCTGTGCGCAATACACACCCTATTTTTTAAATATTACACGTACACCAAAAATTAAACAAATCAAAAATCATGAAGTTCAAATTTACAAAATTGTTGCTGTTTTAAAATGAAATTCTCATATATATATATGAGATATATATATATATATATATATATATATATATATATATATATATATATATATATATATATATATATACATATAGATATATATATACATATAGATATATAGGTTTCCAGCTAATATATTCACGCCTATCGTCTATCGCAATATCAAAGCACAAGATCAATATTTTTACAAAATATTTTTTATTTAAATTATATTGCGACCGTCTTGTACGAAACCCAAAATGCAAGAGATTTTCACAAACAAACAATTAACGTACTCGTACATCATCAAAATTTTATTTCCGTAAACCAAATATTTGATTGCCTTCATTATTACCTCAGGTTGAAAGAGATGTTTTGTGGAATTGCGTTGATACCAAATCCTACAACTTGGCTCTCCTGCGAATTAGGCCGACCCGGCCAATTACCCGTTTAATCTCGATGATCGTTCCGCTCGTCTTTCAAATCGTCTTTCAAAAATTTAAATCGTCTTTGTGTTTCCCGTACTACATCTTCATTATCTTCGTTAAATTTCCTGGATGTCGTCTTATTCCAGTAATCTCGTCTTCATTGGGTTGAATATCGATATAGTTTTAATAGGTAAGCTGTCGCTGGTTTACTAATATATCAGGTTGCATAATGAATGGTGATGATGTTACTTTATGCTGCAATATTTTCATACTCCTCTGCATCAGGTTCTTCTTCCTGTTCTTCCTCGGATGTCATTGAATTAGTATATCACTTTTTAATATATTTGGTACATGTACTAGTGGAATTCGGACCTTCATGTTGTCCTAATTTTACTACATCGTATCGCTCGCTATCCTTGACTTTTATAACCTTGTAGCATCCTAAAAACTTTGGAAATAACTTCAAGTAACTACAGAATTGCGTTCTATTGATAGCTACGATGTCGCCTTCCTTGTATAACGTTGCAGATTTTCTTCTCCTGTTGTAACGTCTATGGTTTTCGGCTTGGATAGTTATTATATTCTCTTTGTCTTGATCTCGAATAACGTCTCTAGTCCGCATGAAATGATTAGCAACTTCGACTTCTAACGTTTCCGCCAATCGTACGTCTTCTGTATTCTTCATCTGAACACCAAATAATAGTTCAAATGGTGTCTTCTTCACCCCTAGTCAGTGCCGGTGTAATTATTTCGTGAATCCTCTCGATTTGCCCGTTGCCTATTGGTACTCCTGTGGTAATCAGCATACTCATTATTGCAATTGTATATCAATTGTATATCAACACATGATTTTTCGCACCCATTGGATGAAATATGTATTTTATGAAGTGCTGAAATGCTGCCGGAGACGTACTTAATCCAAATGGTGCTTTCAGAAATTGATATTGGTTATTTGGGGTAACAAACGCAGTAAATGACGATTTCTTTGTTGAGCTTCCTATAATCAACACACAGACACTTCGTGTTGTCATTTTTGTTTACGAACACAATTGGACTGGCGTACTCGGATCGGCAAGGTACAATAATTTTGATCTGTAACCATTCTGCTATTGTCTTATCCACTTCGACCTTCTATGCCGGAGCCAAGCTTCTGGATGGTTGATATATTGTTTTGGTTTGTAGCTACGATATATTTCCATGATTATGGCAGCAAATTTTTTGGTCTTCAATTTTAAGCTCGTTGCTTCTGTTCCATTTATCGTAATTCGAGTGCCCTGCAAACCGTCTTTGCCAATAATCATTTGATGATGCATGTTTTCTATGGAATGTTCTTTGGTCATCACTGTACTTTTACTCAATCCATTAAACTGTAGGTACCTTTGTAATGAAAACGACTGTATTTCAGGTGAGCCCAGTGTCTTATAAGCGTCATTATTTATTAATGTGGCGTCACTCCCTGTATCTATTAGTCCTTGTACAGATTGACCATATACTTCAATAGTCTTTGCCGATTGTGTAGTGGTACCTGGAATTGTGGCGAATTCAACTTTAGCTTTTGAAGGACACTTATCTGCTAAATGCCCGAATTGATTGCATCTAAAACATTTTGGACCATCTACTTTTCTTAAACAAAATTTGGGCTTATGTCCCTCTTCACCACAGTTAAAACATATTAGATGACCTCTTCGTTTATTGTGATTTGAAGTATTAGTTGTTACTCGTTCTGGATTGTCTAACTTGTAATTCTCATATAATTGTAATTTGGATTTAAATTGTTTAATATTCTGCGCTCCATAAAGTAAAACCTTATTTTCTGTGGTGTCGATTATTCCGTCGATAATATATTCAATAATCGATAACTCATCTAATTGCATTAATGAACGTAGCTCGCGCATTACTAGTAAATAATCTAATAAAGATTTGTCTTTTCGAGGTTTTCTGGCTTCTATAATTGCTTAATAATTTTTCTGCAGTGCGGTTCCGTATGAAATTCGTCTGTTAAGAACTGTTTCAATTGTTCCCAGTTATCTATATCTGACCTTAACCTTAACGCCAATTTTGCCGATCCTTCTAGTGATTTCCGTCCATATACAAATAAATCGTCATCGCACCATCCTGCTCGTCGTCCTATTCTTTCGGTATCCCGCTATCCATGATTTTATAGTATATGAGCCACTGCCACTGAATTTATTTAACATTCCATATCTCCGTACATATATTTTTGAAAGCTCGTCTGAAATCCGACGGACCCGGTTGTTGTTTTAACGCTTCAATTTCTGCACGTAACAAAATTTATAAAATGGGGCTTTGGCTAAACAGGTAATTTTTTAATTCACAACAGAATAAAATAAGTGCTTCTGATCGATTAAACCGCAAATCTATTCGCATGCTATTTGTAAATTTGGTAATCACACTACACTTTTCACTTAGACAAAAAAACAATTTTTTCCTTACTCTTCTCTGGTGTTTCTCCAATAATAGTTTCCTCGTATGTATTATTGGAATTAGTTGAGCCCCCAATTTGTAGGTTTCCAGCTACTATATTCATGCCTATCATCTATCGCAATACCAAAACACAAGATCAATGTTTTTACAAAATATTTTTTATTTAATTTATATTGCGCCCGTCTTGTACGAAATCCAAAATGCAAGAGATCGATTTTCACAAACAAATAATTAACGTACATCATCAACATTTTAATACCGTAAACCAAATATTTATTGTCTTCATCATTACCTCAGGTTGAACGAGTTGTTTTGTGGGATTGCGTTGAACATGCGTTGATATATATATATATATATATATATATATATATATATATATATATATATATATATATATATATATATACATATATATATATAAATATATATAGTTAGTATCACAAAGCACTACCGTTTAGTATATGGCCGAAAACGCGTCAACCGTATCACTTTTCTCTCAAAACTTGAGCTTAGCGGTTCGGGATGTTTGAGGTATCAACATCTTTGTTAGATCATAATCTTTCAAATACCTTGTGGTACTTTTTCGAAAATCAAGGGCGGCGGCTCCAATAGGCCGTCTAGATGGTGAAAAAATTACCTATGTAATGTTTTTACTCGCTCCATGGTTATTCAAAAGCGATTAAAAAATATTTTTCATATTACCATGTGAAAGAAAACACAAAGCAATTTGTTTAACATCCTGAGACCATGCGACCTAATCTTAAAAAATTAAAAATAAGCATGCAGAATGCTCTACTAAAAACGTTAGAATCATCTTTTAAAAACCGTTTTAATTTTTTCGCTTTCATATAGCAAGCGATTTTCGAAAAGTACCAACTAATACTAACAATACAATTTGCTTGCTTGCTAAACAATCGTGTATTTGGCCCAATATCTACAAGATAATTTGCATTTATGAGGCCAAGGTTCACCGCTCCTCTTCATAAGTAAGAAAATGGTTGTGTGTCGTTTTGTAATTTTCTTAATTTCATTAATAATTTATTTTTCATTAAAACCATTTATTTAATTGTTAATTTGCAAATGAAATTAAATTTTTGATATACAGTTACGCTAAAATGTCACCGGAAGTTGCAGTTTTTCTAAATATTTGCGTATCTTTAATTTTTTTTCCACAATTTTAGGCATCTCAACTCAAGCAAAGCGCTAGAGCGAGAGAGATGCCTTATATCGTCGCTGCTGATATCTGCTCCTTTTTTTCAAAATATGTTTGACATTATTTTACGTACAAACAACAATCACTAGTTCGATATCGATACTTGCAAGTTTTTAGTTAATTTTGTTTTGCTATTTTATTCTGTTTGATTTGAATAGGAAACTTAAACTTCGTAGAATCGAATTCGTTCGAGTCGTATTCGGGAATGGGACATATACATAATATTGGTGCGGTGTTGAAAAGTGTTTTGATTTTCTGCTCTATATTTGAAAATATTGATCAGTTCACCTAATGTTGCGTGCGTTTTATTTTCGGTGGTGAGGTTTTTATTTAATTGATACTTTTGGGTATTAGTATACATTGATACTTTTAAGTCAATTACCTGATACTTCCAACCTAATATATAGTGTTTAGATTTTTTCGTGCAACCTAAAACACGCTTTTCGCTTAAGCATTATTACCAATATAAATTATCTTGGGCTGTGAAGGGCTCGTTCCGACTATGTCATTTTGTTATGTTAAAAAATATTTCCTCGTTTCGAAGATCGTGGAATTAGTATTTAACAGCGACGAACTATTTCACTTACTTTACTTCAATGGACGAAATATTTTAAATTTCTAATGTGAAATTTATATTTGTGATAAACTTAAATTTAATTTAATTTAAACTCTATCAAAACTGTAGTTATGACAATAAACATTTTCAATTGATATTTTGAAATTAGATAAATTGTCTCAAAACATTCAAGAGAAATTTAACGATAAGTGCAAATTCTGTGAAGTGCAGTCCTTCGCAAAAGGGATATAATGAATTTTGCCTTGTATCTGGTCAATAAGTCATCAATGAAGTAACAAATATTTGCGCATAGACCTAAGTCGCATAATATTACAGGTCAAACATTCTCTCTTCTTTCTTAAGCTTATATTGATTAAATTCGAACGTTAAGGTACTGACATAATTCTTGTTTGGGCGTTCAATTTCTGATTAAGTTGTTAATCATATCATAAAACGAAAGACACATGCCATTTAAAAAAAAAATGTTTTGCGCTAATATACCTTTAATGTAAGGCAATTAAATGAAATTAAAAAGTTAAACGTGATTATAGTTAGTCAGTAAGATTTTAAATTAAAATTCTTTTTTATGTTTCGAACGTTCAACAAGAGACTAATTTAAACTAAAAAGCCATTAAATGTCGGTTAAATCTAGCATATAATCTTTTATATAAATAAATACTTAAACAAAAAAAAAGAAAAACAATTAACACTTTGAATTAAGAACTATATATCTTTATCTTCATCATCATCGCTTCACAACGGCTGTATCATCATTAGTTAGTCGGTCATAAATTATTGTAAATTTGTCAGCATTTTTATTTAAAACTGAATGACAAAAAAATTAAACATATTTTTTATGTACATATGTATCCCATCTCTTTACCTATATACATACATACGCATATGTACGAGTATCTGGTCGGCAATGTGACCAGAGAGCACAGACCATAATAATTCTTGTTTAAAATTATCTCGTTTATATCGAATTCTATATTTATAATGGATGAGATTTTCCGGTATATTATATCGTCTGGCTCATATAGGTAAGTGTTACAGTGTTAAATTTGGGAACTACAACTTTCGCGCCCATTATAAAAATAAAAAATACAAACCAGACTAATTTAATTTTAAGTTTCTTGTATATCATCGCAAAAGACAAAAATAATAAAAGAAATTCCAATAAATTATTGACCATTAAAAATCATTGAAGTATAAATACAAATAATTTTTTTTACGATGTCTCCATGAAATTCATGAGACGCCCATTTTATTTGAATCCAAATGCAAATATCACTTTTTTTTTATAAAGTCGACCAATTAAAATTTATCGAATTAATAAAATCTCAGTTTTTTTATTTTTTTCTTATACGGATTCTGCAAAAGGATCGCTTCATTATCATCGCTATATAATATATAAGCAAACTGAGACACGGCGGCTTTATGTTTTGTGTTGTGTCTCACATTACATTTTTTTAATCCATTAAAATTCATTGGCCGGAAAACAAGTAACACACAAATGATAATGTGACATTTATGGACTCGAAATTATTTCAATATTGTTTGAAGGTACGTATATGTATATGTATGTATAGAGAATGCGCGATACACTTAATTTACATTTCGTATTTTAATTGGTTTTCAAATTGAGGTAATTAATTTTTATTTTTGGGATTAACAAGAATGCAGTTTGTCTATAAAAAATAATTTTAAACTAAAGAATTTTCTGGTTTTTGGAACCGTAATGAACAAATTATAACGTCTGTACCTAAAGATGTATTTTTTATATTTTTAGTTACTAACATTAATTTTCCAAAGATCGAAAAATATTAGTCGAACTTTATGTCTAAAATATATTCTCAAGCCAAACATGAAGAGTGTGTGCTGAAGAAGAAACCTATCTTCTTTTCTAACGAAGGCGGTTTTATACAGTCGTTTAGTTCCGTAATAGGAGAATAAAGGGTGACAGAAAGAGAAATCTTTGGGACAATCTTTACTTGCTGTTTATGAAAAGCGAGATTATAAAGAATTTATTTTGTTGTTATTCTATTGCTTATACAGGGTGGGTCATAATTAAATGGCCACCTCAAGTATTGATGCAATAAATTGACGCAGTGTTTCAAACACCTTGCTTTTCAGATATCCCCCTAAGAAATTTCTGTTAGTGTACCGTGAGTATACCCCAAATTTCGAAATGACACATCCATGAAGCATTTGACCCAAAGTAGTATTTGTTTGACCGGCTGTGTGGCATGTAATACAAGTGTAAAGGCATTTCTACTTGCTCCTTTGACGAAACAAATTGTACGCGTCCGCACTTCACAAAAAATCAAACCGGACTGAGAAATGTCAATAAATACCATAATAACGCCACCTTTTGATCGTTCACTTCATTATGACCCACCGTACAGTATCAAGAAAGGTGTTTCATCATTTCAATGAATGATATTTACACTTCCTCTTAGCGCATCTTTTAAATGGCGGTAAAATCTTTCCACTAATCCGTTCCAACTTGGTTGATACGGCGATTTTTGGATTTTATGTACATTCGGTAATTTAGAAATTTCAGAGAAAAATTGGCTTCCTTACTGTGTATCCTAAAAAATGGTTATTCACCCATTAGTTTCAATGCTGGTTTGTGTTGCTGGATGGAACTTTTCAACATTTCAGTCCCATTCTCAATATATTCAATTAATACCAACTGTTGGATTGACTGGTGAGCGCATCGAGGATCCCGATATAATCGAAAATTCCGTTTATCGTTTGAACGTTTCCTTTTCGAATGGGAAAATTCATTTTTCTACGAAAAATTCTGCTTTTCTAATGGAAAATTCCATTTCAAAACTTAAAACGTGCTAGGCCAATAATTTGGTGGAAATTGAGGACACTGCATGGGTTGCAAAGGAAAAAATTAAACATTTAAAATTAACAAAAAAAATCGTTGGCTCTAGGCGTTGGTGGTAAAAACATTGTATTGAGATTGCTGCAACGGTGAAAGTACCCAAACAAAGTCCAGCTGTCAAGAACATAAAATGTACCTCGGTATTACCACCGTGCCCAGCCAAAGAATTTTAGTAAGCGCTACTTGATAATGAGGAATTCTGTATTCTTGAAAACGACTACCGAACGGTTAGATCAACTGGATCTTCAGTTAACCGGTTGAAACAGAAACGGCTGTTTTGAGAAAAAGTAACCCATGATTTCGAGAATGTTCTTGTGTTATGTCAAAAAATTAAACCTCAAATCATGTGATTAATGAAATGAAATCAGCGAAAGCAGTTTCAGGAACGCAGATTGGATATGAATCGGATTTAGCCTGTCACGGCTTTCACAGAAAAGGTTCTATAAAGGCTCCTTTTCTTGAGTGGCAATTGTGTTTAAATACTTCTGACGATCATATTTTTCAGAAATCTATAAGAAGAAAAAAGTTTGCAGCAAGGTACTAAAAACCATCGATAGCCAGTTTCAATCAGGTTTCCAGTAATTAAATTGAGAACGTTTTCGAGCGACGTCACAAAATTCATAAAAATCCTGTTCTGGATGATTTAACCAAATTCCATTATTTAAAACCTTCCATTACTTAAGACGTAAAGTCCTTAGAGACCTTTCCTGAAATAAAAAATCTAATCGATGTGTAAGCAAAAGAATTATTTGCAAAAATAACCTACGCAAGCTGTCCAACTTTAAATCGCTTGATAAACCGAATGGTCCACGTCTTGGCTCTGCAAGGACTTTAATGTTGGTGGTGCGGATTATGCAGCATCCAGTGGGGGGGGGATGGGAAGCGGCATGCCTCTTAAAAACCAAAGTAAGGTTGGTGACGCTCCTAAAGCGTCACATACCAGCCCTCGTCCACTTTGGCCCTCTTTCCGCTATGGAACTGTCTCACCTGACGCCTTTTACTCTATCTCTCTCTCTCTCGCTTTCTCCTCGCCAGTGTCTTGGAGAGGGCCATCACCCCAGAGGTCTTGACCACAGGTGCCACCGCCGTAACCTAAACAGGCTTCACCACATCGGTCCCGCCGACAGAAGCTGGGTTGGCGCCACCCTGGCTGCCCTTGGGGTGTAACTCTCGGATAAGCCGCTGGTGAGAACTGGAGGCTTAACGATAAACCTGAATCATGCAAAGGGTCTTCGGACGTCCTTTGTCGCAACATAATCCAGGAGCCATGGGTTACAGGTAACCAAATTAGAGCTATACCAATTCAAGTGGGTAATTTGATTTAACGGAACTTAGAGTCCAAGAGGGACCATTTTGGCCAGCTCGCAAATTAATTTTATTCCCATTTCAGAGTTCATCTCCAGGGAATTGGTTACAGTAATGGTGGAGGTTCTGGGGGAAAAAGGCAAACAGAAAGCTTTAATGGCCTACGCTTACTTTCCTGGAGACTCAGAGATGACACCTTCTCTCAATGACGCCTTCACTGCAAGCGCAATGGGTTGGCCAGCACACTCATCAATAACAGGGCTAAGTACCTTTTTGAACATTATCAATAGGAGAAAGAAACCTACGTTTATTAATGCGATTTGGCGAGGGGTCCTAGATTTGACACTTGCCAGTCCGCATTTTAGCAATTCATTTAAAACCCGCATGTGGCTGAAGAGGCCCCTTTATCGGATCAAATGCACATCAAATTCGATTTGGTGGCCGAGATCATGCAGGGGTAGGAGCTTAGAACTCCAAAAGTGAAGGACTCGGACTTTTATAGTGTTTCAATGCGCTTAGTTATGGGAAACATAGAGTCTCCAGAGAGATTGGTGTTCTGTTCAAATCAGTTGCATAGCTCTATACATTTGGAATACGAGAACAGCTGCCCGGTTAAGCGAAGAGGATCCACTTAGATGGCCCTTGGTGGAACGGGGCGCTCGGTAAGCTGAGGAAAAAATTGAGAAGGGTCTTGACGGAATATAATCTCGAACTAAGAAGATCCAAAAGGCTACTTGACGAAATTTCTGTGAGGGAATGAATTAATTCTCCTCTGCAGCTCGTTCAAATGATTTAGGACTTCTCCAGATGGCAAATGGGAGGTTTACTGCAAACCGGAAGGAAATCGTAGAAGTACTATTAGATACCCACTTTCCGGATTCAATAGTCGTAGTAGCCCAAGAGGACCCGCATGACCTTCGAAGTAAGGTAGTCTACGCACCGCACAATAGGATCTGGCTTTTTGCTGTGAAAATTTTTACACCCTTTAAGATGAGATGGGTTATTGGCTCTTTCAAACCTTTTAAATCCGCTTCAAGGGATCATCTTTCCGGCTTTACTTCGAAAAGGTATTGAAGAAAAAAAAGTAAATGTAGTCTTTATCGGCCAATTAATCTCACATCGTTTCTAATGAAGACGATGGACAAATCCTGGATTATCAAATAAGAAATGAGATCCTCGTAAAAAATCCGCTGCATTGGGTCCGGCTTGCTTCTCAAACTGGTAAATCCGCGGTGATGGTTCTGTGTGGATGATATGGCTATCATAAACGGAGGCAAGTTTGTTGGGGTCATCTTTGATCTCATGCAAAATGCACTCAATATAATATGGCATTGGTATGACCAGGAAGGACTTGGTGTCAATCCAAACAAAACTATCATTATCCCTTGTACGAGTAGAAAAAAGCTTGGGCTTTTTACGACCGAGCCTCGTTAAACGGTTCTACTGGACCTTTCTCCCAAGAAGTTATCTAGAGCCATCAAATCTTTCTGGGCCGTCAGAGACTCCATGGCTGTACTTGGGGATTACTTTTTTATTATTTCTATAGTCAAAAAGAATTTTAAGATCCGTACAGTACATTTTGAGCATAAGAACTCATTTAAATGGAGTATATGACCCATTAAATTCCAAACATTTTCTCCAATTTTTTCTGGATGCCCTTTGAATTTTTTCTGCTTTTCCATCCCTGCGATAATTCAACTACTCGTATTAATGGTTCATGCATTACTGTCATACATCTTTTTATCTTATTCGCATTATCGGCTTAATAAACACTTTTATTATTTTTCTTTTTTTTATTAAACTATTTCTTCAGTTAGGCACTTCAGTTTATGCATATAAAAATCATGCAAATAACTGTAATAAATACAAAATAGGAAAAAATACGAAATTAATTAAAATGTAGGAACAATAAATCTTTCGAGGCCTATGGTCACCCGTAGGCACCCGTAGTTTGGTGGCCTAAAACTAACCAGAAACCATCGCAAATTTTATTGAATAAGGTTCAGCTTATAGTCTGCATCAGTCTCTATGGAGGCATATAAAAAATTATGCTGCAATTATGGGCCTGAGGATGCAGGGAGAAGGATATATCAAACCAGGTCATTTGGAAACCCTTAAGGAATTTTAGACAGACTATTCTGTAAAGGAGGGGGACTGTGCTTTAAGTGAGGGCCAATGGTATGGTTTATAGATGGATCAAAAACGGAAAATGGGGCGGGCACTCTCGAAACGACTGGTAAGCTCAAATAAGGCAACACTTATATATGTGGGTATTAGGTCATACTGGAATCGAGGGAAGTGAGGCTGCCGATGGCTTCGTGAGGATGTATAAAAGTCCTCCCACTGATGCATAATCTAAGATTTACGACAGGCGAAGAGATTTATATCACCTTAGTCAGTCAGGCTAAAAGAATGTCTTGAACTTAGGAAACTTGAGTTGAGCTGCTAACTGGCTTCCTCAGAGGTCACCTCGCATTAAGAAAATGGGCCTAAGTACGACAGACGGATTCCGCTTCTGCGACCTGGAAACACAACTAGGAAACGACGGAAAGGCTGCAACATCTACGAGGGCGGATTGAAAATGAAGCTACCTAAGTAGGAAAACAAAATTTTTTTTTGCCAAAAACCATTTATTTCTCAACATAGTCTCCATTTAATTCGACACACTTATTAGGGGTACAAATTGAAAATGCGGGATTGATAACAGATGGCGTTACTAACGCTATACGCATCAGGCAGTACTGTTACTATGTTCATGTCAAAGCTACGTCTTATAGCTTTAATTTTCAGTATGTGTCAATTTGTCGCAGTGTCAAATTCATAGTTTTTTTGAGCTCTCAATATGTCGAGTTTCGTGCCAACAAAACAGCATTTGCGGGAAGTTTTAATACATACCTACAAACGCTGAAATGGGAAGTCTTACCCCACCCGCCGTATAGCCCAGATATTGCTCCTTCCGATTACCACCTTTTCCGATCGATGACACATGGCCTAGCTTACCAGCGCTTCCATTCTTACGAAGAAGCCCAAAAATGGGTCGATGACTGGATAGCAGCCAAGCCGGCCGAATTTTTTCGCGACGGTATCCGTAAATTGCCAGAAAGATGGGAAAAAGTTGTGGCTAGCGATGGATAATTCATTTGTTACCATTTTTTCAGAATAAACGTTCAAAAATAGAAAAAAATCCCGCATTTTCAATTTGTACTCCTAATAGTAAGACGATATTCCAACTTTTTTATACCATCTGAATAATACGATTTCGGGAACCCCTCAAAATACGCGTTAGTTTCGATAATCACTTCTTCGTTTGAGATGAATCTTTGTCCTGCGAGCCATTTTTTCAAGTTTGGAAACAGGAAAAAGTCACTAGGAGCTAAATCTTGACTATAAGGTGGATGATCAACCAATTCGAAGTGTATTTCACGTAATTTTAGCATCGTATCTAATGCTGTGTGAACCGGTGCGTTGTCTTGAAGAAAGAGCACTTTTTTCTTCTTTAAATGTGGTCGTTTTTCCTTGATTGCATCAACCAATTGATCCAATAATGCACGATAATACTTTCCTGTGATTGTGGATCCTTTTTCAAGATAATCGATGAGCAATATTTCGTGTGCATCCCAAAATATAGTGGCCATAATCTTGCCAGCCGATTTCACTGCCCTTCCCTTCTTCGGAGCACTTCCACCAGCTTTGGTTTCAGGTGTGTAGTGGTGGACCCACGTTTCATCAACAGTAATTAATCGACGCCAAAAATCAACAGGATTACGCTTTATCATGTCCAAAAACCGCTGTGAAGTGGTCAGTCGAACTCGTTTTTGTTCGACACTGAGCAAACGCGCCACCCATCTGCCGATAGCTTTTTCATATGCAAATGTTCATGCAAAATGTTGAACACACGTTCATATGATATGTTTACCATTTCAACAATCTCACGCAACTTGACTCGGCGATCATTCATAACGATATCGAGGACTTTCTTGATATTTTCTTCAGTAACCACCTCTTTTGGCCTTCCTGTTGATGGTATTGTTGCAGTGCTTCTTCGGCTGCGTTTAAATTCAGCAATCCAATATTTTACCATGTAATCTGACGGAGCAGACTCACCGTAATGTTTATCGAGCTTTTCTTTTGTCTCTTTCGCCGTTTTCCCTTTCAAATAATAGTGTTTAATCACTGCACGAAATTCGTTTTTTTCCATTTTTCAAGAAACACAAAAGTGGCTTACTTCAAACGACTACAACAAATAAACTAATCGATGAATTTGGGTGAAATTTTAACAGCTGACGTTTGACAGATCGCAATTTCTAAAAAACAAAAAACAATTGTGTTTGTGCTGCCATCTAGCTCTAGGTAGCTTTATTTTCAATCCGCCCTCGTACATCTGAATATTGACAGGACGGCTAATTGAGCAGGGTCCAAGCACAAAAAATCTTGTAGGCCATAGTGCGATATAGCTTGAACACCCACATGACCCTTTCCGAACTGAAATGTATGCTTTTTTTTAGTTGTATCATTAGATATTCTATAGCGAAATAACTGTGTGGGCCAAAACTGTGCCTTGCGGAATGACCTCAGCACCCCCAGGCCACCAGATGCTTCAAACAACTAGTGGTCAATGAAGCGACGGACTTTTCACTTGCAAGCAAAGTTTTTACTATGTACGTGTGAATGAAACACAAAACAGGAGCTTAGAAACGGCTGGTATGCCACTTAAAAAATAGTGATTGAAGGAACCTAATATTTTAGACAAGGTACACCAGACACTGATCGTGAACAACTTCTTCATCTAGATGATTCTAGTTTCGTTAAAATATGCTCCATTTACACGTTTTTTAAAAATTTATTAGATATCACTGTTGTATATTGGAATCGTAACTACGATACAGTAAATGAAACACCAGCTTCAAGTATGAGAACAAGACTGAAGTTTATTATTAAAAATATCATAATCGTAGGCTATGTATCAATACCGATTCATAGGCCATGTACAATACGAATAGGCTTTATATAAATAGGTCATGTACAAATAAGTATGTAAATAAGTGTGATCATGTACATAACAATCACGAAACTCCTAAAACAAACAAAACTATAAGATCGTCTGATTCTCTTTTTATTCAATTTATTTAAGATCTTAACAAGATAATAAAAGGGAAACGCAATCTTTTAATAGATCCTAAACAATAAAATGATTAAATATTTAACTATTTCCGTTTTAAGAAGAATCGATTACCAATCTTGCACATTAAAACAATTTAATAATTAATCACCAATCGTACCAAGGTTCCACATTCACAATAATCATCGACAGACAATACAAACCATTTAACACCTTTAAACCATTAAAAAAAAAAAAAAATTAAATCACCTATTCCAGTTTAGTGACTTCTTATTATATTGATATCAACAGATATACGCTTACAGCCTGTATTCATTCATTGTGATCGGGCTTGCGGACCAACAAAAACAAACAAACGACCAACACGATATAATACAAAGCAACGAGAGAAAATTGATTCTTTAATTTGTTCCAATGTTTGTTGTATTGATCCCACAAAAAAAAAAAAAAAAAAAATCTCAGTTTAAGAGCTCAAAATAATTTACAACCTTTGAATCTTTATCAAAACTGAAAATCTTTTAAATTGACTGTAAAGTCCATAAGTTTTGGGATAAAGTCTTTTATTTCTGTATTTTTGGTGTGATATCTTTATTTCTAATTTAATAAGAGTGTTGGTGCAGTATCCGAAAACCGTTTTCAACATGTACACGAATTATATACTAAATTGTAATATGGAATCAGTTTCGTTGGACGCTATTAACAATATAAACTAAAAAAAACCTATAAAACTAATAATAAAGATTTTTGTTAAAAGGTTTCAAAAAACTATTCAAACATGAGATAAGGATCAGACTGCCTTTCGGATGACAATAATTAATTTCGTGTAGTTATTTTCAGTCTTTAATTCTTGAAGAGATTTTAATTGGTTTATAGTTTATAGTTTTTCGTTTCATTTTGTTAGGTTTTATGTTTCAAATCAACGAAACAAACAACAACAAAAAAAGTGTTGATGATGTTAAGAAATAAAAAACCGACAAGAAGATTGTTTTTTGAATTTTTACGTATAAGTTATGTCTTTTTGGCTATTAATGACTTAATTTATGATAATTAAAATTTGTGAGAGAATGTTTCGGGATAGTCAAATCGACTAATTTGGTTTATTATGTTCAGCATAAATATTTCATCAGTTTTTAACACTTCTTTCGTATGTATGTAGTTGATTGTAATATTCACTTATTGTAGAACTTAAATGAAAACTTATCGCTTTATTAGAGCGATGCGATGAAAAGAAATTATTTATTTACAAATATTTTATTTTCACAACAATAAGATCTTCGATGTACCGGATAAATAATATTCTTCTTCTTATTTTATTTTAAGACCACCATACTAGCGTATAAGATTACTTGTCTAATATTCAAATGTGAAGATATAGAGAAAACTGTTTTATATGCATTTTAATGTTAATACAACAAGCGGATATGTTGATTTTCTATTATTTTCCGTTTTTTTTATGGTTCATGAAGTGTTGTGATGGTGGGTTAGTTGACGGGTCAATTGATCTTGTATAGACCAAATGTTACATACCTTTATTCGTTTTTTTTAAGGTTTGGCAGCAATATTTCATAAATTGCAGACTGACGTAACCTTGTTACGTGCATAATAATTACGCACATAAAATTCAATTAAAAAACAATTACGTAATTATACATTTTGGTTTCGATCACATTTTGCCATATATTTCAACAGGTTTATGATTAAGACATTTCTTCTCTACTTAAGAGCGCACAAACAGCAAAAAATAAAGAAGTCTCGTCCATGGAAGGGAACACAAAAGAAAATTTATAAATAAAAAAGTTTTGAGAAGCACTTAAAGATTTATTTGATTTTTGACTTCTTTAGCGCACAATTTTTATTTTTTATTCACCAGAGGTTTTTTTTTTTCGTGTTACATTTGGTATCTAAATTACAAAGATTTATTGCACTTTTATATACATATTGAACACAGAAACTACTTTTTTTGTTTTGCTTATAATAAATAAATAAGAAATATATTCAATTATGTATATACGGCCTTTAGTTTTTTTAATAACTTAATCTTTATAATGTTTATATACAGTGTTGGCAACCCAAAGTAAACGCGAGTTTTGTTCTAGCTATAACAGACAGAAATGTTGTCCAAACCTTCAGCGCTTATAATCATTGCATATTAGTTGGTTGTTGAAACCCAAAGAATACTAATAATTTTCTTATCAATTTATTTTCCATTTAGGATGCTGCACTATGTATATCCAAACGACCATACACAAAACCGAAGAATTGAAAATTATTTAGATATTAATTTTAACTTTAACTCTTATCTTTATTACTTTAAGATGATTGTTAGTTTGTTACCTAAAAACAAAGTCTTAATTTTAATAAGAAAATTATTTATTGAACGTATGTATGTATATACATATTTGTAATCTGTTCTATACGGTTTTTATTTTATTTATTAATTTTAGATATTTCTGTATGTTATGTCTAGTGAAAAACGTGAGAATCTTGTTTCCAGAATACAAGATAAGTGAAAAATGAAAAATTTGCAACGGATAAAATTTATGGTTATTGTTTTGATAGTCAAGCTTAAGTTAATAACATTGGAGTATTACCAATGTACTTTGTAACGTGGTAATGGATAATTTAAAGTTCATAAAATCATAAATTAAATAAATAAGACTCCTACCTGATTTACGTGGTTTTGTTTCTTCATTCAAAGAACATTGATTAATTTATTTATTTAACAACAGAATACAATAATTTTTTTTTTAAAGATTGTAATCAATCTCGGTTATGTATATACAATACAAAATAATAAACTTTAATCATTTCCGTTTGATTAAAAAACAGAGAAAAGCATTTCCGGTCTATAATTAAATTGTATATATGAACTATTTTCTTCTCCGCACTGTGACTTGCCATCTTGATCTTCTTCACAATTGTATGTTCAGTTTCTCAAGAAGTTTTTGAAAGTAATTTTTTTATAGTTTCCATTTGAATTGTTTTTTATAGTAACAAAAATTTAAAATTAGCACAAATATGAATATATAATTTTAATTATGTTGTTAATTTTGATATAAGCGAATTATATAATTTTTACGTTATTATTATCTTGTTGGTTAACTGAACAGATCGCACAGTTATTGTACTTGTTAGTAAGTCAACCAAATGATTTACTAAATTCGAGAGTTATGTATCGTTTGAGTCAAATATTTTAAAATAAATAATGAGGCCCCTTAAGCAGGTCGTCTAATATTATTGAAGTTGTAAATTATTTTTATTTATATTTAGCCTCTTCTTAATATTTAAACAAATTATTTTATTGGTAGGGCTGTTTATTTTTACTCTTATTTAAACTTGTTTCCAAAATGACACCCTTTTTGAGTGATTGATTGGAGTGTACGACCAAGCCTAAATCTGTCTCCCGGATGACGCCGGGCCCACGCTACATCCATTACATATAATAAATAAGGAAGGATACAAAAGGAATGTTAGTATTATAGACTTGAGCCGGTTACAGACACCTATGTAGTCAATAGTTAGTAACATTGTTAGTATAGCTTTTGATAAATTAGTTAGCACAATACAACACAATTTTTTCTTCATATAGCTTGGATTCTTGTTTCTCTAAAAGCTTCCCCAACTAGCCAAAGACGTACATATGTACACAGAAATTTCCGAACAAGGTAACATTTTGGATTCAATTAGTATACACGAAAAGTTTATGGTAACGGATGAGTGATTTTGAAATCGTAAATGTACGTATGGTCACATAAAGTTTACATTTGGTATCATACTGTTGATTAAAAAATTACGTAGATATGGTGACATTGTAACCGTACTGTACGCCTACGAAGTCTCCAGATATCATGCTTTTCGTAACTTGTAAAAATACTAGCACTAAAATGTATACATTTAGTTTCAATATCGTCGCAACTGCATAAAAAAATTATTACTTATGATTATTTTTATTTTAAATTATTGCTTATGGTGGTATTTTAAATAATTCGTTCCCAGAATGTATGCATTTGTTTATTTCACTCTAATATGTATACATATGTATAGTCACATCTCTAACCAAAAACTGAATATGTCACAATGACAGTTGTCATTAGAAATTTAAAGTTTATGGAAGTGGTTTAATAAAGTAATTAACATAAAAAAATGCCAAAAACAGAAAAATACTTTAAATTTAGCAGCATTTATTATAGGAGGGTGGGTACAATACCAGATGAATTTACAGAAAAAAGAATATTCAAAGCGAATGCAGAAATTAAAAAGCCCAGCTGCATTTCAAACAAAAGAGAAAGGCGAAAATTTGAAAACTTGTTCTTCTTTTGCCTCAAATTTTTCTGTGGCAAAAGAGTTGTCCTTGCCAATTCCAGTACTGAAAAGCACCATAGAAAATATTACCTGTAATGATTTGGACGACACAATCCACAGCAACGCAGAATATAAAGTAACTAATGATGCAGATGACACTTGCAATGTACTTCTTGATGAAAATATAGGAAGTGTTGATTATGACGAATGTTCCTTTGAAGAAGAAAAAAGTCTCTCTATTGCTACAGAACTTAGGAAATGGGCACTCACTCATCATATAACACACCTAGCATTAAATGATTTATTGAGAATATTGATTATATTTGAGTTTTCATGGTTGCCACGGGATAGTCGTACTTTATTGAAAACATCGCGGTGTAATGAAGTTAGGCCAATGGGTGGTGGCAAATTTTGGTATAACGGATTGGAAAATTGCTTACAATGTGTACTATCGAACATTAAGAAGTCAATAAAAATCTCATTGATATTCAACATCGACGGATTGCCAATTTATAATAGCTCCAGGTACCAATTTTGGCCAATTTTAGCTGGAATATATGGAATGAAAGAAATGCGCCCGATGGTAATTGCCGTATAAAATAATTGCCTCCATTGCAACTATATTTAAAAGAATTTGTTGAGGAAATGAAACACATTTTAACTAATGGTATTCAAGTTAATGGTTTCAACATACAAGTGTCCATTCGCTGCTTTATTTGTGATTCTCCAGCAAGGGCATTCATTAAAGGTGAGCTAATTATTTCTTATTATATATAATAGCGTTAAATATTTATTGAATTGTTTCTGATAGGCACAGTGAATTTCAATAGTGCCCATGGTTGTCAAAAATGCGAGGTTGTTGGAGAATACGATTATCATAGAGGGCGGCACATGAGTTTTCCGAGAATAAATTGTGCCTTTCGAACAGATGAAACATTTCGTAATCAAACCGACGAGGACCACCACAAGGAAACGACACCTTTAATCGATCTTCCAATTAATCTAGTTGACGATTTTATAATAGCAGATTCATTGCATTTATTGGAACTTGGAATCATGAAAAGATGTCTTCTTGGTTGGGTACATGGTGACTTCAATTTCAGAGCCAAATTTTCTGTAAATGATATTACAATATTGTCGAAATTATTGGAAGAATGCGATAAAAGAATGCCTACTGAACTACACCGAGCTATAAGACCATTGAATTGTTTGAAGTATTGGAAAGGATTAGAGTTCAGAACCTTTTTATTGTACCTGGGAATGGTTGTTTTAAAAGACCATTTATCCGCTGAAGTTTACCAGCATTTTCTTAAGCTATGCTGTGCGGTATTACTATGTTCGTGCAAGGAGTACTCAATATATTTAGACCTAGCTGATGTTCTATTTAGGGAGTATATAGAAGGATTTATAGACTTATATGGAATCGATGCTATTCAGAGTAATGTTCATAATTTGTATCATGTTGTATCGGATGTTAAAAATTTTGGTGATTTAACTACTCTAACTGCTTATCCCTTTGAAAACTTCCTAGGAGTTATGAAACGTTTACTACGACAAGGAAATCGTCCACTAGAACAGCTATCTAAAAGAATTAGTGAACTGGGTAAAATTAGTGCCACTAAGCAAATGATTGAAATTAATTTTCCGTATATTCGACATCGACAGAAGAATAAAACAATGTATACGTATTTGTACATAAAATCTGGGATTATGTTGTCGAATGAAAATGATAGAGATAAGTGGTTCTTGACACGAGGCAATGAAATTGTGGAAATGATTAACGCGGTTACAATTTCAAATTCCATTTCTATATCAGGTAGAAGCATTAGAAGAAGATACAATTTTTTTAAATCTCCATTTTCATCAGCAAACATCAATATTTATTCTAGTTTCGGTGAACAAAATAGCGAAGATACATACAATTTAAATTCAATAAAATGTAAGTTGATATCACTAAAATATAAAAATGAGTTGGTTTTTATGCCATTGCTACATACTTTGGACCTACTGAAATTTAATAACAAAAATGAATAAACATATGATATACGTATTTTATGTATTTATTAAAGTTACCGTTTATAAAATTCATTTTATTAATAAAATACATATAAAAAAAATATAATCACATATTTCATCACATAGTTCATTTATGTTAAGCAATAAAAATCAAAAATAAATATTGGCGTCTATTAATTTTCGTATAGGTATTAACCTGATAAAACTGCGTTGCAGCGATAGACTGGGTTCGCAATACAATCATCAATTTGATTCGAATTTTCCTCACATTCATCATTATCTTGATCACTAGTGTTATAAATCTGAGATGGGATAGCAATGTTAGAATTTTTTTCTGTATTCATATCGGTCTCATCAATTTGGTTCATAGGTTCCTCCACCCCGCTATCATTATGAAGAAAAGTCTTGCTTGTTTTCAATGCATTTTTCTCTTTTTTTCTATTTTGACGACTTGCTCGAATTCCACTGTATTTTAGCATAGTGTAAATAAAGAAGTTTTTATTGTCCATGTGAGTATATTTGTGGTTTGCCAAACGCACAACATCGAAATATATTTGTATTATACGTGAATATTTTAGAAATGCCACTTTAGTGGTTCCTTTTGCAGCTTTTCCAGTCCATGTAAATTCTCTTAGCAGCTCTTGTTTAAATAGAGTTTCAGAAATACTATTAGCGACTTTGAAAGCATCGTTGTCACCATTTATTCCCCCAATTGCAGTTAATCGTTTCATCTAAAATAAATATTGTTGTTGTACGTATAATTATACAAGAGCAAAATAGGACTTACTATTTGTGATCTGAACGTATTGTCGCCAAGCTTAGCTTCAAAATTATCAACCTGATCTACCGTGCTGAATGGACAGTTAATGGTTTCAAGATTAAACAAATTTTCCAGTGAAGTAGATGCACGAGAACTAGAGTTTGATACGACAACGCCATAAATTTCCTGTAGCATCACTTGCATTTTGGCAATCTCTTCTCCTTGAATATCTAATTTTACGTTTATGGAATCAATTTTGGCTTTCAACAGTTGAAGTTCTGCTGTATCTGGAAAATATAAAGTACACCAAGTAATTTAAATTTGAGAAAAGTTTAACAGTTATATACCATTTGAATTAATATTTTCCAGTTCAACAACTTGTAAACTATTGTTGCAGTTAGTTTCGTACGAATAACCATCATCTGCATTAATATACATTATACTTTGTCCCTCAGAGGCTAGAGATTCATTTGCTGATATGTACATCTCTGCAGTCTGTCCACTTTCAGCTAACATTGGTTTTTGTACACTGTTGTTAGATTCCAAATTGGCATGGCTGTTTTTCAAATTATTTGTTAACGATTTTGTGTCTCCCACAAATTCATTCGCCAACGATGGTATGTTTTCAATTACTACAACTTTCGGTTCCTTGAAGAAACCATCGTGGGCATCGTAACGTTTTTTTATTGAATGTTGTGATTTCATAACACATCGGCGTTTTCGTTTATTCATTTCACCATATCTGATAAACCAAAATTAAATATTTATATATTAACTTTTGATATATACAAATTTCACAGACATATCATTTAAAACTTACCTTTCTTCCGCTTCAGTATCCGTCAGACGATCACCATAAAGCTTTTCCAAATCTATGGCTTCTCGATAATTGCTGATATTATTTGCTTTTACAGTACATATATATCGCTCCCAGGTTGCCTCTGGTTGAGAATGCTCGTCTTGCTTATATTTCATCAACTTTTTTTCAGTTTTAGGAGGATATAATAATATATTGTTGTTTTCCCATTTACTTGGAACAGCCACAAAACACTTGTCACCGTTTTCAATAGTTTCACATAATGTATAAGGCATTTTTAATTATTATTTTATAAATTTACTCACAAAATTTACACACAAAACTTTATGTAATTATTATTTTTATGTTAAAACACATGGAACCTTTCTCCCCGAAGAGTCGAAAATAAATGTCAACAAAAATGTACGTTCATGTGGTCTAATTTTTAAAGATTTGTCACTCAAATACACACATAAACACACAAAATAATAATGTTTACTTTACGCACACATTTCGATATCATTTTGGGATATTTTGACACAATTTCAACTGATAAGTCCGCATAAAGTCGCAAAATAAGGACTTATTTGATAGTTGATAATTGTAACCGTAAACACACCTTTGAGTATCATTTTATCTGATTTTAAATGATTTGTAACTGAAATGTATTCTGAAAGTTGCAAAATACAAATTTCCATCCTAAGCATACATTTCGGTATCATTTTAAGCATGTGAAGTTATCCCAGTTTTTCATCCCAGAAAAAATAAAAATGTTCATCAGGTAACACTATCTCATCCCATCCCAGTTTTTTTCTATACATATTAGAAATGTAAATAAAAAATAAAATGATGATTACATTATTTCATCCCATCCCAGCTTTTTCTATATAATGAATTTCGACTACAAAATATTCAATATAAATTAATCATAATTTTAAATTCTTTATTACCGATCTCATAAGAACTTAGTAGGCCGGAAATAATTCTTTATATTTTGAGTTGGTAATAGTATAGACTAACTTTGGTGAAAATCTAAGATCAGCCGTATGGGCGCAATTTCCACAATCGGCCAGCTTCCAAATGGCTTCATATAAAATAATCAAAATTTTAAATTCTTTATTACCGATCTCATAAGAACTTAGTATGTAGTGTATGGGTGCAATTTCCACAATCGGCCAACTTCCAAATTGGTTCATATCAAATGATCTTGCATTTTCACCAGCAACGAGCCCAAGCGAAAATACTTCGCAGTATTACCAATGCTCCTTGGTACATTCGAAATAGTAATATACATCACGATCTTGGGATTAAACCCGTTAAAGAAACTATTAAAGAATTCAGTTCGAAATATTATTCAAAACTAGAAGCACATCCCAACGAATTAGCCAGGGAGATACTAAAGAAGCCGCGATTTAGGCGACTGAGAAGAACAGATCCACTCGGACTGATGAAATGGTGAACCTGTGAATTTACTAAATGATTATCTTATACTTATAAGTATAATCTAAATTTGTTAAATTGTGAGCACTAACAATAAGTATTAACATTGGTTAAGACTTAAAATATGTAATAATTTTTAGCTTAAGATTTGATTACTTCTTGTGAGTTTCTTATGTAGAAGATTCAAGAATAAAGCCATTGGCAACATTTAAAAAAAAAAAAATATTTTCACCAAATTTAGTCTATACCATTACCAACTCAAAATATAAAGAATCATTTCCGGCCTACTAAGTTCTTATGAGATCGGTAATAAAGAATTTAAAATTTTGATTATTTTTTATGAACCCATTTGGAAGTTGGCCGATTGTGGAAATTGCACCCATACGGCTGATCTAAGATTTTCACCAAAGTTAGTCTATACTATTACCAACTCAAAATATAAAGAATCATTTCCGGCCTACTAAGTTCTTATGAGATCGGTAATAAAGAATTTAAAATTTTAATTATTTTTTATGAACCCATTTGGAAGTTGGCCGATTGTGGAAATTGCACCAATACGGCTGATCTAAGATTTTCACCAAAGTTAGTCTATACTATTACCAACTCAAAATATAAAGAATCATTTCCGGCCTACTAAGTTCTTATGAGATCGGTAATAAAGAATTTAAAATTTTGATTATTTTTTATGAACCCATTTGGAAGTTGGCCGATTGTGGAAATTGCACCGATACGGCTGATCTTAGATTTTCACCAAAGTTAGTCTATACTATTACCAACTCAAAATATAAAGAATCATTTCCGGCCTACTAAGTTCCTATGAGATCGGTAATAAAGAATTTAAAATTTTGTTTGTTTTTTATGAACTCATTTAGAAGTTGGCCGATTGTGGAAATTGCACCCATACGGCTGATCTTAGATTGTCACCAAAGTTAGTCTATACTATTACCAACTCAAAATATAAAGAATCATTTCCGGCCTATTAAGTTCTTATGAGATCGGTAATAAAGAATTTAAAATTTTGATTAGTTTTTATGAACCCATTTGGAAGTTGGCCGATTGTGGAAATTGCACCCATACGGCTGATCTAAGATTTTCACCAAAGTTAGTCTAAACTATTACCAACTCAAAATATAAAGAATCATTTCCGGCCTACTAAGTTCTTATGAGATCGGTAATAAAGAATTTACAATTTTGATTATTTTTTATGAACCCATTAGGAAGTTGGCCGATTGTGAAAATTGCACCCATACGGCTGATCTAAGATTTTCACCAAAGTTAGTCTATACTATTACTAACTCAAAATATAAAGAATCATTTCCGGCCTACTAAGTTCCTATGAGATCGGTAATAAAGAATTTAAAATTTTGTTTGTTTTTTATGAACTCATTTGGAAGTTGGCCGATTGTGGAAATTGCACCCATACGGCTGATCTAAGATTTTCACCAAAGTTAGTCTATACTATTACCAACTCAAAATATAAAGAATCATTTCCGGCCTACTAAGTTCTTATGAGATCGGTAATAAAGAATTTAAAATTTTGATTATTTTTTATGAACCCATTTGGAAGTTGGCCGATTGTGGAAATTGCACCCATACGGCTGATCTAAGATTTTCACCAAAGTTAGTCTATACTATTACCAACTCAAAATATAAAGAATCATTTCCGGCCTACTAAGTTCCTATGAGATCGGTAATAAAGAATTTAAAATTTTGTTTGTTTTTTATGAACTCATTTGGAAGTTGGCCGATTGTGGAAATTGCACCCATACGGCTGATCTTAGATTGTCACCAAAGTTAGTCTATACTATTACCAACTCAAAATATAAAGAATCATTTCCGGCCTACTAAGTTCTTATGAGATCGGTAATAAAGAATTTAAAATTTTGATTATTTTTTATGAACCCATTTGGAAGTTGGCCGATTGTGGAAATTGCACCCATACGGCTGATCTAAGATGTTCACCAAAGTTAGTCTATACTATTACCAACTCAAAATATAAAGAATCATTTCCGGCCTACTAAGTTCTTATGAGATCGGTAATAAAGAATTTAAAATTTTGATTATTTTTTATGAACCCATTTGGAAGTTGGCCGATTGTGGAAATTGCACCCATACGGCTGATCTTAGATTTTCACCAAAGTTAGTCTATACTAATATCAACTCAAAATATAAAGAATTATTTCCGGCCTACTAAGTTCTTATGAGATCGGTAATAAAGAATTTAAAATTTTGATTATTTTTTATGAACCCATTTGGAAGTTGGCCGATTGTGGAAATTGCACCCATACGGCTGATCTAAGATTTTCACCAAAGTTAGTCTATACTATTACCAACTCAAAATATAAAGAATCATTTCCGGCCTACTAAGTTCTTATGAGATCGGTAATAAAGAATTCAAAATTTTGATTATTTTTTATGAACCCATTTGGAAGTTGGCCGATTGTGGAAATTGCACCCATACGGCTGATCTTAGATTTTCACCAAAGTTAGTCTATACTATTACCAACTCAAAATATATAGAATCATTTCCGGCCTACTAAGTTCCTATGAGATCGGTAATAAAGAATTTAAAATTATGATTAGTTTATATTGAATATTTTGTATTCGAAATTCATTATATAGAAAAAGCTGGGATGGGATGAAAAAATGTAAATCATTTATTTTTATTTACATTTCTAATATATATAGAAAAAAACTGGGATGGGATGAGATAGTGTTACCTGATGAACATTTTTATTTTTTCTGGGATGAAAAACTGGGATAACTTCACATGCTTTATCATTTTGGTTTTTTGTTAAACAAATGTGGACTGGAATGTACGCATAAAGCATAAGATATGATAATCGTTTCAATAATTCTAGATTGTTGCCTAACGCATACATTTCTGTACTATTTAGTGTTATTTTGAAAATACCGTTACTAAAATGTACACGTAAGGTCACGATGATCACCATTAAGGGAATTTTTTAATCGTAAGCGCACATTTAATAAACTTTTAACATTTAATTGTTTGCGTATAAAATCGCCATTTTATTTTGATGTTGTAGCCATATATAGGATAACTAGAGGGTGTCCATCAATTTATTTTATTTTAATTAATATAAATTATTTTTTAAATATTATATAATTATGAAGCCCTTTGTTTTTTTAGAAGTAGAATGTTTACATTTACCATAAATACGAGATTGCATTAATTTCCATAATTATAATTGTTAATTTTTCAGAATATTATTTTAATTATAATATAAGTATTTAATAAAAATACGGACATTGAAAAATGTTTATGTCATTATTTTATTAAACTAACATGCAAATAAATCATATCAATACTTTGCGAGAATATTACGAGCTTACGCACGCAAAAATTCTGAAAAAGTTCACAGAGTGATATTATGGTCGCAATGTTAAAGATGGGTATGCATACAGTGCACGTACGTCTTCGCTAAATATGTGTCTATAATTACTAAAAGAAACGCTTACAGTTACAGTCACAACTTGGTGACAAATGATGTCTTACGGTTACAAGGTATGTACGCTGTATGCATTCAGAATTGCACACAATCATTCCCCATCTCGCGTGCATCACGCGATATGCTTGTGAAATGTGTGCACGCATGTGTGTACTTAAAGCAACAAGGTGTGCGCTCATAATGCATACGTTTTCAAATTGTGGCTAGTTGGGTCTCTTGTTGCTCAGGTATCTCTATAAATCCAAATCAAATTTAATTATTCTAACTAATGTTAACACCCCAAACTGAAAATATTTAAATTTAAATTTAAGCTCTGAAACATATTATTATAGGATTGGAACATATTAGGGTAGGTTTGCGCAAGCCATCAAGTTCCTCACTCTGCTCTCGTATGCTTGAATTTCTGGAATGCTGTCCGGCTTCACACGCCAACTTTATACTTCTATTAATAAATTTATTTATTATTGCTGCGTGTTCTGGGCTCATAACCTGTTGTTAATTTATTATTCCAGAGCACAAACATGAAAAATCACATGTACCTTATACAAAGGAAAAACTAGAACTGTACTTTTATTCAGTGACATGAAAGCAAGATTACATGATATGAAAAACCCTATACACAAGTACAAGTACAAATACAATTGACATTAGTTTAATATTAATCTACTAGATGCCAACACCTTCAACATTTTTATTTATTTTTTATTTTATATTACCACTTAAACTAAACAGGAAAAACTAAAGATGCTTTTGATGATTACACGATTTCATTTTTCCGTACACCGACCCTTTCACAAAGAAAAACAAATCGAACACGTTCAAGCGGCTTCGTCAATAAATCAGCTAACTGATTCTTTTCAGCGATGTGCTACAATTTAATTTCACCATTCAAGAATCTCTCCCATACATACAGATATCGAATTTCAATATGTTTTGACCTTCGATGAAATTCTGGATTCTTCGCTAATTTTACAGCACTAGCATTGTCAATATAAAGTGTCGGAAATGACTCTGGCATTTCAATCAATTCGGATAATAAACGTCGTAACCAAATCAATTCTTTCGCTCCTTTACTAGCTGATATAATTTCTGCTTCAGTTGTGGATGTTGCTATCACCCTCTGCAGCTGACTAGTCCGCGATATGGCTCCACCGGAAAACATTGCTACTATCCCGGTCGTAGAACGTCTTGTCTTCTTGTCACCAGCGAAATCAGCATCGCTATAAACTTGTAGTCCTTCTTCTTTGTCGTATATTATACCGTGCTTTACAGTACCTTTCAGATACCAAAATATACGTTTAACTTGATTCCAATCTTGAATAGTTGGTTTCTCCATAGCTCGTGCAGCTTTATTTACTGCAAAAGCGATGTCTGGACGAGACGCTGTTGTAAGATACATCAAACAACCCACTGCTTCACGATAACGGCCTATTGCGGTTGAGACAGCGTTTGATTCTGTCATTCGAAATCTCTCCAGTATTTTCCTTGTGTACTTTTCTTGGCTAACAACAATTGATCCATTTTCCCGATGCTCTATTTTCATACCAAGAAAAATTATCGAGAGAGCCAGTCGTAGTATTAAATTCTAGTTGTAAAATTCTTAAAAACTCAGCAATTTCTTTCTCTTCGACTACCGACAACTAGACCATCATCGACATAAATTGCTACATACAATTGAACTTTATTGCGCTTTCGATAAAAGAGACAAGGATCTGAAACACTGTTTTTAAAATCTGCTTTCTTCATGAATTCCATGAACCGTTTGTTCCAACATCGTGACGCTTGCTTTAGCCCGTACAAACTTCTTTTCAACAGACAAACTCTACCAGTACCGTCACCAAAACCTTCTGGTTATTCTAAATACACATCTTCTTCCAGATAACCATTCAGGAAGGCAGTTTTTACGTCGAACTGTTCCAGTTTCATTTTATTAGCAGCCGCTACAGCTAACAAAGTTCGTATAGTGTCATATCGCGCCACAGGACTGAATGTTTCTTCGTAGTCGATTCCCTGCTTTTGTACATAGCCCTTCACTACTAATCGAGCTTTGAAACGAGTACTTCCGTCACTCGCGATCTTCTGATGCAAAACCCAGCGATTTGTGAAAACTTGTGCTTCCTTTGGTCGTTCAACTATTATCCAAGTTTCATTTTGTTTCAGAGATTTAATCTCTTCATGAATCGCCTGCATCCAATACTCCCTCTCATTCGACTTCAGAACTTCAGAGAATGAGTTTGGATCTTGATATTCAACAGCAACTCCTGCCATCATTGAAAATTCATCACCTTCCATCTTTTCTTCGTTGCCTTTCGCTTTTTCGATTTTCTAAAGAAAACGCCTTACTATTTTGTGTTGATTCACTCGTTTGCTCCATTCCAGTTGAATTTTCCGTATCGCCATATTCGTCGTAATCCCGACTTCTTCAGCAGTGGACGACGTAAAAAACTCCCACTGAGTTTGATTTACCTTGCTTTGGTATCTGACCTTTTTTGGCTCTTCGCTTATTTCAGATGACAATTTTGACCGATTTTGGCCAGAATTTCTTCTTGACAAACATCAAATACTGCAGTATCACTGCTCAAATTGCAAACGACTTCTGGCTTGAATTTCACGTCATGGCTCATGACTACTTTCCTTTTAGAAGGGATCCAGACTCGAAAACCATCTTTGTCATTGACATGTCCAACAAGATATCCGAATACTGCTTTGTCATCAAGCTTCGAGCGGAAACTCTTTTTTATATGAACGTAGCATCCAGTGCCGAAAATTTTTAGATGATCAAGTCTTCCTACTGTCCGATTATACCACAATTCATAAGGGGCTTTATTCTGAACTGACGATTTCCCAGTGCGATTTAATAAATATGCTGCGGTGTTACATGCTTCTGCCCACAATCCTTTCGGTAATTTGCTTGGATTCAACATAGAACGTGCTGCTTCAACAATAGTTCTATTTTCGCGTTCCGCTGCACCGTTTTGTTCAGGTGTATAAGGCGGTGGAATCCATTGTTCTATTCCTCTGCTTGCGAGCAATTCAACAACTCTCTTATTGTCAAACTCTTTACCTCTATCACACCTGAATTGCCTGACAACATGTCCATTTGCATTAGCTTCATTTAAAAATTGTTCCAGCACATTACATACTTCACTTTTGTGTTTCAAAAAGAAAATTCTCCGAAACTTGCTAAAATCTTCCTTAAAAACAACGTAATAACGTGCTATTCCAAACGACTCTGTGGTCATTGGTCCATTGACATCTGCGTGGATCAATTCTCCAGTAACTGTCGGACGATTTATCCGTTGCTTGAATGTTAGCTTATGCATTTTTCCTAGAGCACATTCATCACAGAATTCTTCATTGTCATTTTCCACTTTAATGTTCATTTGTTTCAAAACATTCTTTATATGCTGTTTGTTTTGATGACCAAACCTCTCGTGATACACTTGCAGTGTTTCGTATGATTTCACTAAATTCACTTGTACGTTTTGTTCTTGTTTTACGCATATCAAGCATATATAATTCATTTTCCATATAACTAGTCATTACGGTATTTCCATTAATTTTTTCACGAATTATAGCATCTCTGTCATCGATTGTCGTACTGTAACCATTTAATGCTGCTGCTTTGACAGAAAACAAATGCGCACCCGCATCAGGAATATATAAAACCTTTTCCAATTCAGCATTATACCAATTGTTGTTTCGCCGAACTTGAATCTTTATTGTCCCTTGACCAAACGCATCCATATTCACATCTTGTTTTCCAAGTGAGACTACTTCAGGTATGACAAATTCACTGTATGACTTAAAATATTGCTTGTTGGGAGTAATTTGCTTCGTAGCGCCACTATCACAATACCACTTATTTGCATTGATGTAACTTCTAATTGATGCGCCCATGACATGTGAAGTAAATACAGCGTTACTACCTTGCTGTTTGTTGTGCTGCTTAATTGTGCTTCCACCTGCATTCTTTGTGGACATTCTGCTGCCCAATGGCCCAATTGCGTGCATTTATTGCAAGGAAATTTTTGTTTTGCCCGTTCCGTTGACATTTTATTCGTGTTTCGTTTCTTTTTATATTTACCAGATGCGACGAATGCAGTTGTTAATGATTCTATTTTGCTTTGATCACGTAGTTCAATCGTACAAAGTTTCTCGATGAGTAGATTCAGACTTTGTTTTTCTGATGAAATCGTGTCCCAAAGATCCTTAAAATTATCATATTCTTTTCCCAATGTCGATAAAATCCGGCCATTCAATATTCGCTCAGACAGGATATTTTCGTTATGTTTTGTTAATTCGTCATTTAAATCTACGAACAACTTTTGCAATTTAGCGACATGTGTGCTAATATCTTCTTTCTCGTCTCGTTTTACTCGGAAAAAGGCTTCAATTAGCATATTCAGACGTTGCGTACTACTACGTTCAAATCGCGCACGTAATTTGTCCCACATTTCTTTCGCATTGTTACAAGTCAACACGAGCTCAGCAACTGGTTGGCTTAACGTACTTGCAATCACACTTGCAACTTTCGCATCGTCCTTCTGCCACTCCGCGTATACAGATTTTTATTCATTTGTTGAGTCCCCCTTTAATTTGGCACATTCGCGTTTACTATTAATAATCTCTTCAAGTGCATATGAGCGCAACACCATAGAAATATGCCATTTCCATTTTGCCCAATCATCAGGCCCTTCTAATTTATCGATATTCATTTTGTATTCACCACTGGTAGCCATTTTCTTCTAGTTTTAGTTTTAATTTTATTTCTATCAATTTTATGCTTCTATTAAGAAGCTATAGCTAGCTTCTATTAAGCTTCTATTAAGCCCTTTTGGATTTCCTTAGTTCGAGATTATATTCCGTCAAGGCCATCTTATACTCGCCCCATTCACCGGTGCGTTTAGCCTTGTTGAATAATCTTCTCGATTTTTTCCTCAGTTTACCCAGCGTCCCGTTCCACCAAGGGACCATCTTTGTGGACTCTCTTCGCTTAACTGGGCAGCTGTTCTCGTAAGCCAAGTGTATAGAATTATGCAGCTGGTTTGAACAGATCTCCAAACCCTCTGGAGACTCTATGTTCCCCACAACCGAGGGCATTTCTGATTCGAGTGAGACTCTATAAGAGTCCCAGTCGGTCAGTTTTGGAATTCTGATTTCCTGCCGCTGCATGGTCTCAGCCGCCAAATCGAATCTGATGTGCAAGTGATCCGATAATGAGGCCTCTTCAGACACATGCCAGTTTTTGACCAAGTCGCTAAAATGCGGACTAGCAAGTGTCAGATCTAGGACCTCTTGCCTAATCGCATTTATAAAAGTAGGTTTCCTTCCCCTATTGACAATGTCTACATTATTTGAGATCAGAAATTCAAAAAGGTACTCACCCCTGTTATTGATGTCCGTGCTACCCCACACCGTGTGGTGCGCGTTTGCATCGCATCCTATCAGGTAGGCCAGCCCATTGCGTTTGCAATGAGCTATGAGCTGCCTAACTACAAGTGGAGGTATTAACTCTGAGTCTCCAGGAAAGTAGGCGGAGGCCATTATAGCCTCCTGTTTGCCTCTTTCACCCAGAACCTCCACCATTACTGCAACCAAGTCCCTGGAGATGAACTCTGAAATGGGAATAAAATTAATTTGCGAACTGGCCAACACAGCCGCTCTTGGACTCTGAGTTCCGTTATGATAAACTAACTTACCCACTTGATTTGGTATACCTCTAATCTGGTTACCAATCACCCATGGCTCCTGGATTAGAGCCATGCCAATGTTTTGGCAGATAAACCTGCGACAAAGGACGTCCGAAGACGCCTTTGCATGATGCAGGTTTATCTGCAGGCAGGCGATGTGTGCCTTCACTTTACCGAAGGCCCCTTCTGAAGGCCCTGCTCAGCCTCCTTTTCAGCACCGCCACCACCCGCATGCTTTCTTTGTCCGGCCGATGGCTGACCAGTGTCCTCCATCGCCGTTCTGCTGGCCCCCGCAGCCTGAGAGCCTCCAGGCCTAACCAGTGGCTTGCACGGGGGGAGTCCTTGTGAGGCCTTCCCCCGCGGAACCCCCGACGTTTTCCTCTCCCTTTCCCGCCTTCTCCTCACCTGTCTCCTGGAGAGGGCGGTCACCCCGGTGGTCTTAGCTACAGGTGCCACTACCGTAGCTTCTACAGGCTTTACCACTTGGGTCCCGCCGACAGAAGCCGGTTTAGCTCCACTCTGACCACCCTTGGGATGCAATTGTACAGTCCCAAACTAATAGTTGACCTTAAAGCCAACCCGCTTGAGCTTCTCAACTGAAGAGTGGTCCATAGAGAACGTGAAAAAGGCCGAAGAGCCTTTCGCCTCTCTCCTGATCACTCTCCAGTTGATCGCCTGCATGCCCTCATTTTGGATTTTTATAAACCCAAAAAGCTTCCCTGTGGGCAATTCAGCACTATTTGGGAAGGTGCCGAACACAATCCTGGCTCGAGGCAGGTTTTCCGCCTCGGCCACGATCAGCTGCGCACCCTCCCATGGCTTGATACTACCTATGGCCTCCCTGAGCCACTGAACAGTGGCCCGGTCAGCACAGGTTAGTACCAGCCAACCAGGCCGAAGCTGACTGCCAAGGAACTTAGGTTTAAGCTCCTTGGCCTCCTGCTCTAGCACCTTATCTAGGATGCCCTCCTGGACAGCCTTTAGCTGCTCTCCAGTGAGGACAACCTCTGGAAAACCAGTGGGCAAGATCCCAACTATCTCCGACTCCGCAGCCTGCCTGAAGGTAAGTCCAGACCGGACCGCAGAACCCGAGACCGTCGGGACAGATTCCTCTCCCTTGGCCTTCTTTTGTGCCGGTGGAGTACCCTCATCCGAGCGGATCCTCTTTGACGGTGGGGCCTCTGCGGGAGCACAAGACTACCTTTGTGGCCGCATCGCCAGAAGCCTTGTCTCGCTTCCGGGCGGTTTGCCCTCAGCAAGAAGCCACCTGTACCGCTTCTCCGCGACCCTGCACATTTTCACGCGAGGAGCCGCGGAAGGTTTGTCAGTGCTGCTGACAGTTCCTTTCCGGTCCTCCCCGACGACTTTGCTCCCCCCTGCTTTCACAGAGGCGATACCCCCACTTACGGGGTTCGAGTTCTCATCTCCTGAGGTTTCCATATCGGAGTTGAGAACTAATTTCTCAATCCCCGAACGGAGCTCCCCATCCGATAGACCCCTCATCGAGAGTCCCACAGCGGAAAGAGGACCGAGGCCCTCGAACACCACCGCGGAACTATAGCTGGTATATGACGCTTTAGGAGCGTCATCATCCTTATTATTTTTCAACTGTTTAGACATTTTATTCCCATGAGTTGCTGGGAAAAGAGAGTCGCCTGTGGGACACCCAGCTTTACCACAGGAAGGCTAAATAAAACTGGAGGGGCCTGGTATCCAGAGTCCGCATACTTTGGACTGATTAACCTATCAGCCATTCATCCATCGGCATATGCTGTTCCACCTTAGATTAGGGTTTTTTATCAAGGGTTTCTCCTTTAGCGCCGTACTTTAGCCTGTGCCAAATGGTCAGAAGTACCAAAGGACCTCAGTTGCCAGTGATTGCCACGAGGAGGCAGTACGTACACTTGCGAATTGTGACCAGGTTACCCCTTCCACAATTGTACCCATCACGCCAGCTGCCTAAAACATGACCAAAACAGCTCGCGTAATGTGCACCCTACCGAAAGGTTACGGAGCTGGTAGATTACTTTACTCAACTTTGATCCCCCCCTCCAGTAGACGCCAAATCACCCTACATGTAGATACTCTAGACAACTTTGCCGACGTGAATCGCACAATAGTTAATAATCACATAAGAACACACAATTCCAGTCTAACTTCATCGCGAGATTTAGATTAACGTCTCTGCATATTAGACCAACAGCTATTACTGAATGTATATAACAACGAATCAACATTTTAATAATTTGTTGCTCTTTTGCGTAAATAACACCCGAAGTCTTCATCTACTCAAGCAGCTCTAGCCCGTCCCTGTGTTCAGTGGCCTATATCCAGATAGTTCCAACTCAATCATGCTTCCTTGTCTTATAAATATCCTGAGTTTTGTCGCACCTGGGTTTTGTCAAACCATAAACTTAACTCAATTTCAATAATTAGTAAAATAATAATAATAAATTAAATACTTTTTATCAAAACATTAGTCTTTTCCCAATAACACTGCTCATACTTTGTCCGATCAAAATGTGATAATGATCAAATCACTTGCTACATTACATTAAGTAACCGTGTCAGTCAATTAAAGATAAAAATGATTGGCTAACATATACCCGCGCCACTAGAGCCATAGAATCGTTTCCCGTATACATTTCCATTAAACGTTACCAATGTCGTCACCGGCAGCTTTCCATTAACTGGAGGACCACTCTTTTGCGGTCCCTGCGTTCGCCTTTTTTATAACAGAATGATATAACCACAAACCAGCACTAAATTAGATGGTAAGTATATAGTATTTATGCTTTCCCTAATTACACTACTTAGAATTCCTACAGATTCAACTGATTCGTACCTTTTAATTTTTTGTGGTTGTTGTTGTTCTAACTTGTACACTGTACTGGAGATTTCCCACGGGAAACTTGAACTAAATTTTTTTCCTGCGATATCTATTGAGTAATCACATCAATTGAAGCCATCTCCAGACATAACACTCTAGAGACTGATTTTATACAAATTTTCTAATAAATTTGGAAAATCGAATTTTCCGAGATTTCCCACGGGAAACTTGAACTAAATTTTTTTCCTGAAATATAGCTTTTGCTAAATCACATCAATACAATTCATTTCCAGACATAACACTTTAAAGGCTGATTTTTTATACAAATTTTCTAAAAATTTTTGGAAAATTGGATTTCCGAGATTTCCCACGGGAAACTTGAACAGAATTTTTTAATTCGATAGCTATTGACAAATCACAACGATTCAGCTTCAGATATACTATATACTCTAGAGGCTGATTTTATTCCAATTTTGAATATTTTTCTGATTTTCCGATATTGAAAGCTATAATACTTAAATATTTGAAATTATAGGGCGGTTGGACTAAGTGAGAGTAGAAATAAATAACTAATTTGTTTTTTGGTTTCAGAAGAACATCGAAATATATTTTATCATCAATTTTGTTAATCGGAAGTTTGGAGTATTATATAAATATAAATTCTAGTTTAAGATATTATTTTAGATCGATCAGGTTCCAACGTTTTATTATTAATATTTTAATTGTGTTGTCATTGTGCTGTCATAAAACACTAACTATCGGCTTTATTAGGTGTCTGTAACCGGGCCGAGTCTGTCCTCACTCGTAACATTCCTTTCCCATTCCTCGATTTTGGTATATGTAAAAAGATGTACGATGGCTGCCTGACCAGGGGTGGATATCACACTATTAGACTTATGTGGTTATCGATGTGGCGCCTTTCTTAACGGGGTGAATATTGCTATGTTTGGCTTCATGAAAAGCTGAGTATGATGGTACATATTTCCTTGGTGAGAGAGAGTTATGTTGTCGTGTTGTAACATGAGTATAGTGGTGTGGTATTCGCATTTATAATACTGGGGACTTGCTTAATGCTTGATCGGACATTGAAATCAATCAATCAATCAATCAAAATTCCCCAATCTAGCAAACATATATTTTTTTCTTCCTTTAATTTTACTAGTCAGTAAAATTTTCCCATGGCATAGCACATTTATGCTCGTTTTAAATTTCCTATTTTCTACTAAAATGAGTTGATTAAATTTAATTGATCACAACCGATAACGTAAATTTAAATATTCTAATGATAATCTGATGTTTTCTAATTTGCGAAAGCGTGGACGACAACAAGTATGACAAATAAAACTTATTTTGGTACTCCTTAAACACTTGTTGAAACACTGTGTTTCCATTATCAGATTATAAAAGTATTTACGAGATATTACAATGTATTGAAACTGTCTTATTTGCACTGTGTGTGTGTGTGTTTGTACACTATATCCTGGGCTGCCTCAGTGAGAATATAAATTGGGCAACGCCGGTTGCCTGTTAATTAAATTGACGAGGAAATTTTTAAAAAGAATATTCTGTGTTTATTGTGGAAAAGGAACAGGGAGTTCCCCAATGATGTTTTAAATGTTTGTTTGTATATTTTTCCCTGAACTGCAAATATCTTTCTTTCATATTGTACAAGTTCGTATTAACTTGCAACATAAATCTACGGATTCTTGGTCTATATGTTGATTTTCTAGCCAATCCGATAGAGTAAGCAAAGTCTCATCGATCGGGGGACTCGGATATAAAGAGCTGTGTTTGCTGTTATTCGAAAGAACCAAACACGTTGGCTCCTCAAGTTTCTCAGCGGTCTATCACCATCGATAAAGTTAACCATGGAAAGTGAAGACAACAACCACATGACCAATCAATTCAATAGATTCAATGGAAGGTTTGCAGCCTTCATTATTCCTGTTTGCTTCGATGCATCGGTTTCATCGGTACCATCATGATCAAAAATAACAGTATTACATAATTAATGTAAAGTTATTGTTGTACTATAGAACAAAACACGATATAACCAAACAAATAAAATATTATGGAACAAATCAATTGATGCCCCTAATGATAGTCGTTCTAAAATTATGAAAGGAACATCCAAATAGATCATAGGTACAAAAATAATCATTATGATGAAATTTGCAAAACAAAGGTTTGACCTTGAGGAAGTTGGAAAAAATTTTCAGAAGGTGAAATTAAGAGACGACAAAGATCATGCTTTACAGAAATTATTCACCAACTTAAAGGAAAAGTCTCAACAATTAAAAGCCTTCTCGGTTCAAGCTGCAGTAAAATGAAGGTAAAATTTTAATCTTTTTTCACTAACCCTTTCCAAAAGCATATTTTTACAAGGTATATTTTTCTCGTATATGACAACACAGCTTTACAAAATCAGATTGAAGCTTAATACAATCATCATTAGTTTGAATACGCATAATGATTTTCAAATTAACATATCATTAATGAAAATGAGAAATAAAAGCCGATCCAGCCTAGAACCCTGAGGGATACCAGATTTAGTTAAAATAAATCTTGATAGCAAACCATTAAATTTAATTTGTTGTATTCGCTCCATAAGTTATGATGTCCAACCAAGTGAAAATTTGTCCGATAAGACCAATCCGACAACATTTTTAAATGTAAAATGCCATAAAATACTATGAGATACGAAATTACAAAAATGTATTAAATTTGTAGTAGTAGATCATTTAGAAAAAAAGACATGTTGGAGGACTAATTGAGCTTTTAACTTCATTGAAAAATCTTATACTGAAACTGTTACTAGCATCATTGTTTTTTAAAACCGGCTATTCTATTTATTTCTATTTATTATAGAAATAACAACATTGCCGGATTGGCCAAGCGATGCTCGAATTTCTTGTACATTTTTTATACGAAATCTACTAGAAAAACTAAAATAAATTATTTCGTAATAAGACATTAACATTATTCGTTTACTTAGTTCAAATTATCGCAGTACTTACTCCGCCCCGCTGTTTATTTGTCGCTGTTGCGCGGCGCTTTTTCTCTTGTCCGTTCACTAAATTACTGGTTATTTAATTATTAAGTTCTAAAACTTAACGGCAACCAAATTATGTTCCTTTTAATAACACGAAATATATAATTTTTTGCTAAATTACTTACTTCTTGTCATATAAATGAAAAAACGTTTCAAAAATCAAATTTTTTTAACGTTAGGAACGTGAACGTTTTTCTTCGATCAGAATAGGAAATACCGTTAATTTTCCGATTCACGTTTTTAACTGTCATAAAAAACATAAATCACAATGTTACGTTTTTTCAGAATACATCAGCTGCTGCTTACGAAAATTGGAAAAAATCATTAATCGTTAGTATTATTAAACTTAAGATATCGAGTTTGGTATTTTTGCTTTATCATAATTTATTGTAATTTAATGAGTTTGGTTGAGTATGAAAATTGGAAATTTTGACTTTACCTTAAAGCGATCATTGGTGTAAAATAACCACATATATAATGTTTTATAAAGTTTATCAACACCTTCATCCAACTTATATCAACTCTTATATGCAGGTAAGGGTAAACATGCAAACGGCATTTCAACCCGTCACTCCAAATTTTGACAAAATTGTGTCATTTTCATCATCAAAATTATTAAAAAATAGTTCGGATCTACAAGCTCCACCTTATTCTTAGATAATTTTATTAAAATTAATTAAATTTCATTCAAAAAACTCTAATTTTATGGACGGTAGGTAACCCTGGTTTAGAGTTGACGTCTTTTTTTTAGTGATTTTAGTGGATTAAATAAAAATTAGTTTTAATTTAAATAAATAAATCTATATATAACAAAAAAATGTGTTAAATCCAATTAAAAGTGTTAGCGTTCGATTTAAATATAAAAGTGTTGCTAAAAGTGACTATTTAGCAATTTTGATAAATTTATTTTGTGGAAGTTCAAAATTAAATTATTTGTGTAATTTTAGTTTCAGTTTAAATGAAAGTGAAATGATTCTGTGTAATGGCCTGATAGGAAAAGCTATTACAAATCTTATGTTTGTTATTTCGTATGCGGAATTTAAAGATGCCTTGCTGGGAGATGCATATAAGAATTGTGCGCCAAAATGCGTGCACTTTGCATCAAAAATTAAGCTAAGTTTTAAAGATGTATGTATGTCGTTTTTTACTTATTCTTGTGCTGATATAAATTATTAATATTATTACATATTTATTAATGTATATTTTGGTGTATCCATGTAATTATAGACTCATGTCATATTATTTATTGTGCAATTAAAAAATTAAATTTAAATATTTTTGTTTTAATAAACAGTTTAACATACCTACATATAAACTTTGATTTGTTTCATTAATACACTCAAAACGTTTATTTTACCGTGAATGTGCAAATATGTTGTGATTTTAGTGCTTTTATTGTGCATTGTTTATTTTTTGTGAGTGATATAAATACGGTATTCTTAATGTTACAGGGATTTGAACCAGTTTATTAAAGGTGTATCGTTGCAATATGAAGTGATGTGGTCATATATGACAAATTGTTGTGTATTTGTGTGAAAAATGTGAATAAATTGATTTTTTTATAGTGAATCAACGTAGAAAATTTGATAGTTGATCGGATATCGGATTAATCATGTTCTAAATGTTGATTTGAACGGTTCTACTCAGGTAAGTGATTGTAAAAAACAGTTAATATGTCTAATTATAATTATATTAGTTTTGTAGTATAGTGTCTTTGGATTTGTGTGTATTTCGTAAAATTTTTTAATTAGTACAAAATATTGTCACTCAAAATTTGCGATTCTGTTGAAATGGGATATAACATTTTTAAAGCAGTTTAGACAATTAGACAAGTTTAGATTTCCAACTTCATTTTTACTGACACATATTGAATTTTTAGAAAAAACCTAGAACAAAAGTCATCGAAATTAAAACTAATTTACAATTTTAGTACAAAGTCATAACAAAATGTTAGTTTTCACCTGATCAGAATCTACCCCCTGGTTATGTTTTAGTACAAGTTTGAGCAACGGTATAGTAAGAGTAAGAGTAGACAACACAAATAGCTCATTTAGTAAGGTATTGTTGAAGAATCTCATTTCGTGTTTTGGATATAACCAACGTTACGCGTAGAGAAAATTTCTAACTGTCCGTGTTTCGGTAGTCTTCTTCCAGTTTTTGGATATTTGGAAGCTTTAGGTCATTAAATATTTTACACAATTAATTTTATTAAAGTATTTATTATTTTATTATTATAAGAGGTTATTATTTTTACATTAATTATTAAAAGAATTTATTCTAGCTGGACGCACAATTTTACGTCCTTTTTACTGCTCTTGTTGTTTACGTCTACTTTGTCTTTTTTAAAACGCTTTTTAAATATACCGCGACAGTGCTGAAGTGAAAAATTATAACTATATGTATTACGTTAGATATTACAATTATGATTAGTTGTTAAAGTTATTCACGATAGTATTCGGCAGCTGCTATATATTCTGCTTCGGTGCTTGAAAGAGCCACAATGTCCTGCTTCCTTAAACACCAACTAATTGGACCGCCACAAAAGTTAATTACATAACTTGAAGTACTTTTGCGTGTATCCAAATCTCCAGCAAAATCGGCATCGCCGATCAAATTGAAATCAGTTTCATTGTTGAATTTATTTCCGTATATTTTGTATATCCTGTTAGTAGCCCACTGCCTCTCGATAAGGGTAATCTGTTGTCCCCAATTAATAATCCATCGTAAACATAAATTACTAGTAACATCGATGAATTTTGATTCTTAAACAAACATCTCTCTGATTGTAACGGTTCCATTCCTTTGTTAATTAGAAAAGTAGTAAATGTCTTATTCCAGCTTAATGGGGCTTGCTTTGAGACCAGGAGCTCTTTTTGTAATTTACAAATTTTATTACCCATCTCATATTCTTCCAGCGGCTGCATGTAAATTTTTTTTTTTCTAGATTTCCTTAGAGGTCAAATTGAATAATATTTCGGTTTTTGTTTTGTAGCTAAGGCGAAAAGTATTCTCAGTGAAATTACGTTAATATCCGTTAACGTTCACAACATCTGATTACCAGCCCATAGCTTTATGTTTACCATCGTCTGTTACCCTAAATATCCAACGACTGCTTAGTAATTTATCTGTTCTTCTTGATTAATGACAGTCCAATTTCTTTTCTTCTTTGATTCCACTGATCGTTCTTCGTAAGTCAACAACAATACGTAGTCTTTAAACTTTTCTGGTAATTTATATTACTTTCACTTCGACGAGTGTCAACTGTTTCCTTTCTTGTTACAATTTTCTGGGTTTGAACTTCTTGTATAATCTCTTCGGCAGGCTCAGCAATTTTATCTTTAGAATATTCATAGGTATATTTTTGTTTTACTGGACTTTCAAAAATTACATCCCTTGAAACAAATATTTTCTCTTTTACTAGATCCCAAAGTCAATTAAAATTCAAGGTATAACCTATGAATACAGATTTTTGACTAATAACATCAAGCTTTCGGAAATGTTCTTCAACTTTGGCGTATGCTACTGAACCAAATATTTGTATAGTCTAGATAAATCAGGTAGCTTGTTAAACCATAGTTGAGCAGGAGTTTTATCCATGGTTGAGGTAGGACTTCTATTTAGTAAGTATGCTGCTGTATGAACTGCTTCTTCCCACATTTTTTTTTTTTTAAATTCGAATCATAAAGAAGAGCCCTTGAATTTTCTAGAAGAGTCCTATTGAGTCTCTCTGCTTTCCCGTTAAGCTGTGACGTGTGCGGCAAAGTGTAATCAAGAACAATCCCTCTTTTACTGTAATAACCCTTCATATAGTTGCTCATATATTCGCCTCCTGGGCCTCGCCAAGCTCCATTTTTGACTTTAACTTTTGCTACGCATTTTTTGACTACGTTGACCTTTTTGCTTTTATTATTTATTAAATAGAGCATCGTGAAGTGCGTAAAAAATTATGACGTATTTCTTGTTTTTCCAAGTTAAAGGTTTAATTGGGCCACAAAGATCAGTGTGAACTAATTCTAGCTGCCTGGATGCTCTTTGTATTTCTTCATTGAATGGTTTTCTGGTTTGTTTCCTTTTTACGTAGACTCCACAAACATCATCATTTTCGTTCAGTATACATTTTATTCCGCTTGAATAAGCCTTTTTAAATTTTGAAGATTGCCTAACTTCTTGTGCCACACGTCAGCAATATGTTTATCAGCAACCATTACTGTTGTATTATTTATTTTATGGATTCTCCTCCATTTAATGTTATTTCATTAGTATTGAGCAGGTTCTAACTTAATTCCGGTACATAAAGAACTTTGTTTAATCTACCTTTATCCGTTTCAATTCTTCCGATGGCTTCGGCATGCATATACTCTGTTTGTTTAGCTATACCTATTTTAGTAGACGACTCAGTCACCGATTTTAAAAAAATCCTTTCGAATCACCATGTGAGATGAGGGTCCTGAGTCCACTATCCAAAAGATTTGTTCACATTCTTGATTTTTTGAAGTTTGTGTAAAAAATGCAAACTTTTTCTCATTCGTTCATTTTCTTGGCGTTTGTTGATTTTTACGAAAGTAACAAACCTATTCACTGTGATTTGATTTTCTGCATATTTTATATACAACGCTATGATTTCTCGAATTTTTATTAGGACAGAATCGAGCAATATGGTTTCCTTTACATATAAAACATTTCTTCTCTGAAGATATGAAAGGCACGGATTGATTTGGTTCATCCGTTTGGTGTCACGAGATTCTTCTCCTAATAGCATTACTGTTAGATTTTTAATCGTTCTGTCATTGACTTGTGTGAATCTCCAAGCTGTTACAAAATCCATAAATTTTTCCGGTAACGTTGTGAGTATTTTTGTCATAAGCTTTGTATCATAAATTTTGGTATTTAGTGCTTTTAGGTGAAACACAATATTTTCAAGATGGCTTATGTGCGCGGCGAGATCATTGCTTTTGTTATATGAACAGCAAAATTCTTGAAGTAAATTACACTTTTGCTGTCTTGATTTTTCGTACAATCAACATTAGAAAGCACAAGGTCAAGAATTTTACCTAGATTATTATTAATTTAATTGTGCTGTTTTAGTTTGAAAAGCAATATTGTTTCCAAAGTCAGGTTAGAACCCCAACCGAAGGAAACTTTCGTAGAAGTATAATATTTACAGTTCAAATACCAAATGATATTTTGGGAAGTTGAAATCACTTATTACAAAATAAACAAAAATTTTTATAAAGTCGTACTATTGCGTTACAAACCCAAAATAAAACGATAAATGATCAGGCGACTTAATTACCATGTTAGAAAGCTTATTGCAGAATTTTCATAATGCTCAAATTTACTAGACTTTGAAGGAAAATAAACTAAATATATATAACTGGAAATTTACCACCATCAGCTTTCACCTTTATCCAGATGTTATGAAAATGAATGAATTTTAATGGACATTTTGATATACAGAAGTGCACTACAAATGAAATTCCTTACAAACTAATTTTTCCGGTCCCTTTGGCCTCAATGTAACGAGATTTGACTGTACTAAAAAAACTTTCGATTTACTTACTCTTGGTGACGTTACCCATACACAGGAATTGCTCATTAGTTGCACATGAAAATAAAAAAAGTCAGTTAGTAGTCATTAAGGTTCAAATCTTTTTCCTATAGATGTATGTATAAGTATATACCTACATTTCAAAATCGAAGGAGCATAACCACACCTTTTTTCCGTATCCACAAATTCATCGAAAGCACAATACAATATCATTATCGTTCAGAACCCGTCATTGTTTAACGGTCATAAAACTTTTTTAACTGCTACAATTTTCATTTTCATTTCCATTTTCATTTTTTGTTTTGTTTTTATTTTACATTTTATTCAAATTAAATCAATTACACGAAACCAATTAAAAATAAATTTATTCCGACACTTTGTTATTCTAATTTCTTAAGACCATATAAAAATAAGTTTTAAGTCTATTTTTTCTTGATGCATAAATTAATTTAATTTTTTTTGTTTTTTTTTGGTTGTTAGTTTTTATGAGGTCTGTTTTGTATTTTGTTTAATTCAATTTTCAACAGAAACTACTTAAATAAAAGTACAGCGGATTATTTAAGTTTATTATATGAATAACATGTAGTATAAAAAATAAAAAATTGAGCCGGAGGATGTTTGATGTGTCTGCGCGAATATTCCGGATCACACCTGCACGCAACGTTATAAAAATTAATGTTTTGATATCTATAATCGATAGTGATTAAATTAAATCAGATTTCCGATATACATAAAACATACACTTTGTTGATCCGCCGTACATGAAGCGCTTTTAAAACCAAAAACATTTAACTCTTTTTTTTTCGGTTTAATCTTTTTATAAATATATGTATGTGTATGTCCAGGTGTCATCCTAATGTAGTCACATTTGTTCAAAAAATTAGAATATTCTAATTTTTTAGAAATTTTTTATAATTTTCGGTTACATTGCCCCATAATCAAAAATAAATGTATGTTGGTTGAAATTAAGCCACCAACATACAACCTTTTTTGGTTATATTTTATGTAATCGACAATTTTGACTTTGATGGAACAAGATGGATTACATCTTAACTTTTGTCTATGTATACATAGATACATTTTAGTGTTGGTCATAGTTTTAGAGAAATAAAAAAAACGAAAGGATTAGAGCAACATAACTTATGTACAAGACAGGTGAAAACACAGTTTTTGTTTTTTTTGGTTTTCGTGTGTGACTTGTGAGTTTGAACGACAGGACATATCATTATATGTAATTTTGAATGACTGACTACCTCAACGATATTTTATGTCTGTACTAGAAATAGAAAACTATATACAACAACTACTATCAAATTTCTTTTAGTTTTTTTGTTGTCTAAAAATAACCGTCACGAATATCCTTTTAAGTGTTTCGTTTTAGAACAACATTTCTTATAGACATAAAATCGTTGAATAAAAAATTCGTGTTTATCTAAATCTATAACTCATTTAAGCGCAAATTATCTACAATCGAGAGTTTTGTACACTTTCTATGAGGATTTTAACATTTTCATGACTTATTATAGATTTCTTAGTCTCATTGAATAATTCTCATCAAAACACAAAGAATTGCGCAGGTGCTGACTCAAGTTGTTTGATGATTTATCGGAATAAAATCCATACACATTAAATTTCAATGAATCTTCATCTTTGACGGTCACATCACATGCATTTCCTGCGACTGTAGGTACATAACAAAAAAAAAAAATTTGTTGTTAATATCTTAATCGAGCATATTCAATAATTTCGAAGTCGAATTAATCAAACACATGGGTGACTGATAATAATATGATGGTAGCAATAAAATTTGTACCTCAAATAAACCGACGTCATCCATTCATAAAATGTTTAAAAACGAAAGATATAAATTTGATCTAATATTTCATCCACAAAATCATTTCATTCAAAAATTGGATTGTATGAAGGAGACGACATTTTTGTGTGTGATTTCTTCAAGAATATATTTAACTTGACTAAATGTGACAAATCTTATACAAAACGAAGAGACGAAATTGGAATTAATCAAATAAAGAATCAGGTATCTTCTTGAGATAAATTATGATATCGAAAAAATATGATGTGTATATGAATAATGTTATCATCATTAATCCTCACATTATCGTAATTTATCATAAAACGCGGTGTATTATATAGAGAATATATTTTGTAAACTTCATGCATGATTTAAAATAAAAATAAAAAAATTTGATAAAATACCGAATTAAGATAAAATGTTGATGAATTTGTTCCTTTTTTTTGTTCATTCCATGACAAAAATTAGTTTGCATATGATTAAAATATATTTTGTTTGGTATGTAAATCGTGATTTATCCCATTTTTCACGTTATAAGATGAAAATAACAAAATAATAAGTTGAATATATAAATTTAAAGTCATGAAGATGGATGATTAGGTTTGAGAGAAAAATATTTTATTTTTTCAGAGTTTACATAAAACCGAAGAAAATTATCTTTGAAAATCGTTAAAATATTTGCACGCAATTTCAATATACATACATATATACATACGTGTATGGTTGACATATAAAGTTTAAATTACACACTTAATTAGAATATAAAATGGGAATGGAAATGATAGGGATTGCAATTTATAGAATTTGTATAATTTCATAAGGCTTAATTCGCCTCATCAAATTACCCAATTAAATTGTCATAAATAAACGGTTCTAAAACCAAGAGCTACGAGTATGTGTTTGTGTGTATGTGTGTGTTTCCGAATGGAAACACAAATTTTTCATTTCTCATCTATACCTTTATACAATATACGAGTATGGTTGTATCTTGAATGCACATTCAAACTAAACAATTATGTTGTCATATCCGTACGTCATATGTTCATGTCAGAAAGTTTGGAAAACATTTTTTTTAATTAAAAATATTAAATCAGTTGAAAATTCTATATATATACATAATGTGTATCTTGATTTTGCATGCAAAAATCTTCACACAAGATGCTTTAGTGCTATATATGTACGAGAAGGAAATTTAATTGAGATTGATTGCAATGAAATTAATCATCTGTGTGGTTTGAAAGTTTATTATTAAAACTTTTAATTCAATGATCGTGCTCCTTAAGTTTAAAGTGCAAATACGATGGTATACCGTAAAATAAAATTAAAGTTGTTTGCATTGCAATGTAGTTCGTGGGAGTTCTAAAATTATTTACTACTTATTTGAATCAGATTTATATAATGTCAGATTTAACATTTTCGACAAAACATAATCGACTAAGTCGAGTTGAAAATGGTTTAGGCTGAAACCTGTTGATTGTATAACGAATGAAGTTTTGTTAATTGGTCGAATAAGCTTCAGTAAGCTTTTGTAGAGTGACATTTGATTCTTCTTGTCCCAGGATGGTTGATGATCTCTGCAAACGATTTAATTGTAGTTTGTTGGAAGAGCGTTAGGAACTGTTTCGAGTATTTCAGCAGCTCTGTTAGCATTAAAGATTGGTACAGGGCAAGGAAGCTTGGTCAGCCAATTAAGAACAATTTCCGAATCCGTCCACACAGAAATATTCCATTTTGCGATGGAGCGATTGGACGACTATTTTGATAAGCTTGGAGATGAGCTCTAGAAATTTCAAGTGCAAGCACGGTTAACATTGGGTTGGAGCGACTCGAGTCTTTGCAGTTGTGAGCCTATTATGCACGATACCAATACAGTCTGTTTCATGAATAAACTTACCCACCATATATGGCATCACAATTAAGTACCATTTGTTATGGAGTGACTTACGCCAAAAGAAAGTATTTCGATCAAAATATTGTTGCCCAAAAGCGAAAGTCTTTACTTTCACAGCCGGTCAAGCAATTCGCCACTAGTATTTTTCATGGGGGGAGAGGGCTATCTGAAAGGCAAAGTGTGCATTAGTCGTCCACATAGTCTTTTGCTGATCTGAAACTCAACATTCGAACAGAAATTAAAAGATATCAATCGTAATTTTGAAGAAATTTTTTAGTTACTGAGTTATTCAACAAATAAAATATAGGGCCTCATGAGGTGATCAGAACTTCGGTATTGAAAATTAATTCAACTCCCAAATCAATCCCTAACTGAACCTCTGAAGTCAACCTTCAGCTCTACCTCCAACTCATTTTACAACACAACCAACTAAATTGTAATGCAATCCTAAACGTAATCACCAAATTAACCGCCAACCAAACCCTAAGCTCAATCACCAAGTAACCTGCAAATCAACTTTCAAATCAACCCTTAACCTAACCACAGATCAACCCTTAAATAATTTTCCAACCGAACAACTAACTTAACCCCAATGTAAGCTAACTAAACTTTAACTCAACTTAGCTCAGCCCTCTGCTCAACTGCACATTTATTTAATGATCAACCCAATCCCAAAATCAACTCGATTCTAAAGCTACGTGCGTATATGAACTCAACTCAGTCTAAACTCCGACTAAATTCCAAGCTCGATACCGAACTTCTCACTCAAATCTGACTCAATTTCAATTCAAACCATACCATCATACCATAATAGCAACGTACTATCATACCAGCATATGTACCGTCGTACCATCATAACTTAAACAATCATTCTGTCATACTATTGTTCTATTATACCATCATATCATCATGATACTATAACATTAAACAATCATACCATCGTACCATAGTAGCGCCGAACCATCACACCACCATACCATGGTATAGAAGGTATATCATTTCATCAATCCACCATAACTTCATAACATCATATCGTAACATCGTATCATTGTACCATCGTACCATCGTATCATCGTACCATCGTACAATCATATAATCATACCAACATAATATCAGGCAGTGATACCATCATACCATCCATCCGTTGTACCATTGTACTGTCATATCATCATACCATCACTCTAGAACATATGCCGTCATACCATCATACGTACTATCATATATAACATCAAACCATCTGTAAAATTGCAAGCCAAACGTTATTGGTAAATTATCGTACTGAAAGAAATCCAAAATGAAACGACAAATAAATGTCCAAATTTTGTATCGCAATCTTCTATTTCGTAAAGATAAAACGAAATGCTGTTGATAGTTTTCCAATTTTTGATTCCATCGATTGTTCCATTGCAAAATACGCCCCCGGTCAAGCAGTTGTTTGCTTAACTATTCGATCATAAGTTTACATAGTTTGGTGATGGGACGTTTTAATTCTCCTGTGCTTGTTTTCAAGCTGACAACCCGTACACTGCCATCTTGGCCCGCATGAACTTTAATAACTCAGCCTCTCGGCCAAGTTATTGATGAAGCATTTTCGTCTTTGATTAATAAGAGGTCGCCTTCCTTAAAATTCTGCCTTTGATTCTGCCATTTGGATCGTTTTTGTAGCGATGTGAGGTAGTTTAAATGCCACCTTTTCCAAAAACCTCTTGACATATTTTGTAAAAGTTCCCATCTTTCACTTAATTTTTGCTTGATGTCATCTGTACATTTATCTGGTACTTGGAGATTTGGACAACCGATTAAAAAATGCCCAGGTGTTAAGGTTGTGAATTAACTATTGCTTCTATCTGAATAAGAAGCGTTTGCATTTTTTCGAACGTAGGTGCTGACTCTTTCAATACTCGACGAAGATGGGTTTTTATTAATGTAACCCCCGCTTCCCATAGACCACCGAAATGTGGAGCTGAAGGAGGGATAGTGTGCCACTCAATGTTATGTGACCCAAGATATGCAGATACCTTTTCATTGTGAGTTTTATAAGACATAATCTGAAAAAATTCATCGAACTTTCTTTGGCCACCGACAAAATTAGTTGCGTTGTCACTGTATATTGCCTTTGGCAGGCCTATTCTTCCTGAAAATCCCGCATCTCTAGACAAATCCGAAACTCCTTCGAGGTGTATGGCCTTTGTTGCCTTACAAACAAACAAACATATGTACGCCCTTAGCCTTTTGGACCCTCTACCCTTCTTAGAGCTTATTGTGATGGGGGCAGCGTAGCCAACCCCAACGTTTATAAATGCCCGTATGAGAGTCACTCTCGGTGAAGGTAAGTTTCCCATAATCTGCTCACCTAATCTTTGATGACTTTTTATACAGAATACACAGCTATTGGAGACTTTTTTACGATATCCCTTGCCTCAATGATCCAATATTTTGTTCTGGATGAACAGCAACGTTGATGGGTTTGGGTGCAAATATTTTAGATGTAGATGTCTAATGAGCATATCTGTGAAATGGTGCTGCTTCGATAAAATTAGTGAATGCTTCTTTGAATACCCAACATTCGAGTTTTTCAAGCGGCCACCTACTCTTAGTAAACCATCCTCATCGATAATTGGGAAAAGTAACAATAATTTGCTGCTTCTTTTGATTGCTTTGTATTTCTTCATGATTTGCATCGTCTTAAACATATTTAACTATCAAGTTTTCGCTTCTCTGGAGATGTTGACTGGATATATATGGTACTTTCATTTTACGGCATAATTCAGCAAACCGGATACAATTATTCACTGCCCGTAATATTAATATATACGCAAAAAATTTGCCAATATTTTATAGTAGAATTTTCGAACGTTGCAATATCGGCATTTGTTGATATTAGGACGGTTTTTCTTCTTTCATATGTGATAGTTTCAACTGGAGCATTTTCATAGTTCGGCCAATAAGATGTCGACTTGTGCAAGAATTCTGGACCATTCCACCAAATTTTATGTTGTAACAGGCCACTTGACGATAAATCTCGACTGGCACAGTCAGCTGGATATACCTTGGTTGGTACGTGCTGCCAATGACTGCTTGGTATTTGGTCAATAATGAAACTAATTACCAACGAAACAGTTCCATTTTCTGGGGACATCTGAGAGCCATGATAGAACAACGTTGGAGTCACTCCAAGCGTAAAGTGTGTCTGGTGATGCTTCAAAAATTCCTGCAATCTTGATAAGAAGTTTGGTTAAAAGGACGGCTCCACGGCTTGGTTTTAGCAGTGATTAAATAGACAGAGATGTTACCGTTTGAATTGGTTGACCTCTTGTATACTACTGTTGAATAAGCCTTCTTGGATGCGTCACAAAAACCAAGAAATTGAACGTTGTGTATTGACTGCATCTGAAGAAATCGTGGATTACGTATGCCGGAGAAACAAATTAATTCGTTTCTTGTGGTGGATCATGTGCGATTGATGTGATCTGGCAATGGGTCATCCCATCCTATTTTGATCAACCAAAGCGACTGAAGTAAGATTTTGAACGTAATGGTTGCTGGAGATAGCCATCCAAGCGGATCAAATATTTTACCACATTCGGACAATAGCCTTCGCTTGGTTGATGGTTCAACTCGTAGTTTCGGAACACTGAAGGTGAAGGCGTCATCGTTCGTCAACCAGCAAATTTCCAATGTTTTGATATACACTTCAGGATCTTCAAATGAAATGGAACTTCCTCCTCGTTTTTCGATGGGTATCTTGCTCAACAGCTCAGGACAGTTTGAACTCCACTGCCGTAGCGTGAAACCAGCATGGGATAGAGTGACCGTGAGTCCACATGAAAACTCGGATTTAATTATTTTGCTCAATTTGCAGGATAATTTATCGTTGTCCTTTGATATTTGATGTAAAGACCTGATGGTAAGGTAGGCCAAACAGGTCAGCCCGTATGTGACTGTCGTTAGTTTAAAATGCTGCATCTCGCTATTTGGATTTTCTCGCCACACAATCCTCTGATAGTTCAGATGTTTTGGATGAACTGCTACTCGTATATGCCGATACATTTTTTCAATATCCGATACCAATGCAAATTTATGTTTGCGAAATCTTGTGAGTATTGACAAAAGATCATCGTGAATGGTCGAGCCGGTCATCAGAACGTCATTTAAAGATAGGCCCGTGGTCGACTTGCACGAACCATCAAATACAACTCTTAACTTTTTAGACATTGTGCTTTCTTTAAATACGGCGTGGTGTGGTAAATAATAGACTTTGCTCTTTTCGGTTAACACTTCTCGGTCAGGAATGCGTGACATGTGACCAAGTTTTTCGTAGTCTCGCATAAATTTTGTGTATTCGTCCCTAAGTTGCGTGTCTTTCTGAAATTTACTTTCCATTTCGATCATCCGGGATGTTGCTGCTTTAAGACTTTTGCTTAATTGTTCAGAATTGCCCTTTAGTGGTAATTCTACCAAGTAGCGGCCGTTGGCGAATTTATGAGTGCTGGAGAAATGCTCTTCACATATGTCGTCTCTGTTCGGAATATCACTCTAGATTTCTTCCACTTCCCAAAACCGCCGCAACAATTTACAAATATCTTCGGAATTTACTTGAACAGTGTAGCATCCAGTCGTGGAATTAGTTTGTTTATCAGCAGAACCAGCAACAATCCAACCGAATAGACTGTCTAGCAAGAATAGATTTGGTTCTAGCTTTATCCGCCTCTCCTTCACAATGTCGTGGAATACGTCAATACCTAGAATTATTTCTACACGATTTGGTTCGTAGAATTCTGGATTAGCGAGACAAAATTCATGAAGTTTGGCCATATCGTTCTCTTGGAGTATTATTGCCTGAGACGGTAATTAGCTAGTTAACTTACCTAATATTAGAGCACATACTTCTATAAATTGCTCTTCGTTGTATCTGTATGATAATTTAATGTTGATTTTTCCTCTAGTTACGGAAGCTTGTGTACGCTTTAGTCCCAGTTTTTTTGTGAGTGCTTCTGTAATGAACGGAGATTCCGATCCCGAATCTAATAACGCTCGAATATTATGAATATTCCCGTGTGTATCAACTGTAAACATAATTACAGTTGGCAGTATTGCCTGTTTATTTCCGCTTACCGGTTTATTTGTAATGGTGTAGCTTTGTGAATCCGCACCTGCCGCTGTACTAGAAACATGATGATTGATTTTTTACTTTGCATTTGAAACATGTATTTGTCGAGGAACAGCTAAGAACCGAATGCCCTCCTTTTAGGCAATTAGTGCATAAATCGTGTTTGTTAATAAATCTTTTACGAAATTCGATATCACATCGTTGAAATTTATAGCATCTGTGAATGAGATGTGACCCCACCTTTTTCTCTTGCTACATGTGAAACTTTTGGAAAAGATTTAGGTGACTTTACGGTTATATTACAGCTTTCCAATGCGTCACATCTCTGATGAAGAAAAGTAAAGAAACTATCGATACTTGGCGCATTCATCCCTACTGAATGCAAAGCCCACTGCTGCCTGGTATCATCGTCCATCTTGTTGAGGAGTAAATACAAAATCAATGGGTCACGAGCTTCGCAATCTGGTCCTAAAGCCTTTAATCCCCGAAGTAATCTGATGTTTTGGTAATGTCTTTCAGTGACCTTGGTGAAGCGTGGTTTATACTTTGCTAATTTAAGAACGGTTTTATTATCGTACTTACTATTGTACGTTTTTTATCGTATCTTTGTTTTAATTTGTCCCATGCTTCTCCATAACTGGCATCAGTGATTAAAAAGTGATTGATTAGACGAGCCGCGCTTCCTTGAAGGCGTATTCCCCATTAAATGGCGGAATGTTAATTCTTGACACTTTCACTTCATTGGTTTGTTCCATTGTTTTATTGTGTAACGATTCAAAGTATGCCTTTTGTTGAGAGTAAATACTGGTTAAAATGCTCTTCAGTTCATCATTATTCGAGTGTATGTTTGGCTTTCGTTTTTTTATTTCATGCATCATGGCGGCTTGAACACTAAAAAATTTCGTTTCGAATTCATCAGATTTCGAAATTTGCTGCGGTATTAAGAGAAATTCGTCTTCAATGTTGCAAAATTCTTCCCACCATGAGTCGAGTTTTCGAAGTCGTGATTCAACCTCTTCTAGTGATGTATCGTTATCAATGTTCTAATAGAAAGTAGAAGCCTTTGTACGAGCTAGGTTCTCTTCGGTCGTCGACCACGTTTTTGTATAAGCGCAGCAGTCATATTTCCACTTTATAAAAAAAGATATTATAGAAAAGGTATGGAAATGTAACGCAATGATCGGAGTTTGTAACACTGTTCACTATTCACAATTAAAAGTTCACTTGGAAATCACTTAAATAGTTTGTTGAGAAGTTGTATTTAAATTTCACGTATCTGGCGTTTCATCCGGCTCGAAGGACCATGTAAAATTGCAAGCCAAACGTTGTTGGTAAATTATATTTACGAAATAGAAGATTGCGATACAAATTTTGGACATTTATTTGCCGTTCCATTTTGGATTTTTTTCAACAACGTTTGGCTTGCAATTTTACACCATCATACCATCATACCATCCTACCATCATATCGTCATCACATCGGTAAATATTTATATTACCAGGTGTTTTGGGTCAATTCATATGGCAGGTACGCAACTCTCTGGGCGTACAGGTTCCAATGAATGGTCTTCATGGAAATGGACAATCTGTCCTCGAGATACCATGGATATAACCAAGCATCCAGACATCCAGATATCATTCAGGCAGACGGACGGCCATTTCTTTTTTTGCTGTTTCAGACTCAGGGGCTTTCAAAACGTTAAAAAAGTGGTTTTGGACCAACCCATTTTTGGTCATTTTTGACCGGACATCAATACTTTGGTCTTTTTAGACCGAAGTAATTGTTCGTTTAATTATGGCGCATCCGATATATTATATTTGGGCCCGACATAGACCCATAGTAAAGGAGTTGTGATGAGAGAGGCTATAAGAGGCTATATTTTATGTAACTTCATAATCGTCCGAATAAGACAATCAATCAAACCAAATCTGTTGTTCCAATATTGCAATATTGGCTTTTGTCCAAAAAGATATTTTGCGTAGAAATTTGATTAGTCGACATTAACAGAAAAGTTTACTTACGAACATTATTACTTACCAACTTAAACGTACGTGTTAAGACATAGTGTTGACATTTGCGAAGTAATCTGCATATTTCATAAATCCGTTTATTTCTACGAAAAATGATTGGAAAATAACTTGCAATAATAACTTGCACTTATATTCGTATGTCGATCACAAAAGTAGGTTTCGGCTTTCACTAAACAACTGCGCGTTTGATTTCAGTTATCACATCCGATACATATCAATTAAAAAGATTTCAATTAAAATATTTACATATGTGTGATTGTGGCATTGCATTAGAATGTTGCGTTCGCATCCTCGATGTCAATCAATATAATCTATGTAGACTGCACAAATATATCCGTAATCCATAATTTAGATCGATTTCTATACGATGGTCTCACATCACATATGATCGGGAACAAAATCATTAATTATTAAACGAAAGGAAATCGATTGTTAATATAAAATGAAAGGTAAGGAATTATGTAAGTTGCGCAAATTAACCGTTATATCATATGGAGATAGATTGCTGAAAGTATGTAAAGTATGTACATCATATACATAATGTATGGATTTCTTTTGCCTCGTTTACATGTAATTTTGTTACTGCGCGCTATTATTAGTATTACAATTGCCACCATTTATCATAATATTCATGTTAGATATAAAAAAAAAACTTCTGCAATTTTTAATTTATTCATGTAGTTTTGTTGTTGCCTCTATTACTATTGGTGTGCACTTAATACCGTAATTGATATTTGTACATTCATTATTTATTGGATTTTCCACTTTATTTTATTTAAAAATAAATAACTGGATGGTATAAAGTTAAGTAGGTAGCATCAGGGCAATTATACCATTTTTCACACGATACAATTTACAAGGGAAAGATTTGCTTATGAGAACTTATTAACATTTTGAAATTATTAAAGTTTCACTTTATATATATCGCGCAAAGGTGTGGCGCATACCTAATTGTGAAACATCGATTTCTTTAGAACCAAAAAAACACTTGTTACTTGCCCGTTAAATATATATATATATAAATGAGCACAATATTAATCTCACGTCGTCTCACTTAAATACATATTTAACCATTTATCTGTCTGGCTTATTATATTCAAAAACTATTATTAAAATTATTTAACAAGCTTTAAAAAACGTTACTACAAACAATATGTCATAATTTACTTATCCAATTCAACTACCGCGTTTTTTTTTTTTTTTTTGGTTTTTGTCGTTTCTTAAGATCCGTAACAGATTTGGAAATTTATGAGTTGAACAACAAAACAGAAGATCAACAAAGAATTTATGTATCATATATAGAAAAAAAAAAAAAATTGAATATCTTATTTTCGATGAATGACATTTGTATGTTTCTTATATACTGTTTGCTCTGTGTGTGTTACACAAAAATATCTTATTGTTTGGATACACAATTTAAATTCGTATTCAGATGATGTACAAGATGAATGTGTCTGATGATGAATGTACATGATGACAACAGAAGCATATTTATCATGCAATGGTTTGTTATGTGCTCATCGATTGCGCATATGTTATAAAATACAGTAGTACACTAAAACATATTTTCAAATAAATATCGACGTAATTAGCAATTTTGTTTTTTTTTTTCGGCCATTGAACCTGTCCAATTTTCCTTCCTAACATTTCCATATATGTATATTTCCCACACTCTATCCTGATTTTTTATTTTTTCAAAATATGGTGGATTGCATTTATGAAAATTATTTATGTATAATAAAAACCAAGACAAATCATCATTTTTAAAGCGCAGCAACACGCGATTTAAAATATCGAACATGTTGTCTGACTTGGTTATTTCTTGGTCGATACATACATGAATGCCATGTACAACTAACGTGTTAATAAATTTAATTCTCCCGCTTTTGTTATTAAATAAATTATAATTCTGCAGGTACTCATAGAGTTCTCATGTCAAAATATTTTCTAATTTCCCATTTTGTTTTTGATTTTTGTAAACATACATGAAAATTGTAATGAAGTGCGTGATTAAAACAAAAAATTACAGATCGTTTTTTTTTCGAACCAACATAATTATTATGCGGTTATGTGCATTGATTGAAATCACGATAATTTATTTATAGTAAACTGTTTGGTGGTCCTGTAAAGGTGCGCGCAACCTTTATCATTTTCGACATCAAATAACAGGTGAAATATTAATGTAAAACGTTTTGTAATTTTTTTTTTTTTGTTTTGTAAATGATGACACGAATAAATCAAGACTTTAAAAATCTTAACGATGTCTATTAAGAAGTCGAAAATGAAATCAAGAATCACAATGTGTATTAAAATTATAAAAGCAAAAAAACTTCTGTTAATCTTCAATTCATCTCAATTTAATTTTCAAAAAACATAAGATCTCTTTTTTTATACTTATATAAAACGACATTCAATTAAAATCCCAAACAATATAAAACAGAAAAGTGAAATTAAATATTGCGTGACTTTGGTTTTGATCCGAAAACCGCAAGACGAGCAAAAAAAAAAAAAAAAAAATAAAAATCTGATGTCTATTTGTAAAACATAAAATTTGGTTTGATGTCTTTTAAGAAATACATCATTATATGGATCAAATGAACTCTTGTTTATTATTTAGTGTTGGATGCTTTACCTTTATGGACTGACGGTGTGAGAAAATCGAGAACCTATAAAAACGAAACCATTTATTCTAAATTATACCTATAAAATAATAAATTTGTTGAAAATTAACAATGGAAACGGGTTGAAGATGACGAGTTGTAATCCCATATCGCCGCCCGGTTACCATAATAAACTAACTCCTGAAAATTATGAAGAATTATACAAAGAGCTATGTAAGCGCTTCGACATGCCGAACCAGGTTTATAAATCGTCACTTTTTAATTGGTCTGCTACTTGTATTAGAAACGTTTGTGATACTTTAGAGGGGGAAAAAGGCAAACTAGAGATCCCCGACTGATACATATTTTGTCATACCTGACATTCGAATAATTCATTTACTTCTCTGAATGACACAAATCTACAAAAGCCTCATCATTTCAGGCAAACAGCAGTGCCGAGGTATAAATAGAACCGCAAATGATCAGAAATCACTAGTTTCCTAGTCTAAAGATTTAACGTCTAATTTATCATGTTTGAAGTGTCATTTGCCTGCATTATTGCATGAATGTGAGAAGTTTTGTGATTTGCCAATAACTCAGAGAAAGGAATTCGTTCCAACCACTAGAGTCTGTTACAATAAATTGTATGTTCAAGGGTCATACTTCTCAAAATTACCCATCTCGACATCGATGTTTTATTGGTCAGCGGAAGGATTTTTCAATGTTTTCGATGTTTTCCGAAATTATTCGAAACAATTCAAAGATTTGAGTTTGCCATCGTGATTATTTCAGAAATATTCTTGGATTTTGGGGATAATGTATAAGCTTTCTGAAAACAAAAAACAAACTGGTTATTCATTGAGCTTTTATTCTATTAGTTAATTCTGAATTTAATCAGCTTTCGTTTAATATGGGAGTAATAAAGCTTTTCTGAAAGCGTGATAAATTTAAACTAGTTTAATTAAATTTATTAAATTGCACATGTAATAAAAAATACAAAATTTGTTATAAGGCTATAATATTACTGTTTTATTGTTTAAAAATCCTGTTAATTGTGGCTTTTGAGTCAAGAATTAAAATCAATATAAATTGTTGTTTCTAATTTTTTTTTTTTTAAATATACCGATATCGTACATGTGACACTTCCATTTTGAACTCTTTTTTTCATACAGAAAATCTATTATAAACAATGAAGTGAAACCTAATTTGCTTATTTATACATTTTATTAGAGAATGGGTAAGGAGGCTATGAGACGTTTTCGTGAGAAGAAACGGGCCAATACTGAAGAATGGATCATATGGAAAGAAAAGGAACGTCAGCGAATTAAACAATATCGAGAAAGTGTTAAGAATCGAGCAAGTCAACAGAAGCAACCAAAACGTCAGACAACAAAGGAAGAAAAAAAGAAAAATACCGAGAGACAGCGTCAATATATCGAGCCAATCGAAGATATATAGGTGAGCATCCAGAAGCACGTGGAATACCATATAAGACAAAGCAATCATTATATAAGGCTGTGAATCGGGTACGAAAAGTTTTACCCGAGAATATTGACAGAAAGCGAATTGTACTAAAACAATTATTCGATGAATTCTATCCGGAAGCTTCAGCTGAGATAAATCGAAAAGTAAATAAAACGAAAAAGGGATTTATGGAACGTAAAACTAGAAAGGCTTTAAATGCACAGGTTATTGAGTTTTATCAATGTCAAGATATTACTTATCAGACACCAGGCAAGTCCGATGTAATTTCTGTTAAAAAGGATAATAAAAGAATAACAATGTAAAAACAGTACATGACGATGACATTGGGCGAGGCATATCAGATATATTGTGAAGAAATGGGAAATGGCGAAAAAGTTGGAAAATCAAAATTTTTTGAGTTGCGGCTTTCAAATGTTATGGTAGTTGCTGATACACCACACAATGTATGTGTATGTCAATTGCATTCCAATTTTAATTACTTATGCTCATCCTTAAAAAGTATCAATGGTTTCCCATTGAACTGTAAAGCGCTTTTAGATGAACTTTTTTGCAATTTATTAAGTGAAAGTTGTATGATGGGACAATGTGACCAATGTGAGGAAAATGTTAGAGATGTGCTACCGCTGCTGTTTGATTATGATGCTAATATTTTCTGGAATAAATGGGAAAAAAATAAAGAAAATTCCAGAGTTCAAATAAAAAGATACAGATCATCAGTAGCAAGAGCAGTAGAGGAAATTCAAATTCAAATGCCGAAATTTAAAAAACATGTCCACGTCAACATCATTCAATCAGCGCATTTCAAAGCTATGAAGGAGACATTAAGAACTGCACAGTAAAAAAAATGTGTAATTTTCCTTGTTTTTTTTACAACATTTAAGTTGTAATGAAATTGTTTCTCTGTAAAATTACATAAATATTTAAAAAAAAAATAGTACAACCTGCGAAACCGTGTAGTTTTACTAGTCATTACTTCTTTGATGTTAAAATTAGTCATACTTTAATAGCAATCTTGCTTTGGTGTACTAAATATTAAACCGTTGTAGTAAAATCAAAATGATAATCGATGCAGCTCCTTACATTAACTTTGTAGTTTAGCATATTCTATTATTCACAAATAATATGTCGTCTTAACGCAATGTGTTCCTTGTAAAAATACACACGAAATAAGTAATTTTAGGAAACGCTATTACCAGACAAAAAATTGGAAAAAGAAGTAGTGCACAATTTGGGAAAACGTTTAGTTGAAATCCACTATAAATCTTAATTCAAAAATAAACATGAGAAATCATTTTCATAAATTGTTGAATGAGAACTTAACCCTTCGTACTCGCTAGATCTAAAGTAATTAAAATCCGTTAATGAATATTCACAATAAACGCGTATTGCTATGCGAATAAATGAACAAACGTTCGCAGAAATTATAAATTAGGAATAGAAATACCTAAATATTTTATAAAAATAGTTAAAACTACATTTTGTTTTTTATTTTAAATTTTAACAAAATTCTGCCCGAGTTTTGTATCACACACGCGCATATTGTTTTATTTTAAGCAGATTTTTTTACAAATTTGTATTTAAAATCATAACGCATTTAATAAGAAAACAAAATTCCTAAACCAAAAATTTAAATGAAATCAAAATCAATTATCAACATAATGATGGTAAAGTCAGAAGATTATGATTGTACGAATAGAATGATGTATAATGTAATACAAAATTTGTCTATTAAACGGTTTAACACATTTTATTATTTCCTTTTTTGAGTAATACAAATAAGAGAATATAATATTATTTATGAGTTTTGAGTATTTAGTATCTCTGTTTCATTTTTAAAAAGGCAATAACTTAAAAGTAGTTATCCCAGTCTGTTATATGCATAATTTGATTTTTGCTTTCAACTTAAACCCGTTATTTAACAAAATTAGGATTTCAACTCTCCACTTCAAGCAATTTTACATTTAAAACGTTGTAATATTACACAAAAGATTTATTTTTACTTTATTTGTCATATTAAGAGCACGCCGCCGTTACTTAGATTGTTATTTGTTAGTATATTCCGTGAATTTAACCTGTGCAGTTGTGTGTTTTGAGCTTGTCAACAAGAAAAAAATAATTGTATTTTAATATTGCGATAAAATCAAGCGTAAGTATAAAACAATTGTTAAATATCAAGTCCTATAATTACAATAAAATTAATTTGAACTAATGTCCGTCAAACTAATAAATAATAGTCTGTAATGTTGGTGAGAATACAAAAATATAATTTTGTACACAATTTTAATATACTATTTTAATTTATAATATTTTTTGGAATTATTAACATATTAAAATTCGAATACTATATAAAAAGAATATTGATGATAATTTTGATTAGCTTCAATATACAGAAAACTACTAAGAAGCAAACGATGTAGCGGGATTTTTGGATAAAAGCTAAAACCAAATAAAATTTTGATAGCGAATTAATATAATGAAAATCGTAGGACGTTTATTGATGTTTATCGCAAGCTTTGTAAGCTAAAACAATTTTTTCCATTAGATTAATTTTTTAGAATGCTTCCGAGTAATCAATATCACAAATATATTGTATTTATTGACTACAATTTAAAAAGCTTTTTATATTAATTTTGTGTACCAATAAATGTCAATGAGGCTTATACATTTCTACCATTTTTCTATTATGATAAATATTTTAGTTGACAACGATGTTTACATGTTTAGTATGTTCCTTTGAAACTGTAAATAAAAATATTTATGAAAAACATATATCATCACATCGTTTTGCGAGGACAGCAGTATTTTTTTGCTACTGTTGCAAAGAACAATTTTCTAAATATAATACATATGTGTCACACAAATATAGGAAACACTCAGAAGAATTAAGGTCTAAAACAAACACTATTTCTCTAAATCAAGCAAAAGTTATATTATGCAAAATTCCAAACTGTAAATTTAGCTGTAATTCTGAATTCGAATTAGTAAGACATGCGGTGAACCATTTAAAAATCAAAGGCATTGCTGTACAGTGTCCGATAACCAGATGTTCGGCCTATTTTAAAAATATTTGGTCATTCCGATCACATTTACGGCGAATACATTTATTTAAGTTTGCTCGAAACGAGCACGAAATCGCAAACAATTCTAATTTAAAAGAAAATGCAAAGGATGTTGATGTACACCAATCGCTTAGTGGATATCAACAAAACGGAGTTTCGAATATTGCCAATTTTAGTTCATTTAATAGTTTAAATTTTAAAGACTTAATTTCGCAACTGAAAATAAAACATAATGTTCCAGAAACTGTGATAAAATTAATTATTGATGAAATTCGACAAGAATGCAAAAACTGTAAAGAATCGTGCAAAAATGAGTTGGAGAAAATCTATGTTAAATACAACTTAAAAAAAAACATTATCGAAGAAATCAATGAAAATGTTTTAAGCAAAGTTAACCTAAAAAATGATGATATCACGGATTCGACTTACAAAAGAACAAATTCATTGAAGCAAAATGAAAATTTTGTCAAACCTCTTGAAATAAATTTGGGGAAAAATAAACATCATTTAGACTGCCATTACCAATACATTCCGATACTAGAAACTTTGAAGATGCTAATGAAAGATATATCTGTGAAAGAACAAATACTAGCCGTCCAGAAATGTAGTATTAATGATATTTATGTTGATTACACCGATGGCCTGAATTACCGCAACAATATTTTTTTCCGCGAAAAAAAATTAGAAATTATATTGTACATGGATGTATTTGAAGTGTGTAATCCTTTAGGTTCGGCCAAAGTAAAACACAAAATTTTGGGAGTTTATTTTATTTTAGGAAATATTCTTCCACATAATCGATCTAAAGTCGATAACATCCAACTTGTATTACTTTGTAAGGAGTCGCACGTTAAAGCATTTGGATTCCACAAAATATTTCAAAAATTAGTGTATGATTTGATAATCCTCGAAAATGAGGGGATTTCCCTATCAACAAACAACAATATTTGCGGCTCTCTCATAGCTATTTGTGGGGATAATCTGGGTTCCCATCAAATAGGTGGATTTTTAGAAAATTTCAGCACATCTCAATATTTTTGTCGATATTGCTATATTACAATGGCCGAGTTTAAGACGACCGCCAACATGCTTAAAGAACTACGCTCTGCTGAAACGTATGTAAATGACATCAAAGAAGTTAGTGATTTTGAAATAAAAAGTTACCGAGGAATAAAACAAAATTGTACATTTAATGAACTTACACACTATCATATATGTAATCCCGGATTACCACCATGTATAGCCCATGATCTTTACGAAGGAATTATTGCGAAGGATCTAAATTTATATATTCAACATTTTATTGCAAAACGGTATTTCTCATTTGAATTTTTTAATCAGAATGCTCGTTACATTAATACATACTTAAAGCTAAATACGTCATTTCCAAATATAAATGAGAAAACCAAGCGTATTACTGGCAGTGCACATCAAAATTATACTTTATTGATGATATTTCCTTTGATAGTGCTTAATTGTAAGGAACGTTTTGATTACAAAGATGGTGTTTGGGAATTGCTGCTGGATCTTATACAAATATGTCAAATATCATCTGCGTATACTATATCGTATAATCAAGTTTGTAAACTGGAATTTTTGATACATCGTTATTTAAATGCAAGAATCAGTATGTTTCCTAATAAAGGTTTAATTCCTAAACATCATTACTTACAACATTATCCAAATTTAATCAGAAAATTTGGACCTCTAAATAAATTTTCAACTCTTAGATTTGAGAGTAAGCATCAGTATTTTAAAAAAATTGTAAACAATGCAAGGAATTTCATAAACCTCACCAAACTACTAGCGGAGAGACATCAACTATATCAAAGTTTTCTTAAATTACGATTTTCTGATAAGATTATTGCAGACTATGTTACCAATATCACCATTACCACATTCAAAGGGCAAAAAATAGATTATACGTTTGAAACAAATCGAGCTAAATACAGAGATATAGAATATGAAGTCAAATATGAAGCAATGTGTCTGCTTCCTATATTTATTAATGAAACAAATTTAATCGTTGCTTTAAAAATTACTCATATTTTTGTGAATGCTTCTTATAATCAAATTGCATTTTTTGGCAATACGTATACAATAGAATTGGAACATACTAAAGGTGTTTGTATCGTAGAAAAATTAAGCTGCGATTCAATGATAATTAGATATACTAATTTATTATCTCCATTTCCAATCAAAACATATAAGCATCAAAACATTGAATACGCCTTGTTTCAGCATAGTATTCCCTATTTAATATAGCTAAAGGTAAGAAGATTTTTAAAAAAATACAATATACGCACTTAAGTAAAACAAAAATATTTCTTTAACAGATGTTAAAAATAGGATTCAAGGTGTGGAGTTCATCGAGGGCTATTAAGAAAAGTTTCTGTTCCGAAATTAATTTAGATGCGGTAATCCAGAAAGGTAAGTCATAAAATTCATTTTAGTGTACAAAACCGTTATAATTAATTTAGCGAGATTAGTTTAGCTTTTTAAAGACTAATTAATTAATCAAACAACGCAATTTACCGTAATATTTAGACAAGATCATAAATCATCTAGTAAAGATTTTTACTCGTATAAAAACAGTTTTTGATTTTTAGATTTTTGATTTTTGTTCAACATAAAAATCTGTTCAAAAAAAAAAATGCATATTATGTAAAATTATTTTACCTACACATTTTCAATTTCAGCAAACGACATTGGTATAACAGGCAGTAAACTTGTATTAGAAGAAGACGGCACGGAAATTGAGGACTCGGATACTCTTGAGTTTTTCTCGAAACAAGTGTTTCTATTATTGGAGCCGGATCAAAAGTGGGGCCCATCCATAATTGCTGAGAGAATAAAAGAGACTTCATTAACCGAACTCGAGACTACAGTAAATGAAGAACAAAATTTTGAAATTGTATTTATGCCAACACAAACAATAGATCAACGGCACCTACCGTCTACAAGCTTGGGCCGAAATACTGATACCTACTCTTCTGAATATGATTCTTTAAATGACACCTTATCAATGTCAAGTGGTGCATTTTCTCCATCATCCAACGACAGCAACTTTGGTTTTGCTCAGTGCAAGATATTATTTAGTAACTTTAAAATAAATTGGAATAAAATACCAAGACACATCATGGACCTATTTGAAAAAGAGATGCCATTGGGAAATTATTTACAAGACTTCATACATTTTATAGTTGACGACATGCGCGCAATATCATTTTACATTCCAGTTCCCATTTTCCGCCAAGTAGCGCAGGAGTCAATATCAAAATACCCTAAAAGTCTGGGTATAATTACGGAAGGTTTCGAACTTAACACCGAGCCAATAAATATTACGTCAAAATTATTATATCATAACAACTATTTGAATCGGTGTGGGGCGAAAAGGAATCGGGACACTCATAACAAACCAAGCATGATAAAAAGACTCAAATCATTAAAAGAAAGCTGTCCAAACTGGATTAATGAATCCGACGAAGATATGGACTCGTTAGAGAGAAAAAGAATAATTTTGAAACAAAAGGCGGGGATTACAACTCTAACACCCCTCGAAGAAAACGAAATCGACAAATTTTTTAGTGAAACTTATCCATTGCAAAGAGACTTTTTGAATAATATGGAAGCTCCTCCAACCATATCAGATATAAAAGAAAAATGGCCACATTTACTTTTATCTAAATTTGCAAAGGAACATTTCTCAAAACTGGTAAATAATTCCGATGTCGACGCTCAAAACTTAGCAAAGAAAGTAGATCAAATTGTGGCGTTTTCAAAAAAGAACAAAAGAGCCGGTCTCAATCAAATATGCGACGGAGAACAAAATAAAGAATATGCTGTGTTAAACATTTTAACCACTTATTTCAACGAGGATATTAGTTGCTTATACAAAAAATATCCAGTGAGTATAGTTTTAATACAATATTACAATACGTTTTATAATATTAAAAATCCGTTCAATCTCCAGATGGGCACGCTAATAGATGATATAGTTCCGACTCACAATGCACCGTGGATTGCGGTGGTAGGTAAGTATTTGTTTTTAGCCAGAAAACACTGTTTATACATTCATTTCATATACCGTCAATTTAGTTTAAATATAATTAGCGTTTATTAACAGTAAAAGTGGTTTTTCTTTTGAAATAGGTAAACACTCACAAGTGTTAAATTTATTCTAACTGGCTGAGATTGCAATAAAAAAAAGCGACTCAGACCAGTTAATCTATGTTTAAACTTAATTTTGAAAAAGATTTATAATTTAGCATCTAGGTTTGGTGCCGTGAAATAAGGCCAAAGGTTTTAATGCTATAAAATAAATGAAGGCTTTAATTCGCAATCAAGCTTCGAAATATTTTTATAAAGCGTAATAAAATCCTTGGGTCTTAATTTACTTTCATTAGTAAGTTGTAGGATTTTAAAATATTCTATTTAATTTTATATAATATTCCGTCATTCGTGAAAAAATGTTGGCTTTTATTTCTCTTCACAAAAGTGAAAAAACCTTCGAAAAAAAATTGGACATTATTTGTGGCTTTAATGAACTAAAGGCCTACTTTTTTCGATCATTGATAGCATTGTTTTATCAATATTTTGACGATGCAACTAATAAGCATCTTCTTTTAAAGTTATTATTATATTTTTTTCTTCTTTTTTGACAGAAATCGCACCCGAAACAACGCTATTTTATATTTTTATCGAAAACAAAATGTGTACAACAACCAAAACGTTATTTAAAGCCGTGGAACTACTGCTTATATTTTATTTCAATTTTAATATGAGTTATCCAAAAGAGATCAGCTCAACAATGCAGATAATTCAAAATTTATTAGGTATACCTAATACGTTTGGTAGGTCGAAGAAGAAAACATTGGGCAACAAATCCAGAGTCTATAGTCTTTTAACTGCGATAAATGAGCCGTAAATAATTTTTATGGATTTAATTTATATGAATTTTAAAAATAATTTGGTCCTGTGGTCCGAAATAAATATTATTACTGAAGTAAATATATTTTTTTTTTTTTGTTAAAGTTTGAGATGTTATAATAAACTAATAGAAAACTATGAATTTGTTTCAATTTAATTGTAGATATTGTTACAGCGACGAATTAGTTCGTTTAAAAAATACAGAAACATTTGATTATAAATGGTGTAAAATTATTAGGCAGTTACGTTCAAAATTGTTATTTCATTAGTTCAACTCAACTGAGCTGAAATATACTGGAGCAGCAAATTTGAGCAAAATGCATGTTACATACCTAACTAATAATTTTCCACAATTTATTATTTCTTTAATTTTTACACGAATATTTATTTTAAAGAAAATATTGATAACAAAGAATGTAATTTTACCTTGCTCACCAGTAACATCTACTAACTGCGTGTGGTTCCGCCTTTAATTAGAGTAGAACTACTGATCGATTAAGTACTTTATTCATATTGTACAGTGTAAAATTATCTAACTCTAAAGTAGTTTTACACACACTGTGTGCCTGCTTTGCCCTTTTGAATGGTATTTGTCCACAGATTATGTGTAGCAGGTACTCTACATCTGTGTAATTGCCCTTACAGATCATGTATAATTAGTTATGGAAGTGTAAAATCACCTCCACGTTTTTTTTTACAACGTTAAACAATGGCAAATGTTGTGCCAATGATTATTGTAGTAAAATTCCAACAAAATTTTTTACTGTGTGATGAAATTGTTATTCAAATAGATTTTGCAGAGAATTTTGCCATAGTTTCGCAAGATGAAATTCAAGCTGCTCATTTCTCATATGACCAAGTTACTGTATTTACTGTTTGCTTATGGAAAGAACACCAAACTGAATCGTTAGCTATTATAAGCAATGATCTGAATCACGACAAATACAGTGTTTGGACCTTTCTGAAATCAATATTGGATTACCTAACCACGGAGCCTGGTACTTTTAAGAAGTGTCACATTTTTTCGGATGGATATACCTCCCAGTTCAAAAATAAATACATCTTGTCAAGTTTAATAATGTTACAATCAATTTATGGAATTCAAATTACTTGGTCATTCTTTGCTACGTCACATGGAAAGGGTGCTGTAGACGGTATAGGTGCGACTGTGAAAAGGTCTGTTTGGACACAAATGAAATCTCGTCAAAAAACTGTTGAAAATGCGGAAGAGTTTGCGAATTGTGCAGCAGATAAATTGAAGAATATCAAAATAATTTACAAAGACAAGGAATCTATTAATGACAGTCGCAAACAATTAAGCGAAATATGGAAAAATACTGGTATACCACGAATACCCAATCTGCAACTTCAACACTACATAGAAGCATCTCAAAACAGTATTCAGTCTCGCTACACCTATACAAATCAACAAAAATTACTACAACCGAATACTTAAATTACATAAATAAAAATTAATTTTCAAACATTTCAGTTTTGTTTTATTTGAAAAAGAATTAAAAAATGTTCGCAACAGAAAAGTTTATGTGGTGTCACACGTACGTTATCCATGTGACATGTACGGTATTTAGTGAAAAATTGAAAAGTCAGTTAGTATTAGTTTATTATAACTGAAAACACCATTAAAACAATTTAGCATAACTCCCTCAACTTAGATAAAAAATTATATTTTCTGGTCAAAACCAATTCGCAGATAATTTCCAAGTACACAAATCAAAATCAGAGGAAAAAAATTGTCACATGTACGTTATACGTATTTTGTTAAATATTTTGGTAATTAGTAATGCGATTTTTAAAATTTTAATCTTCTTTAAATTAAGAGATAAATTAGTCATTATAAATGACAAAGAATTTTTTTAGAAAAAGGAATTTGTTGGTAAATTTTGGTAAAAATATTCGCAGACTGTCACAGTACGTTATTTGGAATGCGTGACATACTGGTTCATTGGAATGACAAAATAAATCCCGCATATGTGAAATCAAATGTCAAATTTTCTCCTCACGAAATTTGAAGTTGAAATATAAAATTATTATGTGGTGGAATTTTCTGTGATATCCTTACATACGTCTCAACAAGATATTTTGGGTCGATTGTTATGAATATTTGCAAAAAAACAGTAAACCATGTATTTTTTGGCGTTCATCAAGAAAAATCTTCAGTTAGAATCAAACTAGTTAGCGAAATTTGTCGTCAGGTATAAGGATCGCTACAATCCGATGGTAGTCTTAATTGTATAATACTCCCGAGAGGCACCAACTTGTTAATCGTAAAATTATGTAGATATTCATTTTTTCAGTCTGCCACAAAACTCGAACTCCCATATACATCCTCCCTCTATTCTCGCACTCCATATCCATTATCCACATCTGCCAAAATTCTTAAAAACTGAATGGGTAAAAAAGTCCCCATAAATGAAAATGTCAATATTTACAATCTCATAACAAAATAAGATGAATTGCTATGAAATAGACTGACAATTTTAACAATTGCTCTATGGCTTTGGTAAATTTACAACAATAATTGAATTGTTATAAAATAAAAAAAAACATCTTTTAGCTATAACAGAACAAATTTTAGATTTACGTAAAACAAAACCAATAAAGCACAACATATAAGACAGCTAAAACAAATTAAACCAAAAACTTTACCAAAGCAATACAACAAACCACGACAAACCAAACATAAACAAATATAAATTCAACGCATTACGAAATTTGACAGAATTTCAGAGTGGTAAATAAAAAATTCGGAATGACTATAGGGGAACCCATGTACCTACATGGGAAAAATAGATGTGGAATTCTAATAAGGCCCCAGCTCGGAATGCAGTGGTACGCTGTGCAGGAGATTCAGGGATAATCTTGAGAACTTTACTTAGACAATCTATTCAATTAATAATATGTATTAATTAATTTAAATTCTAATAAATTAAATGCAATTTATACATCATTAAAAATTTCAATTAATTCTTATAATTTATTTGTTCGTCCAAATTAAATTAGACTTTAGGGCACAACGAAGAAAATGACCTTTCATTAGCGCCTTGTCCAATAGTAGCCTGTCAGTATGCGATATTCGTATAAAATTGCTTACTGAATGTCCAATCCACTGATTGAAACCTGGATTAGAAATGTATCCACGGATTTATACCTCGATATCGATGGCTAAAACAGTCGATAAAGCTATTTTCAAAAATTTGGAAATAGAAAACGGCATTTATTTATTTTATATATTGTATATTCATACATATCCATGATTTAAACATCGTAAAGTCTTTCACGATAGGATAGACATGAAGTTTTACAACGAGGAAGAGTTTCGGCGCCGATTCCAGTTTTCTAAAGAAGGAGTTCATTATTTGGCCAGCATTCTAAATTAGACTTTCGTGAATAACCTCTCACCACAATTCAACAAATGTTGTTATGTTTGAGGTATTGCGCTACAGGATCATTTCAAATTGTGATTGGTGACTTACTAGGTGTAAGCCAGAGTGCTCGAGAAAATAAAGATTTTATAAAGATGCCTGGGGGTGAAAAATTTTATAAAACACAAGAACATTTTTATTAAAAAGCAGGAATACCTCGCTGTATTGGGTGCATTGATGCTCATATACCAATCAAATCTCCTGGTGGAAACCATTCTTGTTTCGTTGTTTAAGTGGTTTGGATCTTCACATGACCAGACAATATTTAATTTTTCACAAATAAAGGCTCGATTTGAGCAAAACGAATTCAGCAGTAAGTTTTCGATTGGTGATTCTGGTTATGGATGACCTTACCTTATTTAATAACGCCTTCGCTACCGTCAGGAAAGGTATAATCATACCGTATCGTCGACTAGGTCTGCAATAGAAAGAACTTTCGGGCTGTGGAAAAGAAGGTTTCCAGTTCCAGCAATAAGTTAAAAAATTGATTTTATTTTCTTCATAAGTTGTATTTAATTAATCAATTGTTTCCGTAGTGGCAACTGTAGTTCTCCACAACATTGCGATTATTTTAAAAGAGGAAAATGCTCCCGTCGAGGCATTGGCTGTCTCTGTCGTATATATCTTAAAAAATTCCACAAATGTATATATGGCAAAGAATTTACTGTATAAACGGATTACCAAGCTTTAAGAGAAATATTTAATCCTATAATAAAAATATTCGAAGCATCGCATCGCAGCAGCAAGGTTGCAGCGATGGTCGATTATTCTTTCGATGTACAAGTATAAAATACTATGTCAACGTGGGTCAAAAATATCGAATGCAGATTGTTTGTCACGATTGCCGCTTCAAAGTAGTACGAATATTAAGCATATAATTGTAAATTCAATAAATGTTTCTTCTGAATTGACACATTTATTGAATTTACCTCCCATTGACATCGAACAGGTCAAGAAAGCTAAGTTACGAGATACCGTTTTAAGCAAGGTATTAGAATATATCAAAAAATGGAGGTGTGGCCAACACACGACTTTCTTTTACGAACAGAGAATTTTGAGAAATTTAATTTTTTTTTATAATTTTATAATTTTTAAATTTTTTTCTTTTTAATTTTTAAAATTTTTTTTTTTTAATTTTTAATTTTTTATTTTTATTTGTTTTTAATTTTTGGAAACATTTTGTATTTAGTAGTTTTTTGTAAACCTTATACTTTTTAAGATATTTGCAAAATAAATTTTCTGGACCAAGGGAGTGGCCACTTCCGGTTAGCCGATTTGGAGTAAAATTCACTGAGACCTCCCAATTTATCAAAAAAGCTTAAATCTGAAGTTTCAGTTCGATTGGTTAAACCATCTGGGCTGTAGAGAGGACACAGACAGACTGACAGACTGACAGACAGACAGACTGACAGACTGACAGACTGACAGACTGACAGACTGACAGACTGACAGACTGACAGACTGACAGACTGACAGACTGACAGACTGACAGACTGACAGACTGACAGACTGACAGACTGACAGACTGACAGACTGACAGACTGACAGACTGACAGACTGACAGACTGACAGACTGACAGACTGACAGACTGACAGACTGACAGACTGACAGACTGACAGACTGACAGACTGACAGACTGACAGACTGACAGACTGACAGACTGACAGACTGACAGACTGACAGACTGACAGACTGACAGACTGACAGACTGACAGACTGACAGACTGACAGACTGACAGACTGACAGACTGACAGACTGACAGACTGACAGACTGACAGACTGACAGACTGACAGACTGACAGACTGACAGACTGACAGACTGACAGACTGACAGACTGACAGACTGACAGACTGACAGACAGACAGACAGACACCATTTCGAAACCCATTTTTCCGGACTCAGGGGACCTCAAAACAAATAAATCTCTAAAAATCACAAGGTCCAAAATTTTCATGATTACTATACTTTATTTTACTAGAGTAAAAGAAAGTAAAATGGGTGGCCTTAGTCAATAAGCGAAGATGTAAACCCATATAAAAATCTAACCAAATAAAAAATCTGAGTTATGTTGTGATGATGGGTGTACATTTTATGGTAACCGTTCAGTAATTCCAGTGAGTCTTCGCCAAGAAAATTTAAATTTATGTCATAAAAATCACTGTGGAATTGTTAACTACTACTAGCTTCTTTTGGTAGTACTTAATAGACAAAGAAATCGTAAAATTTGTGAAGGAATGCAAAATTTGTCAAAAAACTATAAATGTACCAAAGGAGTACATAAATTCCAGTTGAGGATTTTTTTCACTTCGGAGGTAATATATATTTAATATTAGATGATGCTTACAGCAAGTTGTCAAATGTCAAAACCTATGTCAGAAGTTGTCAAATTTTTGCTCAATATTAGGGTTACCGTTACGCCTGAAACTATTACGAATAATGGCCCCCTTTCAGATCATACGATTTTAAAAAATTTTGCGAGAAACGAAAAATAATACTTACTCATAGTCCACCATATCTCAGCCGCAATCAAATGCGAATTACAAGAAGAAATTTTGATATATTTCCTGATCTGCTTATTAAATAAAAAGTTTATTGATTTATTCATTAATTTTATTTCATGTATTGCATATTTTCATTTGACAATTTCATTGACAACAAATAGAAAACAAAAAATATTGAGAGGAAAAAGAAACAAAAAAAAATTGACAAATGTCCCAACAAGCAGATACTAATTCGAAAATCGAAATCGAATATCGCCAATTTTAGCTTCGTTTATGATGTGTATTATGGAGGTGATTAATACACTTGCTAATGGTTATGTTGATACACGCTTATACAAATGAAACACAGTATATACGTCTTGCTACTCGAGCGTTCCAATAGAGAATGCTTATCATATACTCTAATTCCACTAGGTGGGTTTACAATGCAACGTTGCTATTTAGTACAGCGGTGTTTAGTACACACTAAAAGCATACATATCAATTAAAAATTACGACATAAAAATCCACGAATTTATCCAAGTTTAAAATTACCAAAAGTAACCTCGGCTAAATCAGTGGATTTTCGAAAACTGTGGATTAATCCGTCGATTTATTCTTGTTTAAAAATACGGGCCTAAATGTTCCAATAATATTAAAAATTCAATTCAAGCCGTTATATGGCAAATTTCATTATAATTCTAAATGTATTAAAAGTCTAGCAAGACTCTAGCAAGCCAGTACAATTGTCTAAACGAATATACAGTGGCGTTCAGCTAAACATTGGTCTGTCGGTATTAATCTCAACATTTTTGTTTATACATATGTATGTATATCATAAAACCCATCGCCATAGTTTTGTTTTTCATCTTTGTAGGTACCGCTGATGATGACAAAACTTAGAGGCAAAATTTTATTCTTTCATTCATAATCCGAATTTTTGTGTTGTTTAATAAACACTGGCAAGATTTCTAATTTTACCGGATACAGAGAAATTTTCGAAAACTGAGATTTTAATTTTTTATTTTTTTTCCTATTACAACTGATTTACAAATCATTTAGTAATTTATCTGTCTTAAATGAAGATTCACATTTGACGGGCAGTAACCCGGTTACTCCCGTTTGAATTTACATAGTAATTATTTTTCTCTATCCTAATTAAATACAATTGCCTAATTCCAAAGGTTTCTGCCTTTGAAGTCTTCTTACTGCATTGGTGGTATCGAACAAACTTCGTATGTCTGCATTTTGGTGCCGAGATATCCGCTGAAAGTGTTTCTTCGCATGATTTTGTATTTCTTCACTGTTGTGTTGTCAAAGTTGAATACCGTAGGTCCATACTGGTTTAAGTATTTGCTGATATAATAGCAGTTTGTTATGTATGGTAAGCTCAGAGTTTCACCCTATTAGCCAATACATTTTCCTATATTTAATGTTCAATTCTTCTTTTTTCTTTTTAACATGCTTTTTCCATCGAGAATCATGCCGTGGTATTTGGCTGTATTTGTATTTGGAACCGGCCTTGAATTAAGTTTAACTGGAATCCAGTTAACTTTCTGGTTTGAGAAGTCTAGCTAATGCGCCATTTCTTTGTCCAACTACTCACTGTGTCGGTTGCTTTTTGAAGTTTGGTCGTTGCTTCTGTTATACACTTCCAGTCGCCAGAATAGCTGTATCATCTACAAATGTTGCTATGGTGGCACCTTCTATATTTGGCATATCTCTGGTCTACAGGATGTACAATATAGGACCCAGTACACTACCCTGTGGTATGCCTGCTGATATTCTCTTTAGTTCAGAGTACCCTCCGTTATATTTTATACGGAAATGTCGGTCTGCGATATAAGATTTAAGAATTTGATAGAACTGCTTAGGTAGATCTCGATGCAATTTAAATTGAAGTCCTTGGTGCCAAACTTTGTCGAAAGCTTGTGCTACATCTAGAGTATATCTTCTTATTCTCAAGTGATTCTTCGATTATATCCGTTATTCTGTGGACTTGTTCTATCGTAGAGTGATTTTCTTTAAATCCAAATTGGTGTGGTGGAATCAAATTTCTCTCTTCTATTATTGGCTTGAGTCTCTTGAGCAATAATTTTTCAAATATGTTTGAAATTACAGGAAGTAGTGAAATCAGTCTGTATGACTTTTTATCGTTCGCTGGTTTGCCTGGTTTGGGGATCATAATTACTTCAGCAACCTTCCATTGCCGTGGGACATATTTTAGTCTGAAGATAGCATTGATAATTTGAACCAATTTTCGTAGTCCCTTCTCGGGAATGGCTTTTACTACTTGTCCAGTAATTAAATCATATCCTGGAGCTTTTTTTGCGTTCAAATTACACTTGATCTCATTTTTTAATTCCTGTAATGTTACACATCGAATATTATATTCATAAATTTTGCTAACTGTTATTATGTTTTCATCTGCTGTTTGCCTAGGTAACGGTTGAAAGGTGTCTTCCAAGTGAGCCGCAAATAAAATAGCTTTTTGCTTGTCGCTTTTGGCACAGGTTCCATCCCCATTTTTAATAGGCGGCACATGCATTTTGGTTCTTTTTAATCCCTTTGTTACTTTCCAAAGAGAGTAATCAGTATCTTTATGTTCGGTGAGACCATTTAAGTACTTGTTAATAGTTTCGTTCTTAATTTCTTTTATAAGTTGTTTTAGTTTTTTGCATAGAACATTGAGAATTTTTTTGTTTTCCGGGGCGCGTGTCCTTTGCAAGGTCTTTCTTGCCTTCCGTTTCTCTCTAACTAACTCCCTGACTTCAATAGGATAATTTTGATTCCTACGGGATTAGGTGTGACTATAGCAGGAGAACTTTTCCATGCTGCTTGTTGAATAGTACTGTTAAATATCTCTAGTTCGTCTTCCAACTGTACCGGTGTTTTAATCGGCACTCGTAGATTTATTTGCATTTCAATTTGTTCCTGGAATAGGTCCCAGTTAGTTCGTATTTGTTTATTTAGGCAGGTTATCCTTATTAATTATCATTGTGCTGAGAGTCATGATAACAGGTGTATGATCGGAATATATCCCTTCGCTGTTTTCGATGCACATGTAATCCTCGAAGATCCCTTTCGTTACATAGAAATCAATGAGATCCGGTATTTTATTTATATCAGCCACCACCAATAATAAAATTGGATCCTAGTGATCTAAAGAGTCTATTATAATCTTCTTTGTTTGGATTACAGCGTGGAGGGCAGTAGATAGAGGAAATACTGTATTCATTATTATTGTTAGTTTCAACTTTTATGGTTTAAACTTGCATACGTTCTTCTTCGATACTAGGTTCTTCATAGTGTTTGAGATTCTTTTTCACTATTACTGTTGATCCTCCTCCTGTTTCTAACTTTGGAACATGCTGCGCTAGTCCGTTCGCGTTCCAGGTGACAATTCTTAATGTTCTGCTCATTTTAGTATATGAGGGCTGTTGCCTCGTTCATGGTTTGATGCCTAGACGTTTATATAAAGCTTCACCACGTTTTTGCTTTGCTAGCCGTATATTTATGGCTTCTATGCTTCTACATTACCTTTCAAGGGGGTTATCATTCATAGCATTAGATGATTACTGTACAATTTGTGAATAATTTTTTCGCTCTGTACCTATACCTGGTGGTTTTGACTCCGCTTGTGTTTTAGTTGGTTTCTCTCTGGTAACCTTCGGGTTTTGAGGAAACTGATGCATTTTGTTTCTTAGCCTTTGAAGTTCTTTGGCTACGTCACAGCCTCTATAATTTGCAGTATGATGCCTTTTACAGTTTATACATTTTGCAGGGGTGTTTATACTTTCTGTACACTTTTTCGCGTTGTGTTTTCCAGCACATTTTACGCATCTTGGCTCCCGTCTACAATATTTTTGCGTATATGGTTGAAACCTTGGCCTTTTTTGCATTGAGGTATTAGCCACGTGTTTTTCTTTAGCGGTTCTATTTTAACCCTCATATTAAGAATTGCTTTGATGTTGAATATATTTTCAACTTTCTCCTTTGTGTTAAACTTAAGCATGAAGAGTGGAAGCCCCCTTTCTTGACTTGATTGTTCTCACCTCTCTCTCGTTTTAGGATGTTTACTGCATCTTCAATTTGCAGATCTTTTGCCTTTAGGTCCTTTATTATGTCCTCCTTTTGCCTTTAGGTCCTTTATTATCTCCTCCTGGCCATAACCTTAATTGCGCGTTTCGTTTTTATCTTCGTATGTGAACCATTCTTTACCTTCCGCATTGAGCTCTATATGTAACGGAATCTGGTGTATTGATTTTCCACACGTTATTGTTGTGACTCTATTGTATACTAGCAAATTCTGTTATGCCGATTACATTAATTGGCGGAGGAGCCTTTTCTTTCGGTACAACCTTTTGTTGCCGATTTTGTTGCTGTTGCTGGTGAGCTCGTTTGGTATTAGTATCACCAATTACTAATACATTAGTTTGCGAATGATCTTCAACTTCAGGTAGGTCTTTGGTAGGTCTTTTCTTCCTTTTCAGTACCCAATCTGTTTCTCTCATGAGATCCTCTTCATCAGTATGGAACTCATTGTTATAACTGGTATTAGTACTTGCTTCATTATAACAAGTTAGTGGGTTTTCAGAAATCTCCATTGGTGTGGGCTTCTTCAATCAATTCTTCATTTTCTTTTTTTAGCTTTTCAATTTCGCTTCTTAGTTGGGTTAAAAGTACATCTACTTCACTGAGTTTTCGACAGAGTTCAGCGTTAGTATGATTGTTTGGTGATCTTAACAACATTGAACTTCTTGCGAATGGGTTTAGCAATGATTGGGTCACCCCAGAATCCATTGAGCCAGCCTATTCATTGCTTTAAAACTGGTTATGTATCAACTACCAACCTAACCAGTACAAGTTGGTAGTCGGTCATTGAAGAGAACATAAATTGCTATGTTCTCGGTGGTCGGTTATTCCACCGTATCTCGGTCGCCAGAGCCTCGTTAGTTAATTAGCAGGAAGTATCACGTGCAGGTGAGGTTGACATTTGGGCTATTATATTAAGACCATTTTAACCGGCGCCCCTTACCCCCCTGAGATTTTAATGAAGAAGATGTTAGAATAATTTTCTAATTTTAAAATGTTTTCATTCAATTACGATTTGTTAAGCACATGCAGAAATGGATATAAAAACTAATTAAATGAGATTTTAAGTCTGAGGTCAACTCGTGCATGTATATATCAGTCAAATATATAGTCTAGCAAATTTCCCATCAAAGCTTTATTCACTCCGATATATTATACGGTAGGTTTCCCTATTTTTCTTCACTTCCTGTATGTTAACATTTAAAAGCTATTCGTACATAAAACACAATAAAAAAATAAAATAAAATTCAAATTAAAATGCAAATAAAAAATCGTTGCCGTTTGGTAAAATAAAAATTCTTGAGATTTTATTTAGTTTTGGTTTAAATTTGTATTTTATTCAAATTGTTCAACAAAAACTAAACTGCAACATGCAAAATAAAAGTTATACATAAATAATATGCAAATACTTTAATTTTGATTTGTTGTGGTTCTAGATTTACCCCTAGCTCCGCTAAAAAAATGCCTGTTTCGCAAATACCAAATATTGTAATATAAATCTGTGCGAATCAATTATATTGTATATCTGCACCTGTGTATCGTTCAGAATCGCGCGAAATATTTAATAATCACTTTATGCCATCAACGAGTTAAATAAAACAATTTTAATTTTTAATTGAACCAATTTGTTTTTAGTTTCTTAATGGTGTGAAAACAAATGTCGCGCAATAAAAATTCGCGAATTTTTTTTTTTATATTTTATAACTTAATTTGATAACAGCGCACCCCAGTAACAATTGGTTTCACAACCAAATAATTTATATTTTTTATTTAACAGCCAATTTTATTCAATTAACGTATATATACAATTTAAATTGATAATGATCTTCATGTGTGTAATGTATACACATAAACGAAACTAAAATGATGATTAAAAACTACAACACAAGACATTCTTATTTAACAACATGTTAACCTGGGCTTAATATAATAAGTTTGGTGTCGTTATTTTATGTTATACACGTACATAAATTTCATGTTGTTTGTACACATATTATTAAATATTTATATTGTTATAAATATCTGCGGTGTATACGCTTAATAAATATAATCATTATTGTTTTGTGTATAACTACTATACAATATACAATAAAAACAAATCAGCAGATGCCAGAAATGTTGGCTTCCAAAACCAAACTAACCGACCACAGAAAATAAAAACACTTTATAGAATTTTGCATTCTGATTTTATTCAAAGTTTTTTTTTGTTTTTTGCTTTTTTGCTGGTTTCGTTACAGTTTTTAATGTTGCAAGTGGTGTTTGAAGTTTTTATATACAACAATATCAACAACAAAAAAAACTTATGCCACCGAAAACATCTGTATATATACGAGTGTATGAAAAAAACAAAAAAAAAAGTTCGCATTTTCCCAAAATCATAAATTTTATTTTGGATGACAATCAATTGATCGAACGATTGATCAAAAAACTAAATAAAATTTTATTGAATCTATTAACGTTTTATATAAGTAACCGGACAACAACTGTTTAAATTTTTAATTAGGACGAAATGTAATTTAAAACTTATAAGATGTGCGTGTAGGTATGACTGGCTGTTACACATAAATCATATAAGATCATAATCGTATGATATCTCCTGAAAGGGGTTGACCAAGTATAATTGGTTGTTCAAATCGTGCTATTCTTACAATATATATTGAGAAGCTTTTTCTCTCAACGAAGTTCCAGGAGCACTGACAAAAAATCATATTGATATCTTTTAAATCAAGATAAAATCCAAAATAAATGTCAATTCTATATGCTCCACCGATAAGAGACATACTCGCTCAAAATAATACCGACTATTTATTTGCTGTCATACACTACATAAAATTAGCATACCCCCTTTCATATATATATACATAATTTACAATTAAATTAAAATATCATTTTGTTATGTTTACATACAAACATATTGAAATATTTGCAAATTTGACGAAGTGAAACATAACAATGCTCACTTGTCAACAGTAAGGAAAAAAAATTGTTCAGTTTTTATTTATTGTCTTATATGCGTAAGTTCGATCAACAATAAATAAGACTAAAACAACAACAACAACAAAAAATTGTCATCGGTTTTATTTATCCGTGGATAATATGAATTTAAATTAGGTAGCTCAACGAATAAAACAAAATGACATTTGCACAGGTGGTTCTAATTAGAAAATGGAAGAATTGGAAAGTTTTTAGCGTATTTTTTTGTTACCGCGCGTTGTGTGATTGAATGTTTGAACAACTGATACGAGTTTTTGTAAATTAATTAAAATTATTTGTATTTATTGTAAGATCATTATCGTATTATAGAATATGTATAAGAATATTTATTGTGCTGCTTAATGATGATGCCATGCTGCCAAGTCAGTTAGAAAATTGTATTTACATAAAACACATAAATTCAACATAAACTCATTGAATCATAAATTTCTATTTTTTAAACCAATAATATGTTTTTCGGAACAGAGTAATCACCCCCTTTTTTGTGTATTATAGGTAAAGGGGTTGAAATGGTCGTTAAATTATCAAAAAAAAAAAAAAAAAGGTAAACTACTATGTAACATAATAACTATAAAGTGTGCATATGGTTTTTTTGTGTATACACGAACAGAAAAGGTGGTGACTGAGAATGGAATGAGTATACGTACTTTTCGGTATTTCATTTTTTTTTTCATATTTCCAAAATGGCTTCAAACTACACGTCATCCATTGATGATTATATTAAATTAAAAATTAACTATTCGTGTCACATTTACATATTATTATCGTTATAACTTTTATTTTGTAGTCGCATATATACAAAAAAATTAAAATTAAAACTATTGTGTATATTATTTTGTACATCGGTCTGCACTGTTCACTCTCCAATTGTAGATATGTATATGAAATAAATGTAATTGAATGAATTATTGAGTAGGCAGTTTAAGTTGAACATTAGTTTTGTTTTACTTATTTATTTATTTATGTTTTTAGTTTTTTTTATTTTATTTGTATGTACTATCTACATGTTTTGTGTGCTACTCGTCTAGATATGTACGTACGTATACTATGAAAATCGTTTGGTTGGTGGGTTATTCGAATTTTTCTAAAAAGAGTTTAAAATAAAATTGTGACAATGTGTTTATTGATTTTCTTGAGCCTATTTATGATTGTTATACTTACATAAAATTATTTTTAACTATGCACATTGTTTATGTTGAGTAATAGTTTGTACAATTACTTTTTTGATGAAGTTCGGTAGTATAGTTTCCAATTGGAATATGTCCGGACTGTGTAATTCCTTTATCTTTCGTTCGTCGAAGCCATCTTACAGGGTTTATGTTGTTCAACATACGACGCAAATCAGCCTTTTTGTGTTGACTAAGGTGCTGTACGTGTTTCTTTACATAATTCTTCATTTCTTCTTTGACGTATTCCATTTTTAGATGCTTATGAAGGTTAGTACCAAGTCATTCCTTATGTACTATGGTCCGTTCACAATGCTACACAAGACTTTATTTTGAAAGCTTTGAATTACTTTTACGATAGTTTTCTTGGTACAGCGCCATAGCTATCCATATGTCCGTATACAGTTTTCAATATCTTCTGATACAAGAGCAGTTTATTATATAATGTTAGCTCAGAGTTCCTTCCTATGAACCAATACATTTTTCTATATTTGATGTTTAACTCTTCTTTTTCTTCGTAACATCTCTTTCCACTTAAGTTTAGTATCAAGTCATCAATAACGTTCCATGTTGAAAAGCCGAATGACGGAAGGCCGAATGTCGAAAGGCTGAACGCCGACAGGCCGAATGGGTCGGAAGGTCAAATGTTGAAAGGCCGAATGTAGTTTGACCGAATGTGCCGAAAGGTCGAATGTCTAAAGGCCGAATGGGTCGAAAGGCCGAATGGGTCGAAAGGCCGAATGGGTCGAATGGCCTAACATCTGAAAAGGCCAATTGGGTTTAAAGACCGAATTTTCATTAAATTTTCCTTCACTTAATTGATTGAAATCAATATTTAAAACCATTGAATTTATTTCTTAATGTAAAGTGATTTAAATAAATTGAAAATACGTATTAATAAATCCTGTCTATGTAGCATATGGGTTGGATATAATATCTCGACAAACGTTATATCGAAATCATAATCTCGAAATCGAAATCTCGACTTTCAAAAATCGAATTTCTGAAGTTTAGCAAGTAGTAGTAAATTATTAAATATTATAAATTTTTATAATTCTATTTAGAGTTGTTATTTACAAAAAACATTGAATCTCAATTCCCGAAAAATTCCAGAAACAAGAAAATCAAAAACTTTAAATTAAAATTTACTAAATTTCTATAAAATTACATTTTTCCTTAAGAATCCTTAATATTAAAGGTCCTGAAAAACTTCGGTCAACCTGGCAGGCGCAGAACAAAGATATTTTATCGCTCATATTCAAAGGAATTGTATCGTTTGTATCGCTTCTACTATGATATCACAAATGTTTCAAGTTGTGACAAAAATCTATTACTGAATTTTTCCGGGATTTATTTTTGATTTTATCTATTTTATTACTATGGATTGTAAAATTTCTGATTTTTTTTCCTGGTAAATGTAGTGATCCCAAGAAATTATTTTCAACCTAAATTTAAAAAAAATAATTGATTTGTTTGTGTTTCCGGGATTACAATATTCAAGAAATTATTCGGCGATATTCTAAAATTCGATATTACAAAACTGAAGCAAAAAATTTATTCGGTATTTTGTTTATTCGTTATTTTGATTTTGCGAGATTTTGTCACTAGCATATTAATGTGATCAAATTTTATTGGAAAAAAAAAATTATTTCTTTTTCTTTTTTTATTATAATTAATGAATTTTTAATTATATGACAAAAAAAACGTAAGAAGATTTTATTATTTTAGGCGATTTAGGCTGTTAGTCAATGTGTTAAAAATATTTAGTTAAAAATTAGGTAGAAATAAATAATCGAGGTGAAATATTTTTAACTACCAAAACATATTTAGCTGTGTGAATTAGTTAAAATTTTGACAATCTCAAATTGTACAAAATATACCTTATTATTGTGACAACAAAAAGAATTTCAATCATTTATTTTAATTAAGATTAAATAACAGTTTATGCGGCATATGTAGATTTTCTATAATAATGGAAGTTTTAAATTTTCGAAATACTATAGTCAGCACAATACGTTATACACATGCCAAATATATGTTGCCATATTATGTTCCATTCTTTTTTTGAAATACATCTACTCGTTCTACCACAAGATAGTTAGCGACATCGGGCCGTAGTAGAAGTTCTAGACAACTAAATTTGGCCCGTTTTCCCTATCTGTCCAAATATGTGTATCTTATAAAATGTTAAATGCATAGTTCAAATAAAATGGATACGTTGATGGCATTACATAGATTAGATAAAGATTTAAACCAACATTGAACACCGAATTAATGAAATATTAGGTTATGTTTTTTTAACAACATCTGTCATAATTTATATACGGTCAGTATCGCGTTAAATTGTTATTGTGGTGAATAAAAAAAATATTTTACATTTACTGTCAAATATTACTGCCAATTTTAATTTTTAACAAGTTTTTAACACATTCACTAACAGCCTTAGTGTTAAACATTTTTGGGTTGGGTATACATATATCCCGACAAACCTCATATCGAAATCAAAATCTCGAATTTCAAAATCCCGAACTTCGAAATATCGAATTTTAAAATCTCCAAATCAAAATCGCGAATTATCTCGAATCTGGAATTAATATAATTTTGTAAAATTGCTTGAAGCGCCGCAAATAATTTTACAAAATTTTTTTTTATTAATTAATACGATTAGTAAATATTAAAACAAATAGTATTGTACATTTTTATAATTCTATTTATGTGATATTATATAAAATTATATCAGTTTACGTATAACTGTCTCCCGAAAAAAAAAACACAAAAAAAATCGGAAACATAAAATTCAGAAACAAAAATTCGAAAAACGAAAATCCAGCAATATAATATTGTCAAAGTGTGTGCAACCCAAGTGAATATTAAAATTTCTAAAAAATTCAACTTTTTCTTAGGAGTTTTTACGCTGACACGCTTCTACCGATAGTTATACCACAAACTTTTCTAGTTGTGTTTTGGTTGGGCTTAATTCGTTGGGTTAGTATAGAATCGACGAATGTATAGGAATTTTTGTTAAATTGGTAAATGCTTCGTCAGAGTTGGCTACCTCATCTAGAAAAAAATAATACAGAAACTAAAAATTCCAATAAAAACAGAAAAATAAATCCAAAAACAAACAAATCCAGAAACACAATTATCAAAGTACGCACCAATTAAAATTAAAATTAATTCTCCGTAAAATTCTTAATAGTTGTGATAATTGAAATTGCTTCATCAACCTTTCAGACACAGTTCAAAGGACTTGTATCGCTCATATCACTTCTACTGATACCACACATTTTTCAAGTTATTTTGTGGTTGGCTTAATTCGTTGGGTTAGTATGTTATCGACGAATGTATTGGAGCGAATTGCGAATTCGTAATAAATTGATTAATGCTTCGTCAACCTTGCCGATCTGTGCTCAAAGGAATTGTATCGCTCATAGCGCTTCTACTGATAGTTCTACCACGAATGTTTCAAGTGACGACAAAAGTCTAAAATGCCTATAAAATAGATTTTTCATTTATTTTGAACAAAATATTTTTTCTGGATTGCTTCTTTAGTAATTTCTAGATTTTTTTTTCTGGATTTTTAGTTTTCAATTATTCTGGATCTTAAAATTTCTGGATTTTTTTTTTCAGGCAAATAGTGATCCCCATAAAAAGATGAAAAATTAAAATCATTTTCGACACAAACGGCTTTTCGACATTCGGCCTTTCGACACAATCGGCCTTTCGACATTCGGCCTTTTGACCTATTAGGCCTTTCGACAGATTCGGCCTTTCGAAATTCGGCTTTTCAATATTCGGCCTTTCGACCCTTTCGGCCTTTCGATATTCGGCCTTTCGTCATTCGGTCTTTCGGTTCTATTCCATTAATAAGTATTTTAACGTGTTTGCATGTGGAACTGGTTGCGAATTCAACTGAACACTATTGTTATGTTGAGCATCAGAATAGAATGTGCCAAAAGTATTGTAAAATTATAAATTAATAAATAAACAGGTAACCAACTAACAATTTTGTTGGTGAGGTTTATTTAAATAGATTTAGTTTCATTGAGTTGAAGGCGCCACTTCTTCGTTCATTTTTTTTTCGCCCATTTCTGTGTCTGCAAGGTTGACGAAGAATTTTTCAACAAGTTAAGCTAACTAAAACACAACTTGAAACATATATGATCGAACTATCAGTAGAATCGATAAGAGCGGTGTAATTCCTTTGGTCAGTGTCTGAAAGGTTCATGAAGCAATTTCCATTATTGTAAATATTTATTGGGAACTCTTAAGTAATAAATCAAATTTTTTACACATTTTATAAATTTTAATTTTAACTTAAGCCGCACTTTGATAATTGCGTTTCTGGGTTTTAGTTTTCTGGATTTTTAAGATAGCCAACACTTTTTTTATTCTACTTATGAGTTAAATTTTGAAGTAAAGGTAAAAACAAATTAAATAAAAAAAATAGAAAATGACGTTTGATGTGTTTCCGGGGGTTATTATGTATAATATTTCTCTTCTTTCAACTAAATTCATTTAAAAACATTTTATCTTTACTTCAAAATTTAACTCATAAATGAGTAGAAACAAAAAATTAAAGAGCGAGCCAGGACACTTCCATGTGCAACTCCAACCGATGTTTTCTTTAGTTCGGAGTATTCCTGTTCGTGCTTTACACGAAAGTTTCGATCAGCTAGATCTTACTGAAAATCAGGTAAAACTGCATCGGCAGATCTGTGTCTAGTTTATATTCCAGGCCTCGGTGCCATACTTTGTCGAAGGCTTGACACTTAATCATATTTTTTTTTCTTTTTAAGAGCATTTTCAATTAAATCTGTGATTCTGTCCACTTGATCGATGGTAGGTGAGAAGGAATTAGTTTTCTTACTTCAGATTTTAACCTCTTGAGTAGTAGCTTTTCAAACAATTTTCAAATTGAAGGGACTAGGGAAATGGGCCTGTATGATGTTTCCTTGCTTGGCGGCTTGTCAGATTTTAGAATCATTAACATCTCTGCCACCATCCATTGGTATGGAATGTATTTTAGTCTGAACGAGCGTTGATTACTTGCACTAATTTTTGTAATCCTTTCTCTGGTAGTGGTTTAACTATATGTTCAATGATGAAGCTGTTGTTATTTCACCTTATAGCTTTTACAGTGTTACAGGTCTTATGTTTTGATTATCCACTTTATTTACTGGAATTAGATATTTATCAGATGTTTGCCGTGGAAGCGGTTGAAATGTCTTTTCAAGACAGGCTGCAAATAATGTCTCCTTTTTTTGGCACTTGTAGGCTAAGCTCCACCGTCATAATTGATAGGAGCTGTACTTTAGGCCTTTTATGTAAGTTCTTTGATTGCTTTCCAAAGGTAATAATAAGTGTCTGTGTTGCCAAAAAGGCCGGCAAGGTATTCGCTAAAAGATTTAATCTTGATTTCTTTGATAAGCATATTCAATTTGTTGCTTAAATAATTAAGTCGTGATTTGTATTGTGGTGCTTGTTTCCTCTGCCAAATTCTCTAAACAGGTCACCCACTTCCACTGGATAGTTGATGCAATTTTCCATTTGGTTTCGAGTATCAATCCTGGATAAAGCATCACTTTTCTATCCTATACACACTTATACATAATGAATACACATAGTAAATAGTGACGAGTTGTTGTAAACATTAGAACGGTTAACTGGCAATATTATATTGATATTTCGAGCTGAACCAATTTTTATTTTATTGTATAAATAAACAGGAACTTGATTATTGATAATTTTATAGAGGAGTAATAATAATCTATAATAAAAAAATTGAGTCATTGTGCAACCAAACAATTCTCTAAACTTGGCAGAGATATGATCACATTTTCTCACAATACAACATATGGGGGATTACCAACGTTTTAGCAAGCAAAATGCTGACGGTTTTAGGACAAATGTTCTTATAGAGTTTTAATCCATATAATGTATAGAGTTGATTTTACTACAAATCTTGATAATCTGGGAATCCCACGTGAATCTATTGTTAATACAAGTGCCTAAATTATTAACGCGATTTTGAAATGGGATTATTCTATTATCAATGTATACTCGTATATCTGGGATGACTAAAAACTCACGCTTAGAAATGAAGATTGCCTGTGTCTTTGAAATATTCAATGAGACTCCATTAGATATAGAACAGTCTTATATGTTGATAAATCATTATTAATTTTATTAAAGGTTTCAGAGATTTTATCCTTAACGCCCCCGAGGTAAATTTGACAATCATCTGCATACAAATGATATTTCGAATATTTCAAAACCTGCGGTAGATCATTGATAAATAGGGAAAATAGTAACGGGCCAATGATAGTTCCCTGAAAGATACCAGAAGGAATACGTTGCGGATCTGATAACTGATCTTTGCAATATCATCAATAACTTTAAGAAGAACGGTGCTTGTACTATGATTGTTACGGAAACCTGATTGAAACTGTGTTAAATATTTTTTTTAATCGGAATCACTAAATTTGTTTTCCTTATATCAGTAAATTCAGACCGCACGATACAATTATTTATTAAGTACGTTAATGGTGATATAACAAAAGGTAATATCTTCTTTAAAAAATTTAGATTCATTGCATCATGACCAGCTGCGTTAGATTTTATGCTGCAAATACTTTTCAAAATATCTAATTCCATTACACAGCTAACTGAAAACAAATTAGAAGCGAAACTACTTATAGCACTAAAATCTGGATGAGGAAAGACAACCATCTTGTTAGGTATGTTTCAAAAATAAGAATTTACTGCAGCAAGGTCCATGTCAATTAAAACATCAGACCTACTTTTCCCTATGCCATTCGTATTAATATTTCTCCAAATTCTTGCCTTGTTAGCTTATGGTCACGAAAGTAATAATTTTGTTTAGCGACTCTAATCAAATCAGTAACACAATTTAAGATAGTATTTTCTGGAAATCATCCAGGTCAGTTTTTATAGCAGGTGGGGGAGTGCAACAAACTACTATTAGAATTGTCATGGAAGGAAGTTTCATTTCACCCATTATAACTTCAGTTTTATCATATGTAACTGAATGAATTCTCTTGAATTTGTAACATTTTCTGTAGTATATACAGACCCCACCACCATTTTTGGGTGTTCTGTCGTACCGTAGAATATTATAGCCATTTATGGCAACAGATTGATCATTGATCTTACACATAAGCCAAGATTCCACTACGCAAAAAAGATCAATGTCATTAAAATTAATAAAAATTCGAATTTGATTTTAAGTTTTCGTCAGAGGTCTATATGCCGATAGAGACTGAAGTGAGAAAACCTAAAATACAAAAAAATATTAAAAACTAGAATATAGTACATAAGTTTTACAATTATGATGACCTTGATCAGTGACCGACAAATAATCACTATTAATAAGTTCATTAATGCAATAATGCTGTGGCAGGAAATTTCTTTTGACGTCTTACATTAATAAACGGTTTAATGGCACACTGCAGTGGCCAAATACTACCATCCTAAGCCTTGTTGTATATTGTAGACTCCAATCCAACTTTAAACGACGTCAAGTGACATTCGACTTCAGCCACTGAAATAGTCAGCTTATGATTAAGATAATTTTTAATATCCTCACTGGTAGTTGTTGGTTTAAAATTTGAGAGGTGCAGGTAATTTTTTTGTTTCACGTGTGCTGACTTCAGTTCCAGTTATGACATTTTGCGAGCTCAATTTGTTAACGCTGCTGGTGTTGTCGACGTTGTTGTTGATTGATTGCTCAGACATGGTATTGTTGTTAATAATCATTGCGCCCATTTGATCTTGGGAGACAAGGTTGTTTGTCACCATTTGAAAATTATTAAACATATTTGTCAGTAATTTGATAATTTCACTCAATTGAGACATCAATGCTTGGATTAGTTGCTGCTGATTGTTATGGTTAACAAAGTTAAAGTTAGAATTGTTGTTCGTGTGTTGATTGCCTTTTAATTATTTAATCGAACATTAATGGTGGCTACTTGCATAATTTCTTTTAATTGATTTTTACTCCTCCGTAATGTTTGACGTTTTCCTTCACAAATATATGGTTGAACCTGCTGTCGCTTTTCTTGCTGGGTGGATGACGTGGTAGCCGTATTATCCTCGAGCGAATGCATTTTTTGTCAAATGAGATTTTGAAATTATGCATATATCTATCTTTTCTATATTTAGGAAAATTTCTAACTTTGGAATTTGTTGCAACAGCTCATTTGCATTCTAGTTGGCGATTCTGAATGTGGTTTTCATCTTCATGTATCAAGACTTGTTTCTTGTTTTAGTAGCCTTGCGGAAAGTTTAAGGCCTCAATGTTCTTTAGAATTTTTTCGAGGCCGATCTAGGCTCTCGTTTGCAACTAACATTTTTGCGTTTGATTAAATTTTTGGCATTTCTTACACTGAGGTATTAAGCCAGTAGATTTTATTAATGATTTTATTCTTATTCTCTTATTAAGATCTACTTAAATATTGAAACTTTTTTCTACTTTTTCTTTGCTATTAAAAATAAGCAGAAAAAATTGAAGCCCTCTTTTAGTAATGTTGATCCCGTGATCAGTAACAATTTGTTTCTTTTTTGAGGATATTTGCCGCATCCTCTATTTTGAATCCCTTGTGTTTAAGGTCTTCCGTTACATCCTGCTTTGTACAGGTTGGGTGAAGACTCTGGCCATCACTTTGATCGGGTGACCATTTTTGTTCTCGTATGTATATGTATATGCCATTCTTAGCTTTCATCTGTCAGCTTTGCAGCCAAGGCTCTGTAAGTTTCTATATCTGTTGTATTGATTTTCCACATGTAATTTTTCAGTGCTACAACTCTTTATTCTTTTGTAGTCACCGGTTTTATTAATGATTGAATAGTAGCATATTCAGTTATGCCAATAATGTTGGGTGGTGTTTTTGCCTTAATTTTAGTAGGTTAGTTTCCCTGATCGGCTGGCGAAGATTTTGCTTTCCTTTTTTGTAGGTCTTTTCTTCCTGTACCTACTTTGTTAGGATCCAATCAGTTTCTTCTCTTAATTTTTTTTCGTTAACGTGGAACTATATAGCAAACTGCTCCTCAGGTTCCTTTACTTGTAATGAATTTTACATCTTCTCATTTTCTATCTTAAGCTTTTTTACTTCGTTAATTAACTTTGATGTAATTTTTTCAATGTTATTCAGCTCTCTATATGGAGTTCTTCGTTTTCTAACACAACACCTGAGGTTGTTGGTGATCTTTGCACTAAACAATTTCTTCCATATTGAACTTGGGTTGTCAGAGTTCATTGCTTCTAAAGGATTGCCGTCAATAGATATCGACGACAGGCAGCCGCTTGCACACTCCTCAAAGTAGCCGGCACAAGGTAATCATTTCCCTGCACCATAATGTTAGAGTTAGTTCGACCCTCTTATGAGTGTTTTAAGACCCTTAGGGTATTAATAAAGCCAACCCAATGTAAAAAACCTAAGCCTTCTTTTTCGCAATCGGCCCCACTGTGTGTTGGTGAGGTTTTTCTGTGCGCCAATTTCCTTGGTGCTATTTTCTTTTCTACTTTTTGTAGGTCACCCAAGGATAACTCAGTTAAACAACTAATAGATATTATTCAGCGTTATGAAGGAAATTCGCGAAAATGCTTCTTAGAAAAAATTGTATTTTTCGTCCGACCTGTCTTACAAAATTATTTACTCCTCAGCTCCTCCACGCCCGATCAATATGATACTTAGAAAATAACCCGACCGAGAAAATGCTATTCAAATACAGTTTTACGAGTATTGGTTACTGTTGCTTAGGAGTGTTTGCCTTTAATAGGCATGGTGGCAGGTATAGAGCGATTTTGATTAAATGATCATAGCGTAATTAATCTAATAAACTTTTCTTATTAATTTCGTTTTATTCCAAACTTATTGTTTTCTAAAGGAAACTTGAAATCTAGCTTATTCCATTTGTTCAAAACTAAATTCAATTTTCAAGAGATGATCAGAACTTCAGTTCTGAAAATTGCTTGCATATACGAGAACTCATCTCAAGCCAACTCAATCTAATGAGCCCAGATAACTACCAAATCAATCCCTAAGTCAATTACTCATTTTCGACTCAATCTCACTAACTCAACCCCAACGAAATCCCCAATTCAACCGCGAATTCAGCCCTTCACCCAACCTTCAACTCAATCACCAATTCAACCTCAAATGAATTTTCAACTGAATCCGCAACGCGATTCCCATCTTAACCTCCAACTTAATCGTGAACACTAATTCTATTCCCCACCTCAATGAACTTGAACCTCAACTAAACTCAAAACTCAACGTCCTACTGAATCCTCAAATAAACACGATCCGAAAAATTACATTCTCACATTAATTCATCTCAAATAAACTCAATTTAACCTCCAACTCAAACTCCAAAATTACTTCTCTCCTTCCTCAGTTGAACTCCACACGCAAATCATTTCTAAATCAACAAGACCCAAAAACTACTTGAGTACATAAACTCAATTCAACCTAACATTTAACGCAATACCCAAATAATTTCCCAACTAAACTCAATTTAACCCTAGCTCGAGCGAAATCTTAGCCCTCAACTAAACTCTAAACTCAGCCGCCAGCCCAATCTCGAAATCAACTCGATTCCAAAAGCGACAAGCGAATATGAACATAATTCAAATCCATTCGTTCTATCGTCCAACTAAACCCTCAACTCGACCTCCACATTAATTCGCAACCAAACCTCCCACTCAACTCTAACTCAATTTCAGTCAAAAATTATAAACTTATTTCGAACACTAATTCAGCCCTCAAGAAAATCCTAAAGCCAACCCCAATCAAGCCCTAATCTCAAACTTCAATTGGGCTCCTCCCTCAACCCTCAACTCAATCCCAAACTGAACGCCTACCTCAATGATTAAACCAAAACGGTTCGAATACTGCCTGCGAACATGGACTCCATTTATTCTAATTTAATCTAACCTCCAACACAACCCACGAATCAAGCCTCAAATAAATTTCCAACTGAACCTCTCGCTTAATCTTTAAATCAACATGTTCCGAAAAAATGCATTTGGATATGAATACAATTCAAGCTATATGGTCGGTTGAAATCCAATCATAGTGCTTCGTTAATTTAGGCAGTCTTGTTTCAGTGCAGAATGGCAGAACAAAATATGTTTATATCTTAACTCAGCTTAAATATTCAAATACTATCATTTTGCTCATTTAATTTAACTGAAATTCTATTTCTATAATCGAAAGGTTAAAAAACCCATAGAAGTGATTTGGTATAACCCATAAGGTAGACACGTAATACTCGCAAATATTAGTACTCAATACAAAATCGGCTGTAATAAATCCGCTACGAGCATATACCGACAGTAAGATGGAATTGGCATGATCACATTCAACCTGATTTTTGTTATCTATTACCGATATCTATGAAGGCTTATATTAAAAAAATATGAACAACATTTGAAATCTTATGATCATAGACATAAACATTGAGTTCATATAATTATGTATACCTACGCAGGTTCAAAGAATAAATTCTTAGACAAAAGATAATTATGCTTACGCGCAGATGCATACTATTCGTAAGCCATAATAATATTTTTGATAAACGATCAATTGTGGTCCTGTAATTTTTTTTTTTGTTATAAAACACGCGATCAAAAAGGATACATTTTAGAATGTTTTCCTGTATCCTTTCCACCAACAAATTACAATGTGACAATTTGATATAAAATGAAAATTACAGGGTTTCGACTAATTTTGGTCCCAAACCCGAAGCAATTAATAAAAATGTGTTTGATCAAAACGTGCGTGATCGCGATGACAAACCGATCTAATTTTTGGTTTCATTTTGAACGGCATCGTAAACTGCACCAATTATTGAAAAATTTGTTGTAGGTATGTGAGGTAAAGTGCACATATTTCTCATAATAATTTACATAATTTCACAGAAAATTAAGTGATTATACATAAAACAGTTTTGTATAATTACTGTCATCTTAATTACCATACTTCTATATAAAATATTTGTATAATTATATGTAAATCAAAGTGAATGTAAACGAAAATGGCGAACTACTTAAAAATAATCACTTCATGTATACGTACGTACGTAAACTAATTATTATTAACAAACAAAATAATCACTTCACGATTCTGCGATCTAATTTAATCGCGCGATGTATACAAAAAAAAAAAAATTGAACTCAAATCGAACTTAATTATTGCCATATTAATGCAATTAATTTTATTATTATTTATGGGATTCGTTTATTATCACGCAACCACGTTTTAACTGCATTTGACTGCATAATCATGCATCATTAAAACAGCAATAAACCATTAAAAAATTTACAAAAACAACATGTCTCCAAAATAAATATGTACATGTACATACCTTAAAATAATTATTTATTATATTTCTGTCAAGATTTACATAATTTAGTTGTTTCGCGCACCGCACCGTCCATCCGCAAGAAAACTAGCGAAATGGAAAATTCTTGTTTGAAAGCCGCCGCACCAGAATAAATTATTCAATATGGAAAAATCAAGTTTTAACAATAAATATAATTACAATTCAATCATTGTGACACACACACACGCACAAACTCGCATACAAATAATGGTGATTGATATACAACTTTGGTATATATATGAAATTCATCCGCACACACCGTCATATAAAATTCATTCTGCTGTCCATAATTTAATTACCTGAATTTTAATGAATTAGTTTCACCTATAGCGCTGTTCTGTGTACGTGTTTGATTTGGTTGACCGCGCGCTTTTTCTAAAATTAAAATGTTTCCCCACCGTTGTTTCTGCTGTTGTGCACTTGTGATATGGTTTAAGCAAGTTTTTTGTTTTGCTTTGCGTTTCTTGTGACTCCGCCTTTGATAGCAGTAAGAAATGGAGAGAAGAATGTGAATGATATTATGTATAAGTTTACCACAATAAATAGGGGAATAATTGTATTCAGTGTGTTCCAAAACGAATTAAGAATTTTCGCCAGAAGCGATTGATTATAAGAATAAATGTAACGGTTTTGCTTACATGAAACGATAAAGACAATGAATATAATTTAAATACTTAAAAATGCTATTCACTAAATTAAATTAATAAACAAAATTTTACAACCTACTATAAAACAAACTGTGCTTTGACTTAGTACAACGTTAGTGTATCAACGGACAAAACGATATTAAAAAATTGACTTAATTCATCCGCAACAGGCTGCATTGTAAAAGTTAGATTTGGAAAATTGCAGTTTCAGAAATTTGAATCTTGAAAATTGCTTTCCTGACATGCTGCAGAATAATTGAAATAATGTCGTAAGTCGCGCTGTCGAGGTTTTTAAATTAATTGGTTAAATCACAAAAATTATTCGAAATGTGTTAAATTGCTGAGATTTTGGAAAAATATTTTTAAATCTTTAGAGTTAAATATGGGAAGGCAATAATAATATTAATCAATGTTAACCAATTTTATCATTAATCACTATACCGACCAAACCGAAAGTTGCACCAACCTCGGTACCTTTCGCATATCTTAGCGACTTATGGATCTAAACTATACTTTACAAACCTTCTTTCAATCATCAGTTTTATATAACTGAAATAATGTGGAAGAAATTCCAAACTAAATCAATTTAGCTTTCAAATTGTTTGTACATACATATTGAAGGATAAGCCTACATCATACCTTGTTACTTCTTTCTACCCATTCAAAAGACTCTTTATGAAAATAGTGCTGCGCTGCTTTTTGGACATCAGACTACAGCTCTAAAGATTTCAATAAAATTGGCATAAATCAGAATTCGAGTTCTGATAAATTGAAAGCCTTATACATTAATTGTTAACCACGTCTGGAAAAACGAAATTGGTGACTAAAACGTAGAATTATTTTTCAGTCATATATTCGACAAACGTGTAGAAGCTTTTAATAAAGTTTGATGAAATTTCAGAAGAAATGCAACATTTCCGTGTAGTTGGCTCATCATGACAATCTTCTAGTGTAGAAAGGATCTAGTTTAAAGAAAACCATTTAAAAGAAGGAAAATTGTAAAGAATTTACGAAGACTGGACTGAATTCGATTCTCGAGAATTTCAAAATTGTTAAAAATTAATCGATAGGCGACTAAGTCGGAGACCAGTTAATTTATTAAAAAAATACATTTTTTACAATTTTTAATTTTGAAGTTACTTTAGCTAGGGTGATCGCATAAAAATTTGAAAATGAAGCACAATACTTTTGAGCGTGAAACTCGAATTTTGTGTGCAAAAACTAAAATAAAATTAGGCCAAGCACCCTAATTTTATTAATATATGTATGTGAACATAGCAATACGTTTTTCAAATAAGGCGCTTCCGTGAAAACTTTCGAAAGAAAATGGACTTTCGGTTGGTGAATATCTACCAGTTTTAATTGAAAGTCGTCGTAAATAGTTCATTGTCTATAAGGAAATTCTAGTGCGCCATTGTTTAGTAGCATGCTTCCTTAACCTTAACTTGGGTGAAAAACATTCCATTACCAAGGAACATTTCGGGTTGCAACTTAGCGCAAGGGTCACAAAACCGTTCAGCAGAGGTCACAAAACCGTTTGGCGTTCAATTAAAAAATATAATAAGAACCAATTGGAGTCTTACGACAATAGCTGATGCCATACGAAGAGTCTATAGTTCAATCAGCGGACTGTAAACAAAAACTTTGTTGGTAAATAAAATCAAAATTTTCAGAATCCAACGTAGAACCTGTGTCTGAACTATAATCTCCAATACCACAACTGTTACGATCAAATGTTACAAATATCTAAGTGAAACGTTGGGATACAGAAACAGCAAATAATAAAGAATTATGTTAGGAACAGCGATTGTCTAGGAGCCAGAAGTATAGCAAATGCTTTCCCGAAGCAGCGAATCGAGAAGGTAAACAATTTATAATTCGCAAAATTGCCAAAAGAATGCCAATTAATTATATCCGTCCGTAAGGATTTCAATAAATCTAAAACCATTTCTCTCGATGTTTTGGAGGCCACTGAATCTGAATTAAAAAAATGTCCGGCTGTCTGTCTGTACCAACGGTTCTCGAAAGCGGCTTGTCTGATTTAGAATTTTTGGTGAAGGTGAACCATTGAAGATTGAGTTGTGGTTAAGTTGAAGTTCAGACAACGATTCAGAAGGTCTGGAGGTCTCGAAAAGATTTTGGACTTTGCCACACGAACTTTTTGCTACCGAATTATTTTTTTTTTTTTTTTTTTAATCTATGCAATCTTTTTCTGGGGCTCAAGGCACTCCCAACTCTTTCGCAGTTAATTTTACCGTCCTACTTTACGCAGTAGTAGCCAAATCGAGGACGTACGGCTATAGACCCGCTTTGTATAAACCACCTGCACATTGCATTGCTTCATGCCAACCTATAGTGCTGACATGAAAGGTGGGTCGGCCCATGGATTCTGCACTCTCAACAGGGGGTCATAGTTGTGTTCATCGTCATCACCGATCGTAATCGGATGATGAAAAATCCCTTTTGCATCCCGCCCCTATCGGGATTCGAACCCGGTACCTCCCGATCCAAACGCCGCAGCTTTAACCACTGCGCCGTTTGCTACCGAATTATTGGTAAATTAATTTAATGTGTATTTTTTCGGACAGAGGATTAAAAAAAGCTTGATGTTAATATTCATAAATTAGTAAAAGCAAAAAATCCAATTGACTGATTATCTAGGGCATGGAGCTGTATTAAAGTTGGTCAACTCTTCTTTTTGACCAAGCTTTCAACTTTTTTTATCTAAGGAAGTTACTCCCTTATAACAACTAAAACCAAGTTTAATCGTTTTAGTTTGTTTTAAAATTGTATATTCGGCATTTTTGTTTTGGGATAATGATCAAGTTCAAAATAGTGTTGTCGAAAGAGCAACAACTGTTTGGTTTAACCCCTTCATTAAAAATTAAATTAGACAAATTTACTGAATGAAACAATTTAGTATTCAGATTGGGTAGAACGGAGAGAAAATAAATCAATGTTGACAAGCTGGTTAATTAGGCTGGTTAAGAAGTTAACTCTGGAATACAGAAACATGTTATTAGTCATATAAAATCTAGCATTATGATTTTACAGTATGCCTAGAAAAATAAACTGTACAAACTTTTCCATGTCTGTAACACTACAAGTCATTTAGCACCGTTTCTTCCGGAATACACAAATAACCGTGCCCTAATGCCTAACGTCTCTCAGGACAAATTCTCTTAAAAGTAATAAATAATGCACCACCTTTTCAAAAAAAAAACTCAATCCTACTATACCTCACCCTTTTAATTTGATTACATTCAATTTAATTGCTTGAATATAAATCACCTCAACTTATATTTGATCGATCCTACTATAATCGCCCTAAACAAGATTCTTTTTATTTCTTTATTTCCTAACCTAAAATTTAACTTGTGCACTCATATACATAAGAAGACAACAACTCGAAACTCAGCTAAACACACTCCACTCACTTCAGTGTACTGTCTATTCAGCCATCGACCTGCACACCGAAGTTGTTTGTACATCATCTCCAAGCTTCCTCACAATATCCCAACAATTCTTGGATCATGTCATGCAGCTTATCCTTCGGCTACAATTTCGTCACACTCTGAGAGTCAGCTAATTCTAAGGTACAAATACACATAACATTCTACAATCACATTAAAACATTGTTACAGTTCTTACTGTGTTATCTCCCCAGATACTATGGCGAACTACATCTTCAGCGAGAACCTCTTTCATTTCCAACTTTAAATTTACGACACCCTGAGCTCAGAAATCGTTGGTTCCAATTTATACCAGCAAAACACAAATGAAAATAGGGCGGCTCACACCGCTGTACCGGAACCGCACCAAGAACGGACGAAATACCAATCGAGCCATTCAAAGATGCTTCCGACAACATTATTCCGGCACTCCACCTGTTGATAGAGAAGGACTGTACGAGTGAGTCATCATCCGAGCTAAGACCAAAAGTTCCAGGAATACTAGCGACTCCAAATGGTCCTCCCTACGCAGTGTTAGGTACACGTCAGTGTTGTTGCAGTCGCACAATTTTTAACCACCCTGTACGCTGCTAAATTTTCAACAGTGGTTGTAAAGCCGTACGAAATATACTGTTCCATTCCTGTGAAAATGACAGAAGATTCTGTCCAATCTGCGCTCTTAAAATGCCGCAGCCGTTATCTAGCTCGTCGTATCGTTGGTCCGATTTGGTATAGGTTGAGCTACACAAAAATACAAACAAAAACCAAACCTTGAAAATAGGAAGCAAATATTTTGAATTATTTTTTTGATTTTTTTTTTAAAGCAGCTAATACAGTAAATAATATTCCATATCGAACACGCAGAATTCCATATTGTGTACAAAAAAAAAATTCTTTCGTTCACTATAAACACGTATTGTTCGTATTATTACAATGGTGTATGAAGGTATTTACAGTAATGCAACAATCAGCCGATACATCTAAAGAGTGAGTTAGTGCATATTGAACGTGTTTGTCTGAATATGATAAATCGGAAAAAAATTGATAAACGACAGTCAAATTTTGAATTTTAACCAAATAACAGGAGAAGCATAAAATGAGTAATGGTGTAGTGTCTTGGCCACAGTTTTAAGTTTTGTTGGCTTAATTTATGTGTTAAAATTGATTTATAATTGATTGTAACGGTTGCAACCAAATGTGAAGCACAAATTAACTGAATAAAACAAAGTTAAGTGGAAAATAAAGGCGGTGTAATTATGCATATGGTCCATTTTGTTTGGGCTAAATATTAATATAAATATTTTAATAACGGTAAAGTGATGAAATCGTATAAAATAATTAAGAAGTGTAATAAAAATTAATTCACAGTGCAATTATGTGATTTAAGTGAATGGAATGAAAAATCAAAGACATTATTTGGCAAAGAAAGACAAGCACAGTGCGCAAAAAACTTGAATAATACAATTCTTTGGCAAGAAGATTCAAGTCGGAAAACTTTTGGTTACCGAATTAGGTACCTCTTAAACGGTGAGTCAAATTTATTTATTTTTTTTTTGCCGGTCCATGATTTAATTCAAAACTCCTCATTACGAGTTTTGAAGAAGTTGTCAAGCGACAATTCTCTCAAATTCTCTATTAACAGGCACGTGCTTAGTATAAGATCTTCATTTGATTTCTTTAGTAATTTATTTTCATCGTTCTTATATCGTGTTATACATTTATTTAGGGAGAGCTCGAAATGTTTTTTTATTTTCTACAATTTTTGTTCCGCCATATAGTTCCCTATTGGTGAACCGTTTATACCCCGTCAGTTAGCGCCCTTAAAATGGTTCCCTCGTTATTGCTCGAATCATTTTTCTTTCAAAGATTCTCAGTTTGGAGAATCGGCTGAGGGCTGCCGTTATCCAGACTGGAAATCCGAAACACAAGATCCGTCTCATCAGTTGTTTGTACAACGTTTTCTTTATAGATATAGTTAGCTTTAGCTGTCTTTTAACTGGTAGGATCATTGCATACAAGGTACACGTCAAATTTCTGCTTGACGACGACCATCTGAAACAACCAACATGTTATCAACCCGCATTCCTGTACAACCTAACGAGACCCAATTCGAAGCCATAATGTCAACTAGTTTTTACATTTTTTCATGTTTCTATTAAAGTGCGAGCGTCTATTGGTAATTTTTTCATCAAAGTTTGACAATTGCCAACCAATCATATTCCTGGGGCTGGATTCTGATGAAATGCTAATTTTTGGTGACATTTTGTATTAGTACAAAAGAAAGTCTTTAGAAAATTCCATTTTATAGTAGCGATGGTTTTCAATAATAAAAATGGTTAATTCTAGTTTTCCTCCTTAATCATTTTCTTAAAGAATTTAAAGTTGGAAATTAAAAATTTTAAAAATTTAAATTAAAAAAATTTTAAATTTTGAATAATTCATTAAAAGAATTTGAGAGATATAAAGTATTTAAAGAATTTAACAAATTTAAAGATTTTACAAAATTTCACTTACTTCTTCCTGAAAAAAATTTGAGAAAAAATTTCTTTATTTCTGAACATAGTCTAATACACTTCGTCTCATAGCATGATACACTTTTCACAGCGATGTCAATAGCTTCGATACCCTGTTTATAGTGAGAACCGTTGAGGCCATCAACCGCAGATTCCTCACCTTTTCATTGTTGGCAAATCTTTTACCACCAAGTCATTTTTTTAAGTTTGGAAAGAAAAAATAATCCATTGAGGGGTAAATGTAGCGCATAGGGTGCTTGAGGAAGCAATTCAAAATTTAACTCTTTGATTTTGGTCATCGCGATAACGTATGAAACAGCATTTTCTTTTTTGCCAAATGTGTTTTTACTCAAACGCTGCAATAAGTTCAATAAGTTGATTATTTTTCCATTTGGAAGACAATCAATGAAAATGATTCCACGTACATTCCAAAAAATTGAAAAGCAATTGGATGGCAGCAATTGGATGGACCCATGTTTCTTCGCCAAAAGTAGGCTTTATTATTGTGAAACATCGCCGAACACTCGATTGAACACCCTCACGACGCTGTTTTTTTGAGCAAATGCGGCACCTATCCTGAGCACGGATTTTGCATGTCCAAAATTTCAAATCGATATGCGATATATCGCACTTTATTAAATGCCTCCCATATCTGTTAGTTGGCTTGTGATCAAATACCATTTTGTAGTTTTTCTTCGCCATTTCTGGCGTGGTCACCTAAACTGTGCCACAAAATATTTTATTGTTGTATATGAAGGAGCAGACTCTCCTGGATTTGATATTGGTTGGACTAAGACAATTAAGATTTATTCAATTTAAAATCTGAAGAATTCTAATATTTCAAAAAATAAAATTTAAGTATTTCATGAAAATGTTTAATTTCTAACCAATTTAAATCATTTGAAACGTTTTAAGAATTGGAAACATTTAAAGTATATTTAGGAGTAATATTTGTATTAAAATAATTTAGACAATTTAAATGATTTAAAGAGTCTAAAGAATTTCAGAAATTTAAAATATTTAAACAAATTAATGAAGTTAAACAAATGAATGAACATCAATATTTTAAGGAATTTAAATAAAAGAATTTAGAAAATTTAAAGATTGAGGTCTTTAAATAATTTTCAAAATTTATCGAATTTATATAATATCGAGAGTGTAAGAATTTAAAGAAATTAAAAATTTTAAGATATTCAAAGAAATTAATGAATTTATAGAATTTACTGAATTTTAATATTTTACAGAATTCAAATAAATTAAATGATTTAAAGGATTTAAGAACTAAAAAAATTTTAAGAATATAATAAATAATTTAAATAATTTATAGAACTTAGAAATTTAAAATAATTCTAAAACAACAAAAATTTTTATAACATAAGAACTTAAACGATTCTAAGAATTTAAAGTATTTAAAATATTTAAATAATTTTAATAATTTAGAGAAGTTAAACAAATTAAAGAATTTAATTTGAACAATTTAAAGCATCATGCGACCGTAAAAAAACTAAAGAGGTTAAATAAATTAAAAAATTTAAAATAGTTTAATTAATTAATTTACAGAATTGTGAATTGTAATATTTTTAAGATTTAGAGAACTTAGAGGGGTTAAAAATTTAAAGAATTTAAATAATTTATATTGAATAACTTGAACAGTAGAAAATTAATCATTTTTTTTTAATTTAAATGATTGAACTTTATTATTTTAAAGAATTTAAATTGATTGATTGATTGATTGATCAGATCAATATATATTATTATATTAATAATTATTGAAATTCACCCGGTTCCAGATACCTAAGATTTCAGCATGTTTTTCGTTAGTTTTTTTTTTATGACAATTCAAGCAAAAGACAACTCAATCTTCTAATTCAGCAGCATTCCACCCATTAGAGCCGCAAGTTCTGAAATTCTGTGAGGAACTTTATTAATTATTTATTATTATTATTTTTATTAGTCTAATTACACTCTTTTCCTTCTTTCATTTCGCTATTTTTTCCACAGTGCGGCCAAATCGAAAAAAGCTATGGCCAAATATCGAAAAAAAGTTTCTAGATGGGTTTTGTTTTCCATTGGATTGGCTAAAGTACTCGTACATGTCTAACGTTCAGTAATCACTCATAGAAGATTAGATTTCCTTCTATCTGCCCTAGAATATTAGTCCTCTGTCCGAATAGTATCAACATTATTACGGAATTGGTAAACAATGCGCTTGTTAAAAGTAATACACAAAATCAAAAGTATAACCAATTCTTATCGAACAAAATGGAATCAACTTCTGAAAGTAAGCAAAACATGAAAATAAAATTGTAACGAACTAATTTTGAAAGTATAAAATGTCAAAAAAGTCGATTCCAATCTTTAAAATACCATACGATATTTTATTATCAAAATGTTGTGTTGTTCTGTCATGTTCGATTGTAAAACGTATCAGAGGTTTTAGGTGCAAGTATCATCTTAGTAAAAAGTATTGAGAGGATTAAATTTTTCTTTTATTCAAAATGAGCTTTATTTAAGAACATATTAGCTATTCTAATCTATGACTAAAGTTTCTATGATTCTATGACTAATTTGGCCAAAGATTTTCACTCTCGTCTTTTTTGAAGTCAACTTTAAACCATCAAGCAAGTTTTTCAGAGATCAAAACAAAGAGTAAACAGAGGGTGCAAGGTTTGATCTATACATTTTTGCCGGATCATCAAAAATTTGTATGGTCTAGCGTTGTCATGATGGAAGACAATAAGCTTTCTATTGATAAATTCTGGAAGTTTTTTTTTTATTGATTGCTGCAATCTGATTAATTTCAGACGATAGAGAGGAGAATTAATGGTTTGACCATGTTCTAGAACCTCATAATGTACGATTCCCTTCTAAGCCCACCATAAACATCTTATGGGGCGTCAATTCTGGCTTTGAGGTCGTTTGTAGTGGTTCACTTTAGAATGACTTTCTCGTATTTTACCCATTTTTCGTCGCCAGTAATAATTTGTTTCGTAAATTCGATTTCGTTGTGTTTCAGTAGCGATTCGCTAATGGATATTCGGTCAGTGAAATTATTCATCGACAATAATTTCTGTGGCACCAAAACATCGAGCTTCGTTCTGTATCCAGCCTTATGCAAATGGTTTAAAAATATTTTGTGATCGCTATTTAATTTCTAGCATAGCAGTAAAAATATAGCAGACAAAATAAACTTTGGATAGAAATCTCGAAAGCGTTTTCTTCGAAGGAAAATTAAATCACAAGGATTAATACAGGAAAAAAAATGTTGCGTACATACGTATCTCAATGCAAAAATATCGCAAATGTAAGATGTTAATTTTTTGACAATTTTCCAGACACAGATCAAAGATTTTTTTATCGCTCTTATCGCTTCCTCTGATAGTGCACAACAAATATTAATAAAGCAACTTTTGTAAATATAATAATTTTGTTAATGTATTTTTAATTCGTTGTTTATGTTAGAGGATGGTGGTTGCGCCCCCAAATCACCGCTGTGCCAGAATTCATACAATTCGTTCTGTTCTATCCCAATCAATCAATCAATCAAATTATTGGTCGCAACGTAAAGCGATTAAATTTGTGGCGAAATTGTGTAGAGTTTTTGTTTGCGATGATAGTTGTATGCGAGAAACATGTGACTTATCCATCATAAATTTTACTGTCTGCGAAATATTTACGCTGCGATATTTTTGCTAGATATATTATTCTATCAATAGTCGAAAATGATGTATGTAGTCTCGATCTTAACATGATAATAGAGGTTGTTTCACGAATAGAGGTTTTATCAATGAAGGGAGCTAAATTTTGCACCTCTGGCTTCAAGATTCGCCAATGAGCGACCCAAAAAATGCCTGAGTACAGATTTTGAGATAATTCACTTGAGTTTTTGATTTTTGGCCAAGCTTTTTTGGAATCGGCCGCACTGCGCTACTGTTGGGGAGGGGCGTTATTTCATTCCATCATCATCATGTTCTCATGCGGTCACCCAAATTTGTATTAACCAAAAGCAAAGGTTGCTTCACGTTATTGTGGTAGTTGTTGCGTCTCCTCTTTCTCGTCTACTCGCTACCCATTTTATATTTTACAGATTTTAAAGTATCAAAAATTTTAAAAATTTAAAACATTTAGAGAATTTTAAGCATTTTAAAAATTAAAAATATTTAAACATTTTAGAGAAAATAAAAATTTAAAAATTTAAAATGTTTACAAAATTTGAAGAGTTTTTGAGTTTGAGAGAATTTAAAGAATTTTAATTCTTAAAATATTTAAAAAATTGAGTTTAGAGAATTGAATGAACCTTAATATTTAAAAGCGTTTAAAGCATTAAAAATTTGAAGAATTTAAAGAATTTTAGGGTTTGATGGAATTTGAAGAACTTAAAACATTAAAAGAATTTGAAGAATTTAAACCAGTTGATTGAAAATAAGAATTTAAAGAAATTATTATTTTCAATATTTAAAGTAATTAATGAGTTTGCAGAATTAAATGAAATTTAATATTTTGAAACATTGTCGCGAAATATATTTGTAAAGGTTGAGTTTTTAATTACATATATAAACAAGTTCAACATAATTTTATGATTTATTTAATGTATAATTATTTATTTAATTCACTTGATTATAATTTCATTTATAATTTAAAGTATTAATTATATTGGTCTTAATTTTAAGTTAGTTAAATATTGTGTATATTATTTTACTTTAGATCATTCCTCGATCGAAATCTGCATTCCACTGGTTTTTAATTTTCATTTATTGGTTATCAAATTTTAAATTAAGGGGAAATTCATCTATTACAGATTCTATACAATACAAACATATATTAATTATATGAATACCAGTGGCATAACAAATAAGGTAATTAACAATTTCATGACACCTTCCCGTTTAAGGAAAAGGTAATAGGAGTTCAAATTAGCTTTTTAATTTATTTGTTACGTCATTTCCCTTTTTAAATTATGTATATAATTAAGCAAGAAACCTTAACATTAACATTTTTTTTTTTTGTTACAGTTTTGTGATTATCAATATTTATTTATTTTTTTTTTTTTTTTTTTAATCTATAATTTATTTTACATTTACAATAATTTTAATAACTTTGTATATTTTTAATATTTTATTTTTTAAACTCATTTAATATAAAACGATTTTACATATTTTAGCTAGATCATATTATTTTTATGAAACAAATTTCTTGAGACGGTTATTATGAAGCAATTTTCGCGTTTTTCCAATTTCAATTTCGGAATTCTCCAAAAATGGAATATTGACAATCTTGAATGGTCCTAACCACAAAGGACAGTTTTTAGTTTTTCGCGTTTCATTCTTAAGTAATACAAAATCTCCAATATTGACATCAAAATACCTAGAGTGTCGGTCATAATATTCCTTAGTTCGATGTTTTGTTTTAATTTGATTTTCGCGAGCAATTTTATAAGAATTTTGTAATTTGAATTTTAAATCTGATAAATAGTCCTCATAATACACGGTGTTTAATTCATCTGACAGAGAATGAGGTAAATTTGGCTTAAACCCGAATAATATTTCGAAAGGCATTAGCTCTGTTGAAGTATGTGGTGTAGTGTTATATGCTAACATTTCATCGAAGAGGATCATTGCTAACATTGCATATTTTAGCCATGAATCCCAATTAAGAGGATCATTCGACGAAAAATTTCTCAAATATAGTACTCTCCCAAATTTTTGTGAGACCTCTCCAATGAACCGTTGGTTTGAGGATGATACGCTGTTGAATTATATTTCTTGATTTGAAGTAACTTACAAATATCTTGGAACAATTCGGACATGAAATTCGATCCTTGATCGGTCAGAATAGATTTAGGTGAACCGTATATGCAAATTACTTCTTCTACAAACGCTTTAGCTACGACTTCGGTATCTTGAACTGGAATGGGAACGGCAATTGAATATTTTGACAGATCGTCTTGTACTCTACTCTACTCGTAGTAGATGTTTATTTTTTTTACAAGATTCACAAGCTTGAATGAATTTTTCAATTCGCTAAACATTTTTGGAAAATAGTAATACTTTTTGAGTCGCCTGTATGTACTACTAACTCCCTGATGCCCCCCCCCCGCCCCTATTAGAGTAACATGAAATTCTTTTATTATTGAAAGGATGTCTTTTTCGTTACCTAGAGTTTTAATTTCGTCTTCTACAGTATTACCCGAATTAAGTTGTGGATCAATAGGAATACTCGATTTAATTAGAATTTCGTCCTGTTTAATTGCATCAGGAATATTTGTTTTTGTTTGAGATCGAAATTAGTTGACACCCCAGACAATAGCCAACAGCTCCTTCTCGATAGTTGGATAGTTAGTTTCGGCTTTGTTCAAGGTACAGCTAGCATAAGCTATAGGTAGATTCGAAGAATTTGACATTTGTAAAATCGTTATGAGAAATGTCTGTGTGAAATCCGGGAATTGCAAAATAGGTGTTATGGTAAGTGAATTTCTCAGAGAGTTAAAGGCTTCATCGCAGAATGTTGTCCAAGTAAATGTTGCATCCTTTTTTAATAATGATGTAAGTGGATGAACAATTTTTGAGAAATCACAAATGAATCGACGGTAATAGCCGACTAGGCCTAAGAAACTTTTGATTGATTTGGTATCTTTGGGTACAGAATAATTTAATATGGCTGAAATTTTTGAAGGATCAGGTTTTATTTCGTGCTGTGTAATTATATGTCTCAAATTTACCATTTCCTTTCGCATATTTAGTTTTACATTAAATTTTCTTAAACATTCAAAGACATCAGATAATTTTTGATTATGATCAACTATACTTCGACCGTAAACCACAATGTCATCCAGATATACAAAACACTTAATTCGTATAAGTCCGGATAATACAAAATTTATCAACCTTTGGAAGGTCGCTGCGGTGCTCCCTTTAAGCCAAAAGGCATTCTAATGAACTGGAAATGTCCGGTTGTTGTAATGAACTGGCTGTTTTAGGTCGATCTTTGACATCAACTAGAACTTGATGGTATCCTGTGGATAAATCTAAAGTGCTGAAGTATTGTGATTTTCCGAGCTGATCTAATATTTCACTAATATTGGGCAATGGAAAAACATCCCCAACAGTGATATCATTCAGTTTCCGAAAATCAACCACAATCCTCCAACTCTTAGAATCATCCTTATTGTTTGCTTTTTTAGGAACTACCAATAGTGGAAAGTTCCAAGGACTGATACTTGGTTCTATTATTCCGTCTTGTAACATTTTAGTTGTTTGTTTTTGAATTTCTGATTTGAAGGACTCAGGTAAACGATACGGCTTTTGGTATATTGGCGGAACAGAATTATTGGTTGAAATTAAATGAGTTATTGCATCACTGTATGTTAGCTGATCTCCTTCTAGGTAGAAAATGTCATTATAATTTCAGCACAAATTAAGAATTAAATTTTTTTCTTCGTTATTAAGGCTCGACAAAATGAGTTGATTTTCAAGAATACTGAGACGATTTTCGAGTTTGTCTGAAGTATATGAAATAGAAAATATATTAAAATGGTCGATATATTCCAACTCAAGTACTAAATTTTTAGCTTCGACTTCATGTTCATTGTTGTTTAATACGCTCAAAGCACCGATACCCTTTGAAACTTTTACAAGACTATTGCCAATGTATAACCCCTAGTGAATTTAAAAATATTAGAAAACTTATTTTTGTACTCCTTAAGCACTTAAGGAAGCTTATATGTGGAGGCAAAAAGAGTGGAGAAATTTAAGACCCTAAACAAGAAATTAGTATGGTTGAAGACTAAAAACGAATTCTCTAAAAAACGTGTACCAAAAGTCTCAATGAATGTTCCGGAGTATGTGAATAGTTTATCCTCAGTGGAATTCACACAAGCAGAAGAAGATCTACTGAATATAGGTTTGAATTTTTGTGTACAACCTAACGTTACGACGATGGCGGACATAATAGCAAATTTAGAAGTAGCAGTGGAAAAAGTTAACAGCGAAGAAAAATGCGCAGCCAGATCAGTGTCCAAAAAAATCGTTAAAAAATCAAGCACACGGTCCATATCAAACAGTAAATTGAAACCCTATTAAATAACTGGTTAAGAAAGCTAAGGAGACCAAATCACGTATCGCGAAAAAATTTGGTGCCTAAGTTACATATATGCACTACCAAAGATACAAAAGCCCGGCAACCAAATTACTCTCTCCACTCCTCTCTCGGGACGGAATATTAAAAATGTCAACAAGCTGACAGACAAATTAAAAAGCGTATGCTAACCCTATTGGATGCTAACCAGAACATGCTTGAAAGAAATCTATTTCCAGATCAGGGGGAAAACGTACAAACAAATATTTGGAACATCAATGAGAAAGTCCCTGTCCCCTTTTATAGCGAATTTGTTCATGGGTAACTTTAAAGATAAAATGCATTTCATACAGATATGTAGATGATGTCTTTGCTGTTATTGGAAAGGGCCAAACCCATCGATAAAGTTCACTATGGAAAGTGAAGACACAAACCAGTTACCATTCCTAAACTTATATCGCAAAAAAACAGCAATGGACAGATATATTACCAACGAGTCGTATCATCCGGTTCAACTTAAGCGAGTAGCTTTCAATAGAATGATGCACCGGCTTGTCCATAATGCACAAAATCTTGACGAGAATTTAAACTAATACGCTTAATGACTAGGCTGTACTGCAAAATTAAAACAAATCGCGTTAGTAAACGGCTATAAAATAGAAATAGTGGACCAAATAACTTAGTTCTGTTTGTTTGAGGAAAGGTTTTAACGGATGCAACAATATTGCCGCACATGTCTGAACCAATAGTGAGATGCAAAGTGAATTATTTCACATTGAAGAAACAGTGGAAACGTTTCAAGGTTAATCTAGTGGAAAGTAACGAGTCAAAATTAAGGCAACTGTTATAGGCTCTGCAAAAGACACAAGCAAAAATGTAGGGGAAAAAATCATCGATGGCCAAAACATAAACTGGAATCTGGTCATAATATTAATGTGTCTAGCCTAAGTCTAATGAAACAAGTGAGAGACAGAAGGTTATAGATCCATTGGAATGCAGGTACACGGTAAATAAAAATTCACTAGATGTGAGCATACTAGACAATCTAGTTGAATCAAGTAAAATTAAAAATACTAGATTTCTGGTTGTAATAAAATCTGGTAATTTTACTTGAAATACAAATGTGTAGTACTGGAAATCAAGTAAGCAATACTACTTGATTTTACGACTGGAATTCTGGTAAAATTATGAGAAATATAATATTTTAATTAGATTTCAAGTAAATTCGAATACTAAATTTTCTTGCAAAACTATTAGATTTCCGGCAATTATTCTACTCAAATTCTAGTAAAATAACCGGAAAAAACTGTATGCTTTAGCAGAATTCCAGTTAATCCTACGTCATAACTTTTTTCTATAGCTTATCCCTTGATTTCACTAGATTGCTGTCTAAATAAATTTCAAATAATAAAAAATCGTTTTTGGATTTTATTTTCATTAAATATATTTTATTTCAACAAGTCAAATACATCAAAAACAACAAAGCTCTAAAATAGTTGTTGCGAATATTCTGCACACAATTTAGAATATAATTTCGACGCACAAGGCATCGGAATTATGACTGTAATTTAAAAAAATTAAACTTCCATGAAATTGTAGAAATATAAACAATTTCGAGGAAATTTCAACCCAAAAACATAAACAATTTTATAGAGTATATCGAGGTGCACAAAAAGTTGTGGGCTACACAAAATTGACTGGGCATCTATTATTAAGTGGAAGATTACTTCGTGGCTCAACTCATTCTCCTACAATCATGTCAGGTACGGCTGCAGCTGCTTACTTTTTGGCTGAGATTTTATTGATTCATCTACCTGCAAAAATAAAAAATTTTGATTTAGTAAAAAGAGTAATCAAATGAGCTATATATCAACATTTCAACGTTAGGTTTCTTATGTTGGCTTTTTTATAGAATACTAAATTAATTTAAACCACGCAGATTAATTTCATAAGTTTTTCCCAATTTTCAAATTTTCGAGTCATCATAAAAGTAAGAATTTTATTAGTAAATTAAATTATGATTAATATGGACTACAATAAAAATACTTAGTACCTACATAACTTTCATTACCTGTCAACTAATGAACATAAAAGTACATTAGAATTTTATACCTTGTACTTTATCGCACTTTGTATGTATAATAAATGTAATTATATTTTATAGAGTAGTATTAGTATTTGAGAGTAGTACTATAGAGTACGATAGTGTACAAGGTATAAAATTCACTTTTATGTTCATTAGTTGACAGGTAACGAAAGATTGTAACGTCCATTTAATTTAATAAAAAAAATGTCACTCGTAAAGTCGAAAATTCGAATAAAATGATCAATAAAATCTGCATGGTTTAAATTAATTTGGTATTCTATAAAAAAAGCCAACGTTGAAATTTTTAAATGTAACAAGACTATTAAAAATCATATAATAATTAGAAACATATCAATAAATAATGAAGTACCTTAGCCCAAATGTAGACGCTGGACATGCAGACTAAAACAAATTGTAGATTATCCGACAAAGCAGCAGTGGTTTTAAGTGTGGTGTTGCTCGGTATCGGGGGTTTAATTGTTAAAAGTGCTCTTAGATAATCTAAAGCGAAATATATTCTTGGATTATACATCGTACTATCCATTCAAAATAATTCTAAGTCATAAACATCGTTTTACGGTAGAAGGCTTTGAAGTTGGGAAATTTTAACAAAATAGGGTAAATTGTTATGTTCAAAGTTAGATAGCTTGTTTTCGAGGCCATGTAGAAGAAAACTAGTTAGACACATCGATAAAGCTGCTTTCACAAATTGCAAAAACCCACTGACTAGACTTATAGTCTTTTTGTAGCGATGGTGCGATTTACGTATATATATAACCCAGCATTTCAAATAAAGCCAATGGAACGGTTCTCTATGTCATTCCCGAGTTTCTCCACGAGACCAAATTCAAAATTAATCTGAAATGATAATAATTGAAAGTAAGTCTGAAAATAGTTTACTGTACTTGTTTATTGTTTGATTTATGAAAACTTACACCTTCACTCTCGAAATCCTTTAGTTTGTGAAAATTTTAGAAGAGTTCCATTGCGGAGACCAAATTTAATCGCAAAATCTGCCGCCGACCAAATGTTTCCTTCAGCAATCCGTTGATTATTGTTTTATTCCTCTATGTTGCCTCTATTTGGTCTAGGTCTCTAATATGATTGGGCGTATCTCTCGTTAAAGAACCACATGCCGCCATTTACATAAAGGGCAAGCATTTCAAATAAATAACAAAATCACAAAATAAAAACTATATACGAGTAAGTACGTATATTTAAATTTAACAGTAATGTTTTCGTCGCACTAAAACCCGTAAATCTATATAGTTTCTGATTGTAATACGCTCAAACCTGTTTTTCGGCGGTGTACAGCTAGGGACCGCATAAAAAAATTGGATAAAAAAAAATCCGAAGCTTCACAAGTATGTACATATACATACATACGTAATATGATAATCAAAATAATTTGTACATTTAGGCTGTTTCCCAAACCGATACTTATTTGTGGAACCTAACTTATTCAAATAAGTATGCTGGCGAGGTGACTTATTTTCTATCTCTTTTCTACATAAAAATCTAATCGCGATAAATAATATTTGTCAATCTGTCAAAACATCAGAACATAAATTCATTTTATTATCAGAACATGATAACCGTGATGTTTGGCTAGAGACAAGAGAGTGATAATGAAAATAAGAATTTGACTGAATTTTAAAATTTTTATTTATTTTAAGAATTAAATTTATTAATTAAATGAATAGAAAAATTTAATTATTTTTTATTTATATTTGTGCACATAATTCATTGCGGAATTCAGAAGCGGTGGTTTGAAATTGATGATTTTGATCTACATTTGGAACATTATCATCATTTTGAAATTCCTCATCAATATTTATCAAGTCCCCAACATCTAAGCAAATATTATGCAGCATGCAGCAAATCGCATGAATTTTTATTGAATTTTTAGTGCTGGTCTCTAGTGAGCGAACAAAAATACACCTCCACCGGGTCTTCATTTGTCCAAAAGTTTGCTCAATTGCAATTCTTGCCTTGCTGGGCAGACAGTTGAATTTTTTTTTCTCTAAATGGAGTGATGATAGCTATCGGTTCCAATGTTAACTGGTACCCACTATCACCGAGCAAATAGTAGCCTTGTGGCGGATATTTTTTATTGATATAGACATCACTATTCCTTAAAACACGTTGGTCATGAACTGAACTTGTCCGCATCACAAATAGCTAAAAGATCAGTTTTTAAATATATATTAACTTATAAATGTATAATTAAAAAAGTTTAAACCTTGTAATTGAATACTGTAGTCCAACTTTCTATTTATGTATTCGTCATGACGATTAATTGGGCATTTGATTTTTACGTGAGTCCCATCAATAGCACCTACCGCATTATTAAAAATTGAAGATCCCACTCGATTTGCGAACTTCATACCTACATATAGTATTCCAAATCAACATGGTTAGGCAGCATTATAATTTTGGGCAACAAATATAAAATTATCTTCATTGTACGCGCTGAACCATGTTAAAAATTGTAGACTTCGGTACTGCTGATTACACGGTACGATGTTCCAGCGGCCAACCAAAATAGCACCACTTCCAACTCAATTTGAGTATCATGTCCATGATACTTCGCTGGAAAAAGCTTCACTAACCTTTTGAATGCTTGCACCGATGTTCGTAAATGTTTTTTAATTAAAATTCCGTTTTTATTTAAAATAACATCAAACATGAAGCTTTTCTTATCGGAGCAATATTTTAAGCCCTGTAATTTTTGTATTTTCATTATTTATATAAATCTCTTTTAAATAATGGTATTTCAAAGTTTATTTTAAAAAACATTTACCTTCCACATTTCACGTTCCTCCATTAAATTAAATAATTCTTCGTCACCACCAAGTAATTTTAAACATAATTTTATATTTTTATTTACTAAACAATTTAAAAGAATTAACTGTTTTTCTATGTTCATTTTTCCAATAATATCTTATATTTAAGAATAAATGATGAACAATCAAATATTTTGCTAATTTCTGTTGTTTTGACGTCGCTGTCAAAATAAGTAACTCAAATCAATTGGGACGGTTTTACTTACTTATTTAAGATGGCCGCAAATAAGTCAATAAGTACGAAATAAGTATCGGTTTGGGAAACAGCCTAAGTCATTTTATGTATGTTGGTGGACATTTTTGTCCATTCGTGTAGAAAAAAATATGACCAACCAAATAACCGCACAAAAAAAAATCGTACAAAAAAGGACCGCACAAAAACAGGTTTCATTGTATTTTGTGTTAAAAACGAAAACTATTTTTCTTATTATGCGTTTCTGGATTTAGTTTTAATTATTTTTTTTTTAATTTTATTGATAAAGTTTATTTTAGGAATCAAAAACTCAATTTGCCAAAAAATGTAGTTATGTAAAATATATTAAAATATGTACAGCATAAAATATTAAAACCACGTGTTTAAAGTCAATTCGGATTTGCTTGATTTCAATATCCACATTATACACTTATTTTATATTATAGCACTCACACTTTACATACTTATAATTTTTTTCACCTCTTTTCTTTACACCATACCACAGCACGAAATTTAACTTATTACTAATACTGACTATGACGTTGAAAATGAAATTAATATTCGAGCAAACGGCTAAATTTACTAGAATTCTAGTAATATTCTAATATAAGTTAAAATTGACTGGAATATTACTAGAATCTGTTTAATTTACTAGAAATTCCTTCTACATGCAAACAGGAATCATCTTGTATTTAATTTAATTTAACTAGAATTTTACTAGATTTCAAGTAACCACTTTAAAAAATTAACTGCTGCAAAAATGCAACTAGAATTCTAGTAATTTTTATTTTTACTGGAAATCTGGTAAACAAATTTACGTGATTTTCATTTAATTTACTAGATATTCCCTTTTATATAGTAAAACTAACCATCTAGTATTTTTCTAGTAATTTTTTGTGCTAGATAATCACTAGAATTCCAGTATAATTAAAAATATTACTGGAAATTAACTAGAAACTAGTCAAAATCTGGTTTTTATTGCAATTTCACTAGAAATCGGTTAAATCTATTTTTAAATTTAACTAGAAAATTCATTTTTCTTGATTTTTAACTAGAAATTCACTGGATTTTCACTTGGATTTGCAAAACCAGATAATCAAGTAGACAATTACCGGATTTTGTAATGAGCGTGTACATCTGGAACAATGAAACAAGAATTATAAATTCTAATTTGGGCCCCAAAACAAGTTGTCATTTTGAGTTGCAAAAATTCACAATTCACACAGTGAATAACGTTTACAGTATACCAAGTGATAAATTAAACGTTTTTGTCACTGTTCCATCAAGAGCCACTAATAAATAAGTAACTTAAAGCCGTTGGCAATAGATGAAAACGTAAAGATTCCGTAAAAATTTAATAAAAAAATTAAAAACTTTGCTTGGAATATTTGGGGATACATAAAGGTGTTGTTATAATTTTAACGGTAAATGTAAAAATTATAATTTTTTATTCTTAAATATTGACGCTCATATTTGTCAGTTAGTAATATTTTGGTTTGTTATGGTTTGCATTTACTTCTAGCATGCCTTTTGACTCAACCGAATATTTCTTCTGTTCCGAAACTTGCTTGTTTGAGATTAGAAATACCTATAAATTAACACTACGATAAGTAAAACGTTAAAAGTATAACAAACCATTTACCGGGAGACTAAAACTTTAAACTAAATTTTAAGAAATTGTTTTATCCCCCCATATTATTCAATATCAATAAGCATATCAATACACACCATTCAATTTTAAATCCTATTGATCATCATGCATATGGTCCACCGGCCGGTTTATTGCGTTTACTTACCATAAATATATATAAACGAAAAATAATTATACGGTTTATGAATAATAAAGTACCTACCAACCATTTTTGCCCCCGTTCACTCGATCATTCGATCATCCAAATACACCTTTGTGTAGCCCATCAAATTGCATAAACAATATGTAGCTACGTGTACGTATAGCAAAAAATTAATCCATGTGTGTATGGCAATTATGTTATATGCAATTACACATAACGTATAACCGAAGAAAATGTATAAAACGCAAAGATAAACATCACCAACATAAAAGGCTTAAGAAAGGTAAAAGCAATATTATTTTAACTTCTTTATCAGTAAACAATAAATATTTAACAAAACCAAAAAAAAAACCAACAACAAAATATTGTATTGAACGTGATAGTTTGGGGAATCATAAATCGCAATTTTGATAATAAATTGCATCCGCTGTTTATCCATACATCCATTATCCAATATAAACCGCATGCATAGCCATAGCGCATACAATATGCATATTGTCTTTTGGGGGCCTCCTCATACATATTTTCCACTTACCAAACAAAAAAAAAATAAAAATTAAGCGCGGGAGAGTGGTGTGGGGTGGTAAATTATCATAAATTTACGATTGTTTGCATTGTTTGCTTATTATCGATAATAAAAAACCGTTTCGTTTTTTTTTTTTTTTTGGCTAATTTCGGACATAACAGACAGTTGAGTCGGTTGCTTTCGCAATTTATTATGTTTGAATTGGACGTAATTATTTCACGTAAACGTAATAAATTTTCATGATAATATACACCCGATGCAATCAAAATGTATCCATACGCCAAATGATTTTTAACAACAATTTATTATGATCGTTGTAGCACCCAGGAGTCAACATATTATACGCTATTCGATCATAATTGGGTTTGTTGGAATCTTATTCCTAATGTAGTTTTTATTTTATAAATTAATTAATTTATTTTTAATTTTTATTGACAACATTGTGTTCTTGAAAAGCAAACTAAATAAAAAAAAATTACGTTCCTTCTTCGCTTTGATATTAAATTTCATTTACTTCGTAGAATATCAGAGCTCAAAAAACGTTAAGTCAAATAAGATTGAAACCTTTTATTAAGATGTGTAAATTCTTTATAGGGTGTAACAAAAATAAGTTTGCCTGTTTTGCTTTGTGATCTTTGAATCTGTAAATTTTCTAAACCAAATTTTACAATTCTGAATTTGAAAATGTAAATGAGACCGGTTTTAAATTATGATTGAGCCAAAGAAGCTTATCGAAGCCAAATTTTAACAAAAATATTTTTTTGTGAATCACATCCTAAAATTGAGAACTTTGCAAAGCCGCTTTGCATTCAACTTTCGGGCAATCCCCTCGATTTAGCTAATAACAGTATAAGGTAAGACGTTAAAAGTGAACTGCGGAAGAGTTATGAGTGTCTTGAGCCCAGGACAGAATCAAATTACTTCAAATATGGTGTTGGGGTGTTTTCAAAATATTTTTAATGGTTTGGATTTTTTCCATTTGAAATGTTTTAGAAAGCTATTTGCTGGACACTTTTGAACGAATAATCGAATAATTGCTGAGTGTAATTTAATTTAAAGTTAGTATGCCAAAGTGGGTGCTTCGATTTCTTGTAGCGCTAAAATAATCTTATATAATCGACTCGTGCACTCGAACACAAGCGAACTATTCTTCTTGAGCCAAACAGATAGAAACAATGTAAATTGCTGTAAAACAGATCAGATTTACGCAACAGTATTACAACTGAAAGTTCAGAATATTTCAGCATCAAAATCAGTGATGAATCGGCAGACCTGAAGCTGAAGGAGTAATGAGTTTAAGTACTCCACCCGAAAAATTAACATTTCATCACCTTTAAGTAAGACGCACAATCTTTTCCACACTTTGTTTTAAATGTGATATTTACACTGCGACTCCCCATGCAAACCATAAAAATATATTAAGCTTATTCCAAAGAGATTACTGCTGGTGAATTTAGTACTGAATATAAAGTAACGATGACTGAACTTTTTCCTCAAAAGACGGCAACTATTTAAAAAAGGCTTTAATACAGTGGCTGAATATATTAAAGAGCCGATCGAAATGGAGCAGAAAATTCACAATCAATTCAAGGGTAACCTTTGCTTTTTGTTTGAGCAATGTCGTCGAAGACTTGATGCAGAGATTTAATAACCCTGTAGGATTTTTTTTGGAGTCGAAAATAATATTAAGCCTATAGATGAGAACACGGCGGAAACGGATAAACAACAGTGGAAATGAAACGTGTAGAAGTGCCATAAAGCATCTGTGAAGGAAGAAAACGAGACGAATTCAAAAGAGGTGAAACAATTTTCAATCGGCGATAGGATCCTTTATGCAACGGTCGACAGCGGAAGCGACATTAATCTCATAAGTTTGTCGAATTATAAAAGTATAGAAGAACGAGAATTGTAGGAAGAAATCTACTAAGGGATTGTTAAGGATGGGGTGCTTCCAGTTGATATTATTATGGGTTATTAACCGATAAAACAAGCAAAGGTTTGTCCAAGACTGCTATATATGTTATGGTCTTCGAACACGGTGAGTTAGAAATCAAATTGAATCACATTAAAACTAAACAAATTCAGCAATGTTTAACAACAATGATTTTAAATTATAACCCTAATCAAATGTGAGGGGGACATTTTGCATAGGTTGCAGGAAGCAAAAGTTTTTACATCAAACCATCTACGTAATGGGGTATTTCACGTGCCTGTTGCTCCGGACTCCATAAAACATACTGTCCATTTAGGCTTTTTAACTCGTCAGCTGTTTTTCAAAGGTATATTATCGAAATTTTCAAGATATTGGTTACACAAAGAATCGTTTACATCTACATGGATAATTTGAGTATACCCTCTAAAGGTGAAGTAGAAGTGATGCCGAGGTGGCATAGTACGCTTTGAAAATGGCTGAGTATAATGGACTTGAAATCATAGTGAATACCAATTTTTTTAAAACCCAAATTGAATACCTATTTTGTGTTACCACACAACGACAAGAAGCTACAATTGTTTCTGGGACTCGCCAATTGTTTTCGAAACTTTGTTGAACATTTTTCGATTATCCCAAAGCCGTTATCAAACTTGCTACGAAAGAATACAAAGCTTGGTATGGAGAAGAGAAAAATTATCTTGTCAACCAGTACTGAAGCTGTATTCACGAAAAGCCAAGACAGAACTACACACAGATGCCTGTAAACTTGGGCTAGGTGCTTTCTTCACGCAAAGATGTGACGGACATCCGCAATTTCATCCAGTTTTGTACTAAAGTAGAAAGACTGCAAAGCATGAAGTGTATTACTTAAGCTTCGAGCTAGAAGTGCTTGCTATTGCAACTGCTCTGAAGAAGTTCCACGTCTATCTTATTGCAGGATGGCCATTGCAGTTGCCGGAATCAGAAATCCATTAGTGTTTATAACCGACGACTAAGTTTTGGATCAGTTAGACGCGTATGACGAATATACTTTAAATACTTTTTAATTTTGTAAACGATTCATGATTGTGGCTGGTTCCGAGAACCATGCAAAGTGAGATCGTAGGAATGTGCCATTAGTAATCAGCAGTTCTATGTACCAAAAATTGAAGAAAAAATACTAGCATGCATTAAGAATTGTGTTGAATGTCTACTGATCGGAAAGATAGCAATGTTTCGCTTGCGACGGTGTTTTGAAACCAATTCCTAATGATAACGTACCATTGCAAACGTATCATATGGACCATCTATACCACAGGTGGTCTAGCAGAAACTAAAAAAATTTATAAGAATTTACACTGTGTGGTCGTTGCATTCTCTAAGTTCGTTTGGTTGTACCCGACCAAGACGGTTGAGACTGCTGAAGATATATAGAAATTGTAGTAGCAGAACTAGATGTTTGGCAATCCCAAGAACATACTTTCCTATAGAGGTGCTGCCTCCACCTCCGATGAATTCCAGCAATATCGCGAGAGAAGGTATCGAACATTTTGCTACAACCGCTGGTTTACCTGATGGGAATGGTTAGTGTAGAGTGGTAGTAATATTATAATACCTACGTTGGTAAAGATATAAGCACACGGATGTTTTACAGCTATTCCTTAATAACCCTTTTCAAAGAAATATTGGGATTACACATTTCGAGGTGTTATTTGGCACGAAGATGAGGTGCCCAGAAGATGGCAAACTGCTAGAAATACTACTAACACCTTATATAACAACCACGTGATAAAATAAGGGACAGTGCAAAGTTAACGATTCTAAGAAGTCAACAAGCGACGAGCGTGCCTTACAATAACAAGAGACGAGCGTGCCTTACAATACAAAATTTGTGATTTAGTAGCTATAAAGAGGATATAATTTTTCCCAGGTCCTAAGTGGAAGACTAAGTTACTCCAATAAATACTTCAACAGGCGCAGAATACATGAAACCATTCTAACAGAAACTGAAGTGGCACCTTCCTGTTGATCGATTTTCAGTTAAATTCACTGAGACCTCACCATTTCTGAAAAAAATCTTAAATATGACGTTTCAATTCGATTGGTTAAAACATCTGGACTCGGAGTACAGAGAGGCAGACAGGCAAACAGGCAGACAAAGCAACATAAACTACTTCGACAAGTAAAATTGTGAGCCTTACAATATTCTTGTTATTACATTCGTAAAGGGTAAGCAATCTGATCATTGAATTGCGTAAATAGTCGTGAAAACAGCGCACCACTTCAGCTTATTGATCTGAGAATGGGTATCCATCCGGAATCGATCAGGCCTAAACCCACAGCTGCGGATTATAAATTAGGGCAGATGGAGGATGAAGAAAATTGCGAATGCATTACGATATTTCAAAATTCATGGCTTCTGAACGAAGAACATGCTAAGATGAATCAAGCAAAATCACAGCTACTAATGTTGATCACAAGATAAGGCAAAGGGAGCGCAAAAGAGACTTGAGATATCAACCAATAAGGATGGTTATGGTACTGACCCTGGATAAGGGAAACCGAAAAATTTGAAAATTAGAGGGGAGAATTACCAAGTAGAGTACGATATATGATGTAGAGAGAGAGAGAGAGAGAGAGAGAGAGAGAGAGAAAGAGAGCGGAAGAAGACTACGGATCGAAATTTATACTTTTAGAGAATACGAAAGTGAAATTGAATACATCTGAAGTCTACCTCTATATGGAGCACAAGATGCGCTACATGCGTAATAAAATATTATCTATAATCTAGTTTTCTCATTTGTGAGTGCTACGCTCTTGCTCATGTGTGTCATTGCTTCCTACGCTTATCTCGACAACCGTAAGAGTAACACGACCATTTGCGTGTACTTAAAATTTCTTTATAAGAAACAGTAGCTAACCAAAAGAATTAAGGAGAATGAAGCAAAATAAGAAAATTTTGCGTTTTCCTCAATTTCAGTCGCGTTGGCTTCGTTATATCCAGGTTTCACTGAAAAGGAAAACCCGATCATCTACATGAGTACATGACAGACAGACAAACCGATAGGCAGACCGACAAACGGACCGACAGATAGACAGTCAGACGGTACGATAGACAGACCTCGGACAGATCGACAAACATACCAGCAGATAGATTTATAGACAGAACGGCAAACAGACCGCCCGGCAGATCAACAGACACTACTTTGAAACCCAATCTTTCGGACTCAGGTTACCTCAAAACGGATAAATCGACAAAAGTAAAACTTTCGTTTCAATACGAGTCTGGAAAGAAAACACGTTTATACTTTTTTGGCGTCTTGAATTTGTTGTTTTTTATTTTCAGCTTTGCTTATTATACGATCGTCCGATTTAGTTTTCCAATATCAATATCCTAGCAGCACCCTTAGTTGTTGTAAACGACCACTGCGATTTTGTTTTTCAGCGCCGTGTTAAGGAGTTAAGCCGCGGGATTCTGTTCTGAAACAATTTTAGGATTTATTCAATAAAAGTAAACTTTTCAAGTCAAGTAAAGTTTAATTATTTCGAAATCGAAATCGAATGCTTTGACAAGCAAAGCATTTAGATGTTGTGGCCATTTCTTATACTTGTTACTCTAAATGTGAAGTGGTCTGGTGTTTCATTGTGAAAGCAACAACACCGGTAAGTATTAGTTTACTCCAATGGTAACGTTTTCCGAAACATGGTTTTTGTTACAATAGAACAATGTGACATTCAGGTCCGACATTATTGGCAAAATGCTGAGCAAAATCAACTTGTTCAAGTTTGAATGCACATAACGAATTGCAAAATTCCATGGCAAATGTCATTCTTTGCATCGGTAGATTTTTGGCGCCAACATGTTGAGAGCCAATGAATGAATTTTTTGTGACTCTCCAACAATTAGACGCAAATGGCAGTGAATTAGCTTCGCTTGAGAAATTCAACGACAAGTAATAATCAATTTTACTGGCAACGACATGATGGCTCGTATTTCAGCTTGGTGTTGCATATAGTTCATAAGTAAGAGTCGAGTCATAAATTAGTCTGATATTCACGAATGTTTAGTGCAGGCGATTTGGTTCAACCTTCGCAAGCCGATGTGATGGAATTTCAATACACTCTGAATTTGAGACTAAACGCACTGGTATTTTCCAGCTAAAAGTTGTTTCAGGTTGGTATTGGTAAGAATACAGACCGTTATGAAGATGTTGGACACATATTTGGACAATAATTTATGCGAGTGTACATTGGGAAGGTTTTCGGTAAAATTGAAATTTTAGAAAAATTTAAGTTGTTGCGCATATATTTATGTATGTGAGTATACGTCTTTTAACGGTGTATTTAACAACATGAGAGTTATTCCAATAAAATACGCCTTAAATAATTTCTAACATTCATTTTCAATTTTTTTGCAACAACAACCTATTTTTAAATTCTATTCAAGTCAAATAACTCACCGCCTTACATGTGAACCGTAGGGCTCTAGTAAAAACTTTTGAAAGTTAACAAATCGACGAATTTCCCATGGAACAAGGACATTGTTCTCTATTATGCCGAACCTTAGAGATTAGCTCATACCGGAATTCAAATCACTCAATGCCATTTTGATATAAGTCATAGGGTTCTTGCAAAAAATAATAGAAGAAAACGTCCTTGTTCCATGCGAAATTCGTCGATTTGTTAACTTTGAAAATTTTTGCGAGAACCCCACGGATTTGTAGAAAATTTAAAAATAGGTTATTGTGTTTGAGTTTATTTTATTTGAATAATTTAATAATTTAATACATTGTTAAAAGATGTGCACGCGCATAATGTCCAAAAACTTAATTTTGTCTAATCTCAATTTTGTGAAAAAACTTCACAATGAACATTCGCATAAATTTGTACCCAAAATAAATTTATCCAAAAACTGCATACCGGTAGAATATAGCCGTTCTAACCTCATTTTGATTCTGCTGCAATAGGAAGAAGATGTAGGATTCCTTCCGTAGTATTGAGGCTTTTCAGCTTCAAAATGCTTTGGAATCACAAACAGCACCTTCAACAATATAGTCATGCAACGCAACATTAACTAGAATGTACTCAGTAAATGTAACCGCTGCCCACTAAGTAAGGCTACAGGTTCGGATAGGATTTTGGTTTTCACTGTCATTTTTAAAACAACTCGAAAAGTTGAGTGCTCTGATCGAAGAAGCGATAATCTTATGCAACATTAGATTTAAACTAAAAATTAATTTGTAAGGGAAGCAGTGATTTATATGGGCAACGGTTAATTATTAACGTGGGTATTTCTTCGGCGGCATCTTGATAATCAGCCTTAATAAGTAGCTTTAAATACCGGAAAATAAATCGATAGAAAGGAAAACTAGCTCGAAACAGGTGAAAACACCATGTGTGCTATAAATAGCAAACGCATTTTTATTTTGGTACACCCGGTAAAAGCATTTGTATAAACGATTTTACTCGCTGTTGGATACCTGCTACTATACGCCAAATTTATTTCTATTCCATTTATTTGACAACATCTAAATATAATATACAATCAATACACCTCGCAAGCTTATATGTACAAACATGTATCAGACCTTATACAAGGATGAATGACAGGGCACATTGAATGGGAAGAAGAGAAATCAAAAAACTTCTTAGAAATCCAACAAGTAATTCATGAACGCGTTATTTCAACACCGTAGGGTCTACACAGAATTTCTGTTTGTTTTGGTCTTATATAGCCCGATGCATTTGACATGCGCTTCTGTTGATGATGTCTTAAACAGAATAAAATTAAATTAGATGAAAAGAAGCAAAAATTAAAGAATTTCGGAGAATTCATTGAGAGGAAAATTAAATGTGATTGGTTGCGTATCTTATGTGAAAGCTCTCAAGTTTATGAGAAAATATGAGACGTTATGAGGTGTTCGAAGGGTAAACATAACAATTTTTGTTTGTTTAAATTAATTTTGGGCATCGAACTTTACACCTAATATGAACGCTACTTGCGCACATTGTAGTTTATTGTAAATAAATTAAATATTTATTTCGCTTCTGGATTTCTGGAAGTTTTGCTCGCTTTGAAGGCTAAATTTGTAAAAAACGACTTAAATCAATAAACACTGTGTAATAATTCATAACAAGCATTTCACAAAAACCCGCTCACCGTTTATTTACCTGCCAATCCATCTGTTTAAAAAAAAAAAAAAAATAAAAATCCAAATATTTATTTGGCTTGTATTTTGTGTTGCTTACACAGATCTGCGCTGTGCGTAAGTAAAAAACAAAAATAATTTGGCTTGTTACTGACTTAAAATACGCTATAATTAAGATTCGGTTCTGATTGGTTGCATAATATTATTAAACATGAAATGTATAATTTCTCCAACCAAAGCACAACCACCTTCCTTGTCATAAATTTTATTTTGTATTTATGTATACATAGTTTACCAAGGCATATGTAACGAGTATATAATACACAACATAAAAGTTAAAATATGTAAATGACGGTTATACATTTTAGTTTTATTATTATTATCGTGATCACGGTTTGTGATATGTAAATTTATATTTATTACAAATAAATAATACGCTTCTTGTATATAAGAGCTAATCCAGAACCAAATTGTTGTTGTAACATAGTTTATTAATTTGCATAAATTTATTTTAATATTTAGTAAACGGATAAAAAGAAGAAAATACAATTAGATTGCCCACTTGCTAATCTCGCTCCAAACGTACCTACCTCCCTATATAATAAACAAGAATGATTTGGCTGCATAAGTAAATCCAAAGGAAATCATTGAGTTGTAAAAAAAAAAATGTTGGCGATACTCAAATCCGATGAATCCATAGCGCGTATATACCTAATTGATGAGGCAAATTCCAATGTGAATTTTGTTGTCCAAATTCCCATGAGAATTTCATGTGAAAATTCAACCGAATTTGATTTTCGTTTTGAGCGCTGCAATCTAATTGATCCAAATGATTTTGTGGTCAAAATAATAAAATGAAAATCTCTAGCCCAAAGCAACCTAAACATTCATTAAGTGAGGTAGCTTAATAATTTTCGTATATCCATTAAACTCGTCCAAATCTCGCGCATTGATGAGAATTTTTAATTTTTTTTTTTGGTTAAATCAAATCAACTCTTCACTCATGTGTTTGTTAAATATAAAGGATACAATTTTGTAATTTTTTTTTTTTAAATAACAACAAATCATTGAATAAGACTAATTTGAGGCACGCAATTGCATTTAAAAATAAAAATGAAATAAGTTTTAAGACGATAACCACGACAATGATGACCATAAGAGTGCTTGCTACCTAAGAGCCATGTCAAGATTTTTTTTTTAGTTTTTTATAATTTTATGTACAGTGATTGTTATTGTCATTGGTTACATGCTATAAGTAGCTCTCTACATGATGCTTACACATAATTATTCATCGAATTGTTGTTTTCCGCTATATCGGACACACAAATTGATTTAATCGTGACAATCATAATTATTTCGGTTTGTTGCTGTTATGTTACATGGTCAATGTTATCGATCTCTTGGATATTTTTTCCTGTGTATGTGTCTTAAGATTATACAAAGTTATATTTAGAGTCTTTAAGTTTGTTCACAATAACTCATGAATTAGTCGATTTGAAGGATGAATGCGGTGACACGCAATGTTATTCCAACGTCACTTGATAAATGTCAATAAACTGTCTATTGAAGATTGTTGGGTTGAAAAGATTTAAATTGTATTTAGAAGGTTGATTATGTAACCGAACAACTAAAGATAACGGAAACAAAAATTTGCTTTTTAAGGTTCAAAAGTGGTTTACATAAAATTAATTTGGAAATTGACATATTTGTTGTGTGTTACTCAAATTTGATTCACTTTGATTTTTTTCGACTTTTTTCTTGTCCTGGTCTCCCCGAACATGTTCTGTTTTCTTAAACTTCTCAGCGTCGGGAGAATTTTTTTAGAGTGTCTGTTTAAAAAAAATTGGTGAAAAAATGTCTAATGCTCCAAATGACTTTATGCGCCAATTTACATTCGTCCCAAATGATTGCTTTACACTTTTTTAAGAAGTTTACTGCATCCAGATTATTATTATTATTGGGGGGGCATGCGGGCGATCAGCCACTTCGCACTGCGACCTAAAAGATCTATTGTGCTGGCCCCTGCTTAATTATCCGTCCAGTCAATATTCAGGTTCTTAATAAACCTGACGATACTGCCTCCCGGTACGTGATAAATACTATCTGGGCTTATTGCTCTCCCTCCTAGATGTTTACTACAGCATGTAGTTCCGCTAGAAAGACGGTAGCATTGGAGCTCAAGGACCTCGAGAGGGTTGTCCCACTCTGGTATATTCCTACTCCTGCCCCGTATTCCGTTTGATTTTACTCTTACGAGTTGCTCGGAATTGCAAATCACCTGTAGGTCACCCAGCTTTACTACAGGAAGGCTAAATAAAACTGAAGGGTGCCTGGTATCCAGAGTCCGCATATTTTGGGCTGATTAACCTATCAGCCATTCATCTTTCGGCATATGCTGTTCCACCTTAGATTAGGGTTTTTTGTCAAGGTTTTCTCCTTTAGTGCCGTACTTTAGCCTGTGCCAAATGGCCAAAAATGTGCAAAGTTACCTTAGTTACCAGTGGTTGCCACGAGGAGGCAGTACGTACACTTGCGAATTGTGAACAGGTTACCACTTTCACAATTGTACCCATCATGCAGCTGCCTAATGACAAGAACAGAACAGCTCACGTGATGCGCACCCTACTGGAAGGTTACGGAGCTGGTAGATTAATCTACTCAACTTTGGTCCCCCCCTCCAATAGTCGCCAAACCACCTACTGCATCCAGATACTCTTGATACATTACAAACTGGAAATTCTTGTTCTGTAACATTTAATGACAGTTTCAAAGCACAATGAGCATTTTGGCGCGTATTTCAGGTAATATTAAACTTATCAAAAATATTTCAACGGGACCTCCTGAAAGATGATCTGTTGTCAATATTATTGCAAATAGATCTCTTATCTTAAACCTGTCAAAAATGTTGGTCAGCGAATTCATGTAGTACCATTCAGAGAGAGAAACTCTCAGCATCTTTTGAATGTACGGTGTACACTCATCCCAATGGGTCACTTTATAGGATTCCTTCGTGATCTTCGACTGGAGTTTCTTGCTTTCTTCGTTGAAATATTCGTCTTGTTGCATTCGTCTTTTGACACAGGTAATTAACTGGCTAAACTCTGTGAAGCTTCTCTTCTAAAATATACTCGTTGACCGTTTTCTTAATGCACTGTCAAATGAACAACTGCGCTAATTCTCGATTATATATTGGAAAAACAAAAATATTCGCCAAACCGCTTCATTACTATTTATATTCTGCCCATTGGATATTGAAGTATTTCATTTGTCAGATGTTTTTCTCTGTTTTCTCTAGTTATTACGAATACAGCCATATCACTGCCTTTGTTAACATATTTGCACACTTGAAACCCACTTGTTATCTTCTATCTCTTTGTTACCTCGCATTCGAATTTTGGAAATGAAACCACCATTTTCCGGAGATTGTCCCTCGTATATTTAGTTTATCCATCTTGTACTGTTTGTATCTCATTTAAATGTGGTCCTGGATATCTCTTCGTACACTTGCACTTTTTACTCGTGAATTTATATCAAATCTTCATCATGGACCATGATGAAGATGATGTTTTTTCACAATTATATTGCATAATTCCGGTTCTTCTTCTAGATTCGGAAATTCGGAAATTTGACTTGAATGAGGTAATGCTCGTTTCTTCCATTCGATTGTGAACATCCAGCATCTAAAGGTTGGCATCCATGAATCTCATTTGTTTCTTTCGAAAAACTCAAGCTATTATGTCATGACAGTCCATGGGACCTTGTCCATAAATAATATTTCCTTTGTTATCCAATTATGCTAGGAAGTCCCTTCTAAATTCTGGAACATTCTAAAACAATCTCATATTTATTGATTTGGCGTTATCTTTCAGTAACAACCCGGCAGTATTGCCTTAACTATCCATATGGCTAACATTCACCTAGTATTGTTTTATTTAAGTAGCCAAGCACCTAAATGTATGCAAAAGCAACAAATATTAGGGGCTGAAACCTCATAAGCTGATCAGAACTTTGGTCTTGATTAATTCTACCTCTTAAGTCAATCTTCAGCTCAACCTCCAACTCAAATAATAACTCAACTTCTATCTCAATCGTAATACAATCCTAAATGTGATCACAAAATCAACCCTTAATCAACTTCCAATTCAACCTTTTTCACTAAACCCTAAACTCACCCTCAAATTAATCCATAACCGAACTTCATTCTCAAATCCAACTCAATTTCAACTCAAACCCTACTCACCATAATACAATAAAAGCCAAGTACAACCATACCGGCATACGTACCGTCGTACCATCATAACCTTAAACAATCATTCCATTATACCATCATACTATCATGACACTATATCATTAAACCGTCATTCAATCATACCATCGTACCATAGTAAAGTCGAACCATCCCACCATCACACCACGATGTATATGTTACCATAAACCCACTACACTTTCAAACCCTCATACCATCATATCATCGTAACATCGTACCATTATACCATCGCATAATCATACCAACTTACCGTCATACTATCATACCACCATACCATCATACCATTATTTTATATTTTTTATCTGATATTGATTATGTTGTATTTTATCGTGATGGGATTTTGTATTTTATCTGAAATCGGTTAGCCTACAGTGTCAATATTTTGGGTATTAATGGAAATGCTTTGTTATGTTTATAGGTGTTTGGGAATTCTTTGTTATATGTACCGGGTAATTATTATGTCCAGTTAATTGTACTTCGTGTGTGTATGACAAATTCCGGGTATGGGATACGTCGGTGGTTAGCTTGACTTAATTAATATAGATTTAATGTAGTTATATGGAGACGATGGTTTGGAGCTTGTATAGTCACTTGGCGCTTACCGCTGGTAGGGGCTATGACCCAAGTGATATATTTAAGCGTGGAGAGTTTAAATGTTAGTTGTGAGAAAGATGAGATCTTATAAGTGTGAAAGATTATTCAGCGGGTATAAATACTGCCATATTTCTTTCTTCCACAATTACTCAATCTCACCGGTACCCAGATGTTAGTATTTTGGTTATTCTATACTTACCAAATTATTTGTATTCCTGAATTGAAAATCTCGATTTATTGTTACTTAGGATATTTTTCTTTATTTCACTAATTCTTCTTTACTTCTGATTATACTCTGTCTTTCTATTTACAATTTTATGTCTTTATATATTACAATTTAATCTTCCTGTTTACAATGTTTACAGAAAATACGGAAATCTTTTTTTTTTTTGTTGAAGCTGCGGAAATCTTTTTGTTGAAGATGCGGAAATCTTTTTTTTGTTTAACACGCGGAACTTTACAAATTTTATATATATAAAATATTTACGGAAATATTTTCAATGTTAATATTTTTTCAATGTTATACATTATTTATTTTAATTCCCCTAAATGGCATTTCAAAAAGAAATTCAGTTTTTTCTTTTATCGCTATGTAATTTTTACTTAGACTACTTTCGGGCGCAAAGATTATTGGTGTCAAATTCTTTACTTTATTTTTCTGTGTTAAACGAAACGTGCCAATTTGTTATTGTAATTATTATGCTATGGATGCGATGGATGGCACAACACCATCATTACACCTACCGCCATATATTCATACCATCATATCAACGTACCATCGTACCTATACAAATCATCATATAATCCTTAAATCATACTATCAGGCTGGAATATCATCATACCATCCAACCGTCATACCATTATACCGTCATACCATCATCCCTCATACTATCACACCACCATCCTAGAATAAATTCCACCATACCACCATACGTTGTATCATATACAATCATGCCATCACACCATTATACAAGTGATCTCCTGATCAAGTTCTGGAATATGGTCAATTATGATGAATTTTAACGTTTCGAACGAATAGAAGGAAATGTGACCCAAAAATTATTTTTAGACGAGGCCGTGAGAAATACGTCAATACAGCTTCTATAATGTTGTCTGTTTAGGTTTCTGTGAATCATGCAGGTGTTGAGGTCTCTTTAAGACAGTGTAAACATACTTTCAATTGCTAAACGATCAAGATTATCTCTGTAATAATATTCAAGTTCCATTAGAAACTTTTCTTGCCAATTCTTCGCTTTAAACTTTGGGTTATGTTTGGTGAGTATTTGTTGTCAGAACGGTAAGTTTGGCCGTGTTTACAAAAATGTAGTGTGGAGCGGACCCGCACCGCAGCATTGAAACAACTAGCGGTAGTGCAGAGTTTCGGAATTAGAAATTTTATGTTAAATCCTCATTCCCAAACTCGACTTACATTATAATGGGTTAAGCAATAGCAAAGTTTCATCTTTTCCTTGGCCATATTTTCGAACTATATCCAAAAGTCATTTTAGAATCCCATGTCCAGCGCGCAAGCCAAATTTCATCATAATCGGTTAGGAAATATGTAAGTTTCGTCCTAATTGGCCATTTTCCAGAACTTCATCCAAAAATCATTTTAGAATCCTATTTCCATCGCGGATGTCAAATTCACTAAAATCCGTTAAGAAATAGATCAGTTCCATCCTAATTAGCCATTCATATAATTTGCTAAGGGTTCAATTTGAAATGTAAAAGGTACAATTTGAGGTTTGAGATATTAACAGTAACCTAATTCTTAAAATATAAAGAGCTGAAACCTCATTAGGTGATCAGAACTTCGGTCTTGATTAACCCAGCCATCAATTAAATCATCAAATCAACCCTTAAAATAATGTCCCAACCGAATAACTCACACCTCAATGCAAGCTAACTAAATCCTAATTCGACGTCAACTCAACTTAGCTCGACCCAAATCTCAACTCTCTGCTCAACTCTAAAACTTATTTTCCAACCCAATCTCAAATGTATCTCGATTCGAAAGCTACATGCGTGTATGAACTTAACTCAATCTAACCTCCGACGAGTCTTGAAAGAGAAATTCGGTTGTGGATTAATTTCAGAGAGTTTAGGGCTTAGTAATCCGACTCAATTTCAACTCAAACTCTACTCACCATCATACTAGCATACGTACCGTCGTACCATCATAACCTTAAACAATCATACAATCCTATACCATTGTAACCTCACACCATCCCACCATCACATCATGATGTACTACCTTGATCAACAAGTTCCCGGAATAACCACCGTGTGGCGCTCCCATCGTTCCGATTTGAGTTCTGTTTTTTTTGTTAAGTTGGTGCATCTGTTGTTGATATTCCCTCTAAATCTTAGCGTCATGGCTTGACATTTGCAAAAGTTACGGTCAAGAGTACATCTATCTCTGTGTGTGTTGGCGATTATTTACAATTTTAGACATGATTTGCGAGGCTGAATCCGATCCCACATTCATCAAAAGGATCATTACTGGAGACGAGACGTAGGTTTATGAGTACGACACGCAATCGAGACATCAGGTAAGTGAATGGCGTTCACCAAAAAAAAAAACACGTCGTTTTCAGTAAAAAAAGAAGGCAATGCTCACGGTTTTCATGGATTACAACGGTGTAGTGCATCATGAATTTTTGCCAGAAGGCCAGACCGTAAACAAAGAGTATTATTTGGGCGTTATGAGACGTTTGCGTGAAACAATTCGCCGAAAGAGACCAGAATTGTGGGCAGAAAACTCGTGGATTTTGCACCATGATAACGCACCGTCGCACAGTGCCATAATTATTCGTAATTTTTTGACGAAAAATGCAACAAATACCATCCAACAGCCACCGAACTCACCTGATTTGGCTCCCTGTTACTTCTTTCTGTTCAATTGAGTTAAAAAACCATTACGGGGAACGCGTTTCAGCAGCCGAGAGGAAATAATGGAAAAATCGCCAACACACACAGAGTAGATGTACTCTTGACTACGTAACTTTTGCAAATGTCAAGCTATAACGCTATGATTTAGAGGGAATATCAACAACAGATGTACCAACTTAACAAAAAAAAACAGAACTCAAATCGGAACGATGGGAGCGCCAGACGGTGGTTATTCCGGGAACTTGTTGATCAAGGTAGTATACCCCGCCACCAAATAGCCTCTTGCGTTGCCAAAGACATAGCCATGTATTCGGACTCTGTTGTAGACAAAGCAACTGTTGGTTGCTTCTTTGACGCCCATGAAATTGTTCCACCTTGTAGTTTGAATATATATCCTGTTATCGAACGTCGATCTACTGAATCACTTGCCCAATCTGAATCGCAATAACCTTGCACTACTTCATTTCCATTTTTTGAATTAGTCAATTTCATCTCGATTGTACCTTTCAAATATCGCATGATCCGCTTTACTGCCAACCAATGAGCAACGCCTGGATTGTTATTGAATCTGTTGATAGCTCCTACCGCGAACTGTATATCTGGTCGTGATACCTGGCCAGCAAACAACAAGCTCCCAACTGCTTCTTGATATGGCACATCCTTCATGGATTCCCGATCTGACTCATTCTTCGGCGACATTTCTGAAGTAAGTTTCTGATTTGGATCAGCTGGAAGACTTACACTATTACAATCGACCATTTGGAAACGTTCTAGTATTTTTTGAATATACTGGCTTTGATTTATCGAAATCGTTCCCGACTTGTGGTCTGGCGTAATCTGCATGCCCAACACACATTTGGCCTCGCAATGTCCTTCATTTTAAATTGCTTCTGTAGACACAACTTCAAATCAGCTTTCAAAACTTTGTCGTTGGAAAAAATGGAGCAAGTCGTCAACATATACTGCCACAATCAACATCTTACTACCATCTATAAGATAGTAAATGCATGCATCGTAATTTGAGCATTTCATGCCAAAATTCTTCAAAGCAGTGTCCAAATGCTGATTCCTTACACGACTGGACTGCTTGAGTCCGTATAACGATTTCTTCATACAACAAACACGTTGACCTCTATCACTAAACTTTTCAGGTTGAATCATATAGATTTCCTCGCTTAAATCGCCATGAAGGAACGCTGTAATCGCATTCATCTGATCGATCTCTAAATCGTATCTCACAGCTACCGCAATCAAAAACCGTATCGACGAGTAGCGAACTACGGGTGAGAATGTCTCCTCATAATCAATGCCCTTACGCTGAGCACAACCCTTCACTACCAAACGAACCTTGTACCGATCTACCACTCCTTTCTCGTTGTACTTGGAAACCCATTTGCATTGAATTGCTCTACGATCTGGTGGCAAATCTGTAAGCGACCACGTCTCGTTTTCGATTAACGAACGATACTCCTCTTCCATAGCTGTTTTCCATTGAGACGCATTTGAGCTGCTCATAGCCCATTCCACTGACAATGGATCATCCAATTGAACACGTGATACAACATAAACAAAATCATTACTTTTCGTTGACTTGTGCTCTCTCGATGAACGACGCGGTTGTAACGAAACATTCACTCGAAACATTCATCTTCAACACTTCCTCATTTGACGGTTCATTACTACCCGAAACGTCAATTGAATCTTCATGTGTTAGATTCTCACTATTTTGATATCCAGATACGCCTTCTGAACTTGCTGTTGTAACAATTGCCTCATTCTCCACTTCATTGCTATCATCTGCGAATGGATAAAAATGATTAGAAAATTCGTTACAATCAATTATCTTGTTTTCACAGCGTTGGTCCTCCAGAAAAACGACATCACGACTGACATCCACTCGTAATTTTTCTAAATGAAAAACTCAATAGCCTTTACCATTCTCGCTGTAGCCGACCATGATGTATTCCCTTGATTTCGAATCAAATTTCTGGCGCTTTTGTTTCGGAACATGTACTATTGTCTTGCATCCAAACACTTTCAAGTTGGACAAATCAGGCTTTTTGTTGGACCAAATTTCTTCGGGCGTTTTATCGATAGCCCCACGATATGGTGAACGATTCACAAGATAAGCCGCTGTGTTGACAGCTTTACCCCAAAATCTGTTGTCAAGCTTTGCGTCAAAAAGCATACATCTCGCACGCTCGATCAATGTTCGATTCATCCTTTCCGCTTTGCCGTTTTGCTCTGGCGTATACGGTGCAGTTGTTTGATGCTGTATCCCCGAATCTCGGAGGAACTTAGAAAACTCCTTGTTGCAGTACTTTTTTCCATTATCTGAACGCAACGTTCTGATTTTGTGACCCATTTGATTCCTCGCAAATGCTTTGAACTCCCTGAAAACATTCAAGGTGTTTGATTTGCTCTTGATGAAATACACGGAAATCATGCGGCTAAAATCATCCAAGAAAGTCACAAATTATCGCGAGCCGCCAAACGAATCAACTGGCATTGGACCACACAGGTCAGTATGCACCAGAGTACTCTGGTAGCCCGAGATTTGCTGTCCTTGAACGGAAGGCGAGTCTGTTTCCCTTTTAAACAAGTTTCACACTTCTCCTGTCGACCACCGACAAAACTCATCCCGTCCACAAAACCATTTCGTAATCTCATCAAGCTAGCGTGACCTACATGTCCTAGTCGACGATGCCATAATTCCCATGAATCCTCAACTTTAACCCTCAAACATGTTCTCGTCTGTGTCACTTTGAACATCCCTGCATATACTTTTGCCTCAACCAGTAATTTGTTGTTTTTGTCGAAAACTTTGCAATCATTTGCACTAAACTTAACAATTAGTCCTTTGCCAACTGACTGACAATAAGTTTGTGCAAAGACCTGGCACGAATATAATGTCATGAACTGTAGTAGGTATCCACTATACGATTATTCACCTGTAGCTGGAGTAAAACATTGCCAATCAATTCTGCCTTCAATTTTGATTGATTTGCAATCGTGGCTTCTCCTGATTCTGACACTGGTTTGAGATTTTCCATCCAAACTTGTTCACATGTCATGTGTGCAGAAGCACCAGAGTCTACATACCACTCAGTCGATTTAAGATTGCATGCCGTCAAACACGAAAAAACTGACGAATGACTAGCCATCTTCGCTTTCGGATATTTGTTTTTGTAGTGACCAACTTCACCACATCCGAAACATTTCCCGTCCTTCACTTGTTTCTTCTTCTTCTGATAATTGTTTGACTACGCTGGCAGAGCCCTCAACTCTATCATCCAAACGAACTTCTTGAAGTAGCTTGGTTATTATTAAGTCAGGCGAAATTTTTGTGCCAGAACTCTCTATCGCCATAATCATGGGCTTGTACTCGTCGCTTAATCCGGCCAACAACAATGTGCCAATCCACTCATCGTCTATTTCCATGCCGTCACCTTTCAACTTGTGAGCAGTCATAATAATTATGTTGTCGAAAAATTCCATCGAACCGAAGTTCAAATTCACCAGTCTAGTTGAAACAAGTTCACGCAAGAGTGCTACACGACGAAGTAGACCAGAATCTTCAAACGCTACTTTTAAACTGTCCCAAACATCCTTCGCCGTGCTTTTTGAATGTGTGAAAAATTCACACTGTCCACTAATAAAATAATCGATGCCTTGGCTTTTCAATCTTCAGTTTTTTCCGTGGATCAATTTCCTTGCATGTGCCCTCAACATGACTCCAAAGGTCATTCATTTGAAGATATGCTTGAGCAGCACATTTCCATGTCTCATAGTTATCTCTTCCACGCAATTTCTCTTTGGACGCAAACTTTGCCGCCATTTTACAATTTTTTTTTTTCTTTTTACATAGAAAAAAAAATTATTACAATAAACTCGTTAACCACGAATTTTAACAAATTGAACTTTTTAATACATTTTCCTTTGATTATTTAAGTGGGTTTGGGTCCATAACCTGATGTGATTATAGACTTAAATAAAAAGAAGTATAACGCAAATAATAATGAAAAGCGTCCATTCACCAGGTATTTATTAAAAGCTAACTAAAGAAAGTACATAAGAAAAAGAACGCCACAAGCGGCTAGCATTAAAAACAAAAACAAAGTAAAGACTCTCTCACACTTAATAACTCAACAGAAATTTTATATCTCAGTTGTTAAGCCGATTCTATCAGTAGTTCCACCAATTTTTCGTATTTTTACTTAGACAGCCAATCCAGGCAGTGTATTACGTCTCCAGCTTCAAATGGAATTAGGTGGAACGTTTGGGAATGGATTTTAATAAAATCCTAAAGAATTTTTTGGGCCGATCATTTGGGCTGGAGTTCGAATTAAATTTTGTTGAAATTATTATTTTATTGTGGTCCCTCCAGAATATTTTGCATTGCTGCTAATAAATTTGGGGATTTGAATAAATATTATCTAAAAACAAGCACAATGTGATATGTTCCTAGATCCTGACAAAACTGACAGATAATTTCTGCTGTCTGGATTTTATTCAAACGTAAACAAATGATTTTAGAATATTGATATATATACTGTATCACACTGCATAAATTCAGACTTCCTGTTTTGGAAAGGTTAGACGACTGTAGAAATTGTCTTATAGTATTATTTTTATATAGAGGTCCTAGTCTATTGCAAGCAAAAGCCGATAAGTTAAAATTTTGTGTTGAAGGTTTATTAGTATAATTAGCAGTTATTAGAAAAGGAGGGTACAAAATGAAATAGTGGGGTACAGGAGTAAGCAATATGCGAAAGTAGTACAAATACTCCGATCGTAATTACTTCGACAGCACTGCTTGTGATGAATATAACTGTTACAATTTGAAATGAGCCCCATCTTCTTTTGATTTAAAAAAAAAAAAAATGATTTATTGTTTAAAAATTAAGTTTTATTTTTATTTTTAGTAATTTAGTTAATTTTATTTGGATTTTTAATATTTAAATAATTTATTTAGCTGTAAATATAATATAGATAAATATTATAAAACAATAAATGAACATTGAATCATTTTGATTTCATTATTTATAAATTTATAATGTTTTTTATTTTTTTTAATAATTAATTAAATTTGTTATTTAATTGTTTTTGTTTTCTGCATTTTTAATTTTTAAAATTTAACGATAATGATATTTTTTTTTTTTGTTTAATTTTTAATTATATAAATTAATTTGGTTTGTATTTAATATTTTAGTACGGTACTCGTATCGAGACTAGGTACAAATTTTATAAATAGTAAAAATATAAATTTGATAAATAGTTAAAATTTGGCCCCATTTTGGATTAATATTTTGAATCGATGTCTTTTTCATATAAAGCGGCTTATTATTTATTAATTCTTGATTGAATTCAGTTTGATATGATGGTGATCGTACATGTTTGGTTTATTTGTTTTTTTTATTTTTTTAATTATTACATCAAATTTATATTTTTACATAAACACAAATTTAATTAATTCATATAGTTAAGTAGAAAAATATTTAAAAATTATGATTTGTTATATTTAAACAAATTGTAGATTTGGTTTGGTTTATATACCTAAAAATAATTATTTGTTCTCTTGAATCTTTTAAAAAGATTTTAAAGCTTTCTTTGTTTTTTTTTTTTGTTTTGTTTTAAATTTAATTTGTAATATAAGATATTTAATTTTAGTTAGAAGTAGTACAAGTAGACTAGACAACGATGAATTTTTAAAGATGACGAAAAAAGTGAGATAGATATACGAGTAGTTTGGAAAATATTATAAGATCGTCGATTATAATTGACATAAACGATAGTTTAGAGTGGAATGTTAAATTTAATAAACATTTTTTTAAATATTTTATGTAAAATATTTTGCTGCGAACAGTCAAAATATTTTTTTTTTTTTTATACGGTGTTTAATTGAAGGATAGTAGTTAGATATTCATGTTCATAGAGGATTAGGAACTATGTGCTATAATAATTATAAAAATTTATTTATTTTAATAATTTTTTATTTTTTATATATTAGATATAAATAATTTGCGTTCAAATTTAACTGTAATAATTTAAAAATTTATTAATATATTTTTTTTAGAAGAAATAACATTTTAAAGCTATTCTTAATATTAAATACATGATTTATTATAAATAAGCACATAAATATAATATTTTGTTTCTAATTTTATTAAAATATTTTATTTATAATGTAATATATAGAAAAATTATTTTTAAAAACTTTATTTGTATATAATATATATTTATATTAAATTTAGAATTATTTTTCATATATTAGTGTATGAAATTAAGGGTTTTATATAATTTTTGTTATTTATAATAAAAATAAAAATATAAACTTTTAGAAAAAATTCCTTATTTAGGGTTATGTTCTATAGATTTAGCTGCTTTAAAGTTTTAAATATTGTTCCCAATGTAAATTTTTAATTAATTTAGTTTGTAGTTTTTTTTAATTTGCTGTTATAAAATTTTGCATTTTAGTTTGGTCCTAGAAATAAAAAATTTGGAACAAATTAAAATGCACAATTATTCTACCGCATACTGTTGAAGAAAATCTGAAATGCATGCACCAATGAATGTGAATAGACGAACACTTTTTTTATTTACTTTCTATTTATGATGTTTATCCAATTGGAAGGTTGGTTAAATATGATACGATATGTGTCGTATATGTTCTGGTTTTTGGAAATTTGCATTTTTCAACTAGACTACCCTTTTGTAGATGAATATGTAAACATGACGCCAGTACGATAGTTGTCATGCAAATAATACCAAAATTTACTTCTCTTATATAAATATTGATCACTTTAACCTAATTTCTATCTTTAAGTTAGAAACGACGAGAAACGAATGAAAATTCTTCGAAATATGAATGTGATTATGAACTAAGTACGGCTAAGTGCTTACAATAGTGTTGGGTATAGAATTTTATAAAATTCCATTTAGTGCACGCATTGTGAAAGATTATAGCAAAATATTTACAATTATACAATTCTTTAAATTGTCTTACTTCTAAATTTGGTTATTATGTTGTGTTATTGGCACACCATGACATTATATCCCCTCATAGAGGATTGAAGATTCTCATAGAGAGAATAATTGATAATGCTAAAAGCCAAATAAATGAGATTATTAAGTAACAGGAAGAATACAAGAAGTACAAGTTTCGAATTACAAGCGAGCTAAAAAGCATTTCCGAATTGAAAACCTTTGTAGAGTTCCAGAAATCGTATTAAAAGGCTTAGAGAAGAAAGAAGTAAGTACAAGATTTTCACAACATTTTTGTATAGTTGATTTGGCAGAAAAACCTGAAAACAATTTTGTTTGAAAATTTTTTCAACTACTCGTATTTCCATTCCTAACATTTCGATATCTGAACAAATTATGAGCGTTATTTTCAGGATCTCGTAATTTGTAAGAAGTTCGAAATTATTTATTAATATGGAAGTTATGATATCTGTATCTAACTTATTGAATAGGCTCATCCTATCGAGGTGGTCAATTAAGTGTGGTTTCTGTTTATTATGTCAATATTTAGAGTTGATCTGGAAAATATCATAACTTTATCTTTCTCAGTGTAAGTCTGTTGTATTATACTCCTACATACATGCCTGCATGATGTAAGTATTCATTGGGCAGAGAGGCATCTGTCAGTAGCATCATTATGACTACGAATGTACCGCTCGCCACATATGGTATTTTAATAAATATCTTATTACATGTCAAATAATTCGACGAATCACCAGCCCCTGTTGTCATCTAATGCGTGTTCAGCATTAAAATTGGTACATTATAGTTCAAAAATGTTGCCGAGTTTTAGCAAATCTCCACGTGTTATCGAATCAGTACAAAAATTGTGCTAATACTAAGACGGATAATAATATCATATGTCTGGGTCAGCACATTAATCATACAAACACGGAACAAATTGTCGAGAAGTACAGCGATATTTTTGAAGGAAATGGTCTAATTCCAGGCGAAGTTGAATTGGAAATTGATGAAAATATTTCACCAGCAATTCAGTAAGCTCGTCGCATTCCTGTTGCCTATCCATCGGATGGTATCATAGCAAAACTCGACAAACATACTGATTGGGTCAGTAATATACTCATTGTGCAAAGGAACAACCCCTTCCGTATTCGTGTAGGTCTAATTCCGCCGATGAAGCACTCAAACGGCCCAATTATCAACATGTGGCGCTAAGAAAGGTTTCTGGCAGATCAAACTATCTGAGTCGAGCAGTGATTTAACATGTTTTTGGACACCGTTTGGTAGATATAAATGGCTTCGCATGCCATTTGATATATGTTCAGCTCCGGAAAATTTTCAGATGAAAATGTTTCATCTGGTTCACGATTTGAAAGAAAGGAGTAGAAATCCTTGCATACGATTTGCTTATATATGGATGTGGCGACACGATCGAGGAAACTACATTAAATCATAATCGAAATCTGGAAAACCTATTTATACGGTTGAGACAAAATAACTGCAACTACAATAAAACCAAAGGTGAGGTTGTGTAAATTTCAGTAATGTTTTTTGGCCATTTACTTACTACGGATGGTTTACAACCAGATAATACCAAAGTAGCAGCAATAGCAAATATGAAATCGCCTTGCAATAAAACTGAGTTGCAAATATTTATTGGTATGGTGACTTATTTAACAAGATATATCAAAAATCTCAGTACACATTTTTCGCCGCTAAGAAAATTACTCTTAGAAAGTACACCATGGAGATGGCGAAAGGAAGAAGAAGATGAGCATGTCAAAATCAAAATTTTAGTATTCGATATAAAAATGTTTGGTTATTTTGACAACACTAAACCAATTACAATTGAATGTGACTCCAGTGGTACCGGATTAGGAGCCGCTAATTTTCAAAACAGTAAAGTAATTGCCTTTGCTTCAAGAATACTTACTTCCACTAAACGCAATTATGCACAGAACAGACCACAAACCACTTATTAATATATTCAAGAAGCCGTTATTAAAGTGTCCTAAGCGTCTACAACTGATGCTTATGAATGACTCTTCAGCGGTATTCCATCAAGGTTGAATTTATTGAAGGGGAAAAATAATATAATCGCCGACACATTATCACTTGCGAATTATGACGAAACTCTCTTACCCGGTGGTTCACAGCAGGAGGCACATATAACGAAGTCATGTGTTTGTGAAAATTAGAAATTCTAATATTCAATCAAAGTCAGAGCGCATGTTTCAAATGGTTAAGTTAATAGAATATGTCGAAACATCGAAGTTTACAAAAACTAATATCTATTATTGTAAATGGTTGGCCGAAAACAATTCATAAATTACCAGACGACGTTAAAATGTACCACAAATACAAAAGTGAATTATCAACGGAAAATGGTCTCATATTCAAAGATGATAGAGTTTTCATACCGTTTAGTCTACGAAAGTTCACATCAGTCATAATGGTATAGAACAACATTAAATCTTGCTCGCCAAAATATATTTTGATCACTACTCAGATTTTTTCGAATTAGATCTGCTGAAAGATCTAACACCAAATTCTACAATTGAAATCTACAAAACCAATTTTAGCAGACATGGAATGCCAGAGAGAGTCTTAACGGATGGGCAAATAAATTTTGTGTGTAAAGAATTTAGTAATTTTGCATCAAATTGGGATTTTATACACATAAATTCAGCACCTCATCACCAGCATCACCAGACTTATTAAAAAATCAAATGACAGTAAATAATATATATGGTACGCTTTACTGCATTGGAGAAATATTCCAAACAAGGTACACTCGAGTCCAGTCCAAAGAACATTTTCAAGAAAGACTGGAGTACCATTTTCGACAGTAATTTTAAAACCAAAAATCATTCAAGACGTCACCGAAGAAATCGAATTAAGAATAAGACATAGTAAATATTACTGTGATAAAAAAGCAAGACAATTACCTGATTTGGAAGTTAGACAATCTGTTGCAGTACAAGTGCGTCCACAAGAAAACACTTTATGGTCCAAAGGTTTCATCGAAAAAACAAAAATATCCGATAGGTCATATATGGTGAATATTAATGATACAATATATCGTCGTGACAGTGTCAATATTAAACCACAAAGTTTTTCAAAAAGTGAAGATGTATCCGAAGAGTCTGAAATTATTCCAAATGAGGTTCAGACTCAAATTGAAAGTAACCCAGTTACGGCAAATCCTATTTTCTATCAAAGGGAAACATCCACAGATGCGGAAATTCATATTAATCCTAGGGGAATGGAAATTAATACATCAGATACATCAATCTTACCATCTACTTCAATTTCTGAACGTCCACAAAGAGAAAATAGAAGACTAGCAACACATCTTAATGATTACATCGTAAATATGGAATAGATTCGCTAAGTAAATATTAATTACATAAATTTGAAATCAAGTAAACCCTTATGAAATTTTTATTTTTATTTTGAAGTTTGTAATGTAACGTAACGTAAATTTAATTTTGTTTAATATGATTGCATTAATTTAAAGTTACGAGTTAATGTTTTCAATTTTAAAGAAAAGCGAAATTCTTTAATTAATTAATATAATAGACTTAATAAAACAAAGTCTATTACACCCGTGCATTGGTGACCGTAAAACTGAATATTACCAAAATTTGGCTTACATTCATTTTTCATCAATTCAATAGCAATGTGTTCTAATAATGAAAAGCTATAGCTTGAATAGACAACCTTAAATGGTACCAAATGATACAGCCATTCTCCATACTTATAGATTGGGGAAGCTTGTTTCTGACGAATACATTATGCAAACTATCAGTAAAAATTAGATTAACCATGTTCGATATTGCAATTAGTTTGAATGTGTTGTGGTCGGACGAAAATTTTGAAATTTCTTACCCTGCTCTCTTGTCGCTCCTTGTGTACTGCTTATACCGCTTATATATAGGCATTCGAAGAGATCTGCCTATTCTGGGGTAAAGATAGTCGTCTTAAACTTTATTTAGACAATTTAAAATTCAAGCAGTATTATGGCATTACGGGGATTACAAGTTCCAACGATGCTCCTCTTATACTTCTAACCCCTTAGTCGCATCACTTTATTCGATGTGACAATAAATCATGTCAATTCAACTGTAAACTTGTGTTCTTTTAGTAAATCGAAGTGACATAATATGAGAGAATGTGATATAAAAGTGATAAACATTTTCTTACGACGATTGTCGCTTTAATCGCTTTAAGCAAATGGGAATGCAAATAGTCCGATATAATGTCAAAAATTACTAAGAAAAAAAATAAGGACAAAATGAATTGGTTACCCTGTAATATGGGATTAAAATTCCTAAATTTGCCTAAACTACTTTGCTGATTGCAAATAATATCGTCAATATTGAAAAAATCTATCTAGTAAGCTTTTAAATATAAATTCTTTGTGTGACGTTTTACTGACATTTTATTGATTGAAATTTCAACGAAGTGTTGATCGATTTATTATCTGTGAATTGAATTATTTGTGAGTAATAGAAAGTGTATAACTATATGACAAGGAGAAGGGATTTCGGTCACAACATATGTATTTGACATTAATTCTGATTTTGTATTGTTAGTATTTTATTGGCTGGTATTGCTCAAAAGTTCCACAGCGAAGTACTGAGTAAAAAAAGAAATTTTGAACATTATGGATGCTCTCTAAATGGATAAATTTAAATTCTTAGGAATTCTCAACAGTAGTTTACAAGAGATTTATCACTGGAGCTAATACTTAAACGTTCGAAGATGAAAAATGGCGAACGTGATTTGGATTGTTGTTCAACAAGTCTCAGTTCTAAATAACCTAACATTAATTGTTGGGCATTTATTTGGGGGGTGCGGGGTAAGGGGTGGTACAGAATTTATATTGTCATGTCATGACCAACTGTGATATTGAGGAAGGTGTCCCCAAAATTAAGAAATCCCCTTGAGATCTGTTAAGGACCATCTCCTCCTAAAAATTAAGGAAAATATAAATGGTTGTGACGAATAACGGGCGTTTTGTTGGAAAAGTGCCGTTCGACAGCCTTGACTTCTTAAACTTTGTTAGATTTTCCTAATGGCTTTAATTTTTGTAATCACAGAATACTTTTAATAAACTCTTCTCTCAGTCTAGATTTTCCGTTTCTGCTGCCAAATTGATTTTTAACTGTCTTTCTAATCCTTATCAGGCACTTTTTTCGACAATTCTTTGTCTGATTTCCTTCCTGTAATTTCCGGCTTCCCTTAAAGTTCAGGGCTGTATCATGTATTATTTCTGTTTTATGTACATTAATGACACAAAATCACGCCCATATTTTATCATTAGTTGGTCGATCTCTAATAGGCTGGTTTTAAATGCAAATAAATCTCAGTCGATTATAATTTATAAAAAATCGTCTTCGACGATCGAAAATACTTCGTCTTTTCCAGATATTTTTCTGCAGGGTTCGCTAATTAAATATTCAAATACTGTTAGGGATTTAAGCTTAGTTATTACTAAAATTCTTACTTGGGGTGACCATTTAGTTAGTATTAGTAAGAGGGTGTTTGGCATGCTTATTTGTTTGTGTATAAAGTAGTAAGATTTTCTCATAATCAGTTTAGGAAAAAATTGTTTTTGTCTTATCTTCTTCCTTATCTCCTTCTCCGATTGACGCCGCAAATGCAAATAGGAAAATATAAGCTGACGCAAGCATTTCTGGAAAAATTAAATTGATAGCATATTTTAGATACCAACATTGAATGATCAACCATGTTAAATGCTTTAGAAAAGTCGAAAAGAACTATTTAACTGACTAATTGGATGAGAATTTCCCCTTCAGAAACATTACGAAAATAAAAATCACCGTCATCGAAATCACCGTCGACGGAAACCGAACCGAAATTTGCGTTAAACTCACAGGAATTTGTTTCGCATTTCGGTTCCATAGCTGTAAATAATTTGTTTAGATCCCGGCGGTTGAATTTACCATTGAAAATTTGCATTTAGCAGCCCTAATCATGCTATTAATTTTGTTTCTTGCGCTAATACATACTCTAGTCGATTAGATTCAGTTTGATACAACACCCAATTATCATGCACAAAATCCCGAATATTGCGGAACTTGAGAATATCATTCCCATAAGGTGATCTTATATTCTTCCCGTGTAAGTACAATCTTTTTGAGTGTTATATAGTATACGCTTCAAAAGGCCCAATTACGAAAGAATTTAAAACTGGAATTTGCTCATTTACATAACACAAACAATACAAGCGCATTAGCATGAGGATTATTGACTTTGGATTGCGTCATATGTTAACGATGTGTAAGTCAATATCGAGTGTTTCGATATTTTATTTGATTTTTCGACGTTTTGTTTGGCAAATGTTATATACAAGTAAGTATACATCCATCATATACATAGGACCAGATTCAAAAACGCTTTTCCACGTTGCATAACGTTTCAGAATTAGTGCTAAATGAGGATTTTCGAGGTTTTAGGCGTTTTCGAGATTTCATTAACGTTGGTTGTTTCCAAACGTATAACTTGCGAAATTTTTAATATTATTTGGTTCTAATTTAGTTGTTAGAGGTCGACCAACTAAAAGGTGACCGCGGCCAAAGTTTCTAGATAAGACGAACTGGAAGATAATAGTACAATATAATCGTCAGTGGCGGCTGCTGACTTAAATTTTGAAGCATCCAACAAAAGGAATTCATTTTTCTTAGCAGTTTTAACTTATTTATAAATTAATTTAAGTGCTTTGGTCTAATCAAATTTTTTTATGTTTTATTTTTAAATTCGAATCTTCATTAGGGAAGGTTACCATTTTCTTCAAAAACACAAAGGTTTTGCTCTAATACAACACCAATACAAACAAATTACATGGACATTTTGTGAAAAATTAATTTGATGAAAAAATTTGATAATTTTCCAGCCTAGTGGATTTCACTTTCACAGCAATTCAAGTTACTGTAAACATTTCACATTTAAATATCATCTGTTAGGTGCTACCGCTGCTATTCTAAGCTAAAAGTTACGAGATGGTTTTTTGTAGGAATTTCGAAACAAATTGCTCATCACTTATAATCGACCCAGGTGCTATAAAATGTTCGGATTTGGCGGTTTCAGCATGGGATTTATTCGACTATAATCGAAATTTGTTTAGCGGTAAATCTTATTTATGAGTTTATGATCAATAATAAACGAGCAGATATTTTGCAGATATTATTTCGAGAATTTAAAATACTTGTATTAAACTATACTAATCGATTAATTGATTAGCCATTCGATTTGTCGAAAGCTATTGAACGATTAATCGAAAAATTATTTTCTCGAAAAAATTGCAAACTGAATCGTCAAAAATTAGAAATTTTGAACTACTAATTGATTTGCCAGATTTTTCAGTCATCTTTCTACGATAAAATTTTCATCGGTATCTATAAAATCCGATTAGTCGACCACTCCCTATTCGAGTTTCTTGATATTACCCAAAATTTCCAAAAATCCTGCCAGTTTCAAATGTTTCGATATTTTATGAGATTTTTCGAGGTTTTAGGCATATTCGACAATTGATTGGCGTTGAGTGTTTCCATACGTTTCGAAATTTTCAATATTATTTGAGTTTAGCTTGAAGGTTTGAGCTCAATTAAGATGAAACAGATGACACAGATGAAATTGTTGAAATTCGCGATTTTTAGATTTGAATAGCCCATAATTGCTTGTCAACGGAAATTATTCGTGGTTTTACGTTCCACATGATATTTTTTAAATTTTATTCGAGATTTTTCAAAATCTCAGGATTTTCGCCAATACTAAGACTGTTCGATGTGTTTTGAAATTTGCAAAGGCCTTGTTACAGAATTAGTGATTTATTGAGGCTTTTCTTTTTGAGCTTTCCGAGACTTTCAGACTTATTTAAAGTTAATTTAAATTTTGAATATGTTGAATTACATAAATTTAAGAATTTGAAAGGATTTTTTAAATAATTATCGATTAATAAAATGGATTTGACACATTTGAGATTATTATTGAAGTTTATTGCATATTTTTGAAATTTTTGAGACGATCGATGTTACTCGCAGTTTATTAGTGATGCGAGTTACAGCATTATATTGAATTGCAAGATGATAAAAAATAAGATGAGGTTTGTTTTGTACTGAAAAATCTGAATTAGTTTCCGAAAAAATGTTTCTTGTTAAGATAAACAGAAACCACACACAGTTGACGAAATTTTTAAAATTGTGAAAAAACTTAAAGCGCTTCGGATAGCTAGGCCTGTCCTCTCTATGAAAATGTATAGGCCCACTTCTGGTAATATTGCTGAGATTATCGGAAATGGCCATAGTGAAGTTTTGAAGACATTTTCCTAATTTTCAAAAATTTGGCGATTGTTGGCTAAAATTGATGGTAATTGGGATAATGCAAGTGGCAATATGGACCACGTCGTCGAAATGCTCCTATATCTTCCTTTTATTGTGGTCCAGCTCTGAGACAAGATTGCTAACACGTAATACAGTAAAAAACCGTGGTTTGATGCGAGCGACGAAGGTCGCTGGTGGTACATAATTTATATTGTCATGTCATGACCAACTGTGATATTGAGGAAGATGTCCCTAAATTTAAGAAAACCCGTGACATCTTTTAAGAACCACCTCCTTCTAAAAATTAAGGAAAATATGTATAAATGGTTGTGACGAATAACGGGCGTTTTGTTGGAAAAGTGTTGTTCGAGGAGTCGAATAGAGCAATTTTTTTTTATTTGCTTTCCGATGCTACGCTGTGAAATTAATTTTCTAGAGGCATCATCTCTATTCCACTTTGTGGACTATAAAATATTACAAAACAATAAAATAATAAAAAAGAATTACCAGTTCAATACAATATTAAAATTATGTTGGCCTCAACCGTTTCACAAACAACTTGATACAGAATTCTTGAAATTGTTAGTACAGAACGGAATACGTAATAACCCCGGGCGATATCTTAGGGCTAGCTGAGTAGCATTAATAGAAAACTTCTCAAGCAGCTCAGGGCAACCGATTTTACAGCACAAAATATCTTGAGCATATATGGCAGATGCAATGTTGTATATCTGCTTTCTAAAGTTTGTAAATTTTTGATGCATGTGATAGAACGGATCACAAATCACTGAGGCATATTCCAGTAATTTGTTGACATAAGTATAACATGAGAGATTTCAATGTTAGAGGGTTACAAAATTCCCTCCCATAACGCCTAATGAAATACAATTAGGAATACCCGTTGCAGTGAACTGTAAAAGTCCCAGGTGGCTGCCTTAAGGAACACCAGAAGGTATGACAAATTCGAAGGAACGGATCTGCGAAACACTCACAGATTGTTGTCTTGATGTCAGATAGGATGCGATGCATTTTATTGGAATGAAATCGGATCCGAACTCAATTAATTTCTCAAGAAGAATTTTGCGTGATTTAGTCTATCGAAAGCTTTCGAAAAATCTGTAACTAGTAATTGTTGATTTAGCCCGAATAAAGCCGAATATGAATCTCAATTTTAGATTTTACTAACGATTCAAAAAGTATAGGTATAACCGATAGAATTGAGATACCTCTGTAGCATGTAATATCACTCCTTCTATCAGATTTAAATATAGGAACTATATATGATTTTTTCCAAATATCAGGAAATACTCCTCTTGAAAGACCCTCATTAAACAAATAAAGTAATGGTACAGACAAAGAAAGCGAACATTTCGATCTATAAAACATACATTTTGTAAAGAAAATCGTTGAGGTACTTAAACTCTTTGCATAAATCACGATATCTAGATTTGTTGTTAACATCGCCAGAGCGCTTATAATTCTTAAATGCTCTAGACTTATGATTTGCGAGGATTTTTAAGCGGCAATAGAACCGTGGCTCCTTATACGTCGAACCCGTAAAAACATGGAACAAATAATTCAAAACCGCTATTCATAATACTATACAGATGAAAAACGGTATAGCATGAAGAATCAATCGGATATAATATTCAGTCCAGTCCTTTGAATCCTGAGAGGACTAGGGTCATGAAATTAAAACAATGTACAAGATCATTCCATTTCCATTAAGGGAAATATGTTCTTCTCATTCTCTCATTTGTTATGAGGCTGAGTTGTCTGAGTTTTTCAAAAACATTACAAAACACTTAGAAGACAATTGACTTAAATTCCCTTTATCATATTGTTTTGGTTTTCTGATAACGAACCGCTTTAGTAATCTGCTGAATTTATGTATGTAGAAATTCGACTGGATGGTGTGTCTTATAAAATATGGTCGAACCTAAGTAAGAAGCAGTTTTCTACAGTATTTTCTGAAGGTTTGAAAAGAGCCTTCACCTGATTTGCATTTGAAGTTTCTTTCTGTAGTGGGTCAGGAGTTATTTTAATTCCACAAATTACTGGAAATCTCATATAACTCGATAATAAATTAGAGTAAGACAAACTTATATTTCTGAGAGGCAAAAACAGAGGAGTTTTTCTACCCCATCCTGTACATTTAGCATTTATTTCATTTTCTACTTTCATTTTATTTTTGTCTCATTTTCCACCAAACTCTTTTTTCAGATCTCCTTATTTTGTAACAACCGAATGCGATGCTATAATACGTTTATTAGACGAAAACTGTCGGTGTCATTAGTGCAGTTTTGGAACCAGGAGTTATAAACTTCTTTACTGATGGTTCAAAATGGGACGGGAATGTCGGGGCTGGAGTGTTCTGCGAGGAACTTCTGTTAAATCTCTCCTTCCATCTCTCCGACTACTCTATAATTTTTCAAGCTGAAGTAACTGCCATAAAGGAAGTTGTAGACTGGTTGAGGTATTATGTAATATCGGTTTGTGATATTCGCATATATATGGACGGTCAGGCTGCCATTAAAGCGCTTCAATCACACCTCCACACGTCGAAAGTAGCCCAGAAGTCTTTCTCACCTCTTAACGAGATGACAGATCAGTTCAACATCCACATTTTATGGGTGCCAGGACATTTCATAAGATGAACTGGCGAGATGTGGTACAAAGACCACTTCTCAGAAAACAGAAAGGATATTGAAATGCCTCTTGCGGTATGCAAACTGCTGCTTCAGGAAGAAGCTAGCAAGCTGACGAATGCCAGATGGTCAAGTATGACCTCTTGCATAATAACTCGGCAGGTCTGGCTAATGTTGGACTTGGCGAGATCCAAACAGCTTATCTCACTTCAGCGAAGTCAGATCACTGTGGTTGTTGGAGTGATTACGGGGCGTCTCATAGGAGGCATGCAAGTAGACTTAAATTCACTCATAACAATAATTACAATGCCATTAATTTTTGAAAATCGCCAGAAAATTTTCTTTTAAATCCTTACGATATTTTTGCAACTTTAGTTGAATTCGTTGGAAAGCAATTATTTAGACAAGTATATTGAAGGGCTCCATTGCGTAAATTCGGAACATTATTGAAAGAAACATAAATGAGTACACTTGATCATGTTAAGAATTACAGGAAGGCAGAGCCATACGAAATCAATAGAAAACTCTGAAAAACTTTAAAAAATTTAAAAATTCTCACTGTCACAACACTGAGTGTTTAGCTTCCTAATTTGAACGGATAGTGTACCATACATCTACGGCATACGGATGATGATAATCGTCGATTGATCAATTCGAGGAAGCAAAAGCTGAATGTATCCAGCATTGACTTTGCAATTTTTTTCTCCCAAATCGAATTCCGATATTCTACGCATATTGAGATGTAATTTGCGTACAGATCTCCATAATCATTTGGTAGACCAAGAAATTGATTCTATTAGTACACTATAGTAAGGTCATGTGTGGCATTAGATAGAAACGTATTGACAGAATTTACGATCCTACGGCCAGATATATGACAAAACAGGTAAATGAGTTGTCGATCGATGGTGACACATGGACTATCCATGTTGCTATTCCTAATGGTCAAAACGTTCCGAATAATGTGAATAATAATAATATTTTACACCAACTTGAAAATAACCCAAAATTTCAAATACTCAAATGTGTCAAATACTACTGTCAAAATTATTAAAAAGTCACCTTACCAAATTGATGCGCATATTCGAGAAATCCTAATCAAAATTTAAATTTTAACTGGGGTTCCAATCTTAGTATATGTTGGAATTGTTCAGATATTGGACCTAAGTTTTATCAATGTGTTGAACCGAAACGTCACAGTACATTTTTCGTTCTATTTCAACGGCAAAGGTGAGAAATAAATCTCGTTCCGCAGGTCTTCGTACTAAACTTTATTGGAGTGTAAATGCCGAAAATTGGAAATATGCGAAACATTTTTTTGTCGAATGAAATAGATGGAAACGGGTTAACTTATACCGATTGATGGATACTGGAGCGTCTATAAATGCTTTTGATTATGAGCGAGTTGACACTCTGAACATATTTTCGACTAAAGCGAATATATTTGGTGCCCGGATTAACATAGGCGTTATACCTGTGGATTGATTTTTAGAAACTTTTTAATATTTTTCCAACGATCATTTCAGAATTAAATAAAAACGATTCCGGTAAACCAACTTTTCATATTTTCTGTCTTCTGAGCAATAAACCCGTCTCAATATTAAAAATTGTATAAGGAGCCAAACCGGTCAAATAAAGATATTATCTGATGTCTCCTGTTAAACAAGCTGCTATGGATGACGAATTGGGCCGAATGTAGTCGTCGAAGGGGGTCATTGAAGAGTCAAAGAGTTCATGGAGCTTACCTGCAACATTAGTCCAGAGACCAAATGAAAAGGCTCGTTTGGGTTTAGACGCCAGACGCGTGATTGAAGTAACAAAGAGAGACGCATATCCGCTGTATATCAAATGTATTATAGACCTAAAAGATGCATTTTGACAAATCGCTTTAGGCAAAGAACCTCGCGGTAAGACAGCATTTACCGTTCCTGGTCGATCGTTGCATCAATTTACTATAATGCCATTTGGTCCTTGCAACGTTATGAACTATGTACCAATTAAAGGATCAGGTGATATTTTCATTATTTCCAAGTCATTTGAGGAACATCTCGGGTGGCTTAACGGTGAATATTGAAAAGAGTGATTTTCTGGTCAAAAAAATTACATAACTGTGATGTGTGATCCGGCACCCATAGGAGATGGCACGGTCTTTCGAAAATTCTTTCTTTTCGAACTAGTACATTCAAATTTTGATAAACCATTTGTGATCAAGCGCGATGTCAGTAATGCATATATTTCCCAGAAACTAAATGCAGCTCAGAGTAATTGTTCGATTACGGAATTAGTAGATTTTGCTGCTCTGCTAAGCCTCAAACAATTTTGGGTATATATTGAGGGTTATTCTTTATCACACCAGTCTTAAATGGCTTATGAGTCAAAAGGAAGTTACAGGCAGGCTGGCGCGATGGAGTAGTAGCACCGAGTTTTCGATATTTTCTAGGATGATGAGTTTATTATTCGAAATTTTGTAGAATTCATCTTATTTGAAATTTTCATCACTATTATTCCAGATTTCCAGATTTAAATAGCGTAAAATAGCTTCACAACAATGTAGTATGGTATTTTTGACATTATTTCCAAAATCTTAGCAATTTTTCACCAGCTTTTCAAGATTGCTTGTGTTTCTCAATTTTGAGTTGTCTGCTACAGTATTAGTAATTTATCGACAATTTTGTGTTTGAGCTTTCCAAGATTTGCGTAGCGTTGAGTTACATACAGATATAAGTTTATATTTGTATTGAGTTGTGAACAGAGGCTTAACTAGGTGGGCCCGAAGGTTAAAGGGGCCCACGAAAGTTATCAGGTGTTCGAATATTAGTTCAAAGTGAAGATCAGATACATTGATCAGAACAAAAGGCGGTGGTCTGGTTTAGGGCATCGAATTTCTGTCCAAAATATAAATACCGGTATTGTTTAGTTAACACTTATAAAAAACATTGGACATTTAAAAAAGTAGTTTTGTTCAACTTAATTATAAAATTTTAGGGCCAGACTTTTTCAAATTTAATTGTAATTTAAATATATTTCTAATTGAGCTAGCGACCTGAAATTTCTGTGTACCTAAAATTTTATTAGCTACCGATATATGAAAAAAATCAGGAACGTTTTCGTACCACATTCTGACCAGACCCCCTGTACATTTTATATGTAAATTGAGGGAATTTTTCACGTTTTTTACTTTTTATTGGTAATTTTCCATTCAAATTGCCATTAGTATTCTATCAGCCTTCTCTGTACACATAAACGTAAGTATCCAGATGCACACATGCGCATTTACACACATAAATGTGTGTGCTCAAGCTCATACTATTGAGCGAAATTCTGTCGACGTTTTCTTTGTTGTTTTCTATACAAACTTCTCTTTCTATTCTGGTAACAGTGAGTGGGTGTGCACATATGCAGATGTGTGGATTCACGTTTGCGTTATTTATTTTATACTCATTTGCATCAGATCAGTTACTAATGAACGTTGAAGGGAACTCACAACACATTAGTATGCTAATAAAACATATTTTACGTGCAAAATTCTTATGATCGTTCGCTTTTTTCAAAATGAGTGATGCAGTAGAATTTATTTATAATAATTATATAGAACCCGCATTTTTTGAACGATTGTCAGCGGCTTTAGCCAGTAATATAGAGCGTGAAAGAGCTGCTGAAGAGGGCAAAAAAATCGATCCATTCGCTGACGAAAACGATGATAATGGTACAGATTATGTGCCAAACGAAGACGGTGCTTCTGATATTGGGAACGAAATGGTTATCGAACCAAATGAAATATTTACCAGTGATGATGACGAAAAGGAAATACAGTCCGAAACTTAACAGCAGAGTACTGCTGAAGATTGTTTGTATATGGTAAAAATGGCACAAAATGGAATAAAAATTGAAGTATTCAAGAAATTTTTCACATAAAATATTATGAATGAATATGGCTAATCCTGATAAAAAACGAAAATACAAAATATTTGAAAGGATGTACCAAAAGTGAATTGGATGCATTTATTGCAATAGTTTTGGCTGGTGGTGTTCACATAATAATATGCAAAAGTCAGACGTTTTGTGACGTACAGATGGCCTACCCATATTCAGAGCAACAATGTCTCATCAACAATTCCGTGCATTAACACGATTTATTCGGTTTGATGATGGGCGAACACATCCTTATCGTTTGCTAAGTGACAAAGCCGCACCAATTCGTGACATATGGAATTACATATTTGAATGCAAACCTCGCCAAGAACTATAGCCCGCATGCGAATATAACAAAACTAGATTCACTTAATATATACCATCAAAACCAGCGAAATATGGAATGGGAATTAGGTGATCGAGAAGAAGGAGCTGAACGTGAAGTGAATCAAGGCGAAAATGTTAGGTTACAACTCGCAAAAATGTACAAAAACAGTGGCAGTACAATTATCGCTGACAATTTCTTCACCACATTGGAAGGAGCTAAGCGACTGGCCCAACTTGGTCTAGCTTTCGTTGGCACCATTCGATCCAATAAAAGATGTATCCCTGATGAAATTAGAAAGCATCCCTGTCGTCCTATTCTTTCATCTTGTTTTGGATTTCACGATAATTTGGTTTTAATTTGCAGCTACGTACCAAAAAGGAATAAATGTGTGACTTACTTTCCACCATGCCATACACAAAATTTTGGTCAAGCAATGAAACCCGAAGCAATTTTGTATTTTAATGCAAATAAGGCAGGCATCGATTGCATGGATCAAATGGTCACTATAGTTTCACATCAAAACGACCAACAAAAAGGAGGTATAAATGTGACTATCCGAACATGTGCCTAACGGAGGGTTTAATATATTATGGGCACGTTTAAATAATATACATAATAACATTATCAAACGTCGAATTAATTTTTGTGCAATTTTCTTATTGACCTCATTGTTGATTGCAACATCAAGCCGTTCTTGCAATCTTAACGATAAAGATTTCCCTTCGCGCGTGGTGCTTCACTATTCCAACATCACTTTTTGATGTTGAGTATGAAGCTTCAACTGGAGATGGGGTTGAAGAAAGGTCTTGTATAAGATTGACAGTTATATTAACTATTTCGTTTTTAGCTAGTCGATTAAATTTGACGCCCGAGTTAAAAATGTTTTGGACTTGCTTACCTTTGCACAAATATTACAAAAGATAAGATAAGTTCGTCTTTCTATGATTCTCGGTACCAAAAAGAGGTTTTCATTCGGTCAGCTAATGGTCCTTCACGCAATTGTTGAAGCATGAATGCCAGGGTAGCCTCAGCTGACAGAAGACGCTTGTACAGCCGGTTTGACTAGTAAAATTATAGCAACCATTGATTTTATACTCTGGAACTACATTTCGGTAAAGCTGATAGTTGATTTGACTTTGATCAAGCTTTTAAGATGCGATTTCTTAATTTATAAAAGGCCTCCAGCATAAAAAGTAAGCTATTCCTTCAAATTTTATAATCTAAGATTACAGATAGCGGAATCGTCGAAACAGCTATATAATCTTTCTAATTTTGTTTATTAATGGAGCTAAATTATGATCGTCGTTTGTGTTATTTTTATTCAGTTTTGTTTTTTGTCAGATTGTTCCAACGCTCACAAAATAAAAATTGGTATATTGCGTTACTCTTGCTGAACTTTGAATTGTTTATAAATTTTCCAAAGTTTATAAAAAATTTGACTTTATACGATTTCTATAAGAATTCTTTTTGTCATTAACAACAGGACATTGGAATGTATTAATTCAATGAATATTGGGCGAATAATCAATAAAAATTTAAATACCGAAATACCGGTATTGATCTCTCAATATCGGTAATGATAAAAATGGTCAGTATACCGGTATTTCGGTTTCCGGTATACCGGTATTGGATACCCTAGTCTGGTTTTTAAAGCAAGAAAAATCGTTCCTGTTGCTTTTAAATATTTTCTTAAGAGAGTCCCAACAATTTCTTCTCGGTTGCTGAAGGTAAATGTCAGGGTAATTACCCGTAATCTGACACCATAGAAATAAAAATGGCTTTAGGTTTTGACAGACATTTAAATTTAGGAGAAAATTTGCCAAACTCGTTTGACATCTGAGCTTTTGACATCAAACGATAACGGGTTTAGTGTTTGCTGGGTTGATTTTACATTTTGCACTCCAAATTTACCTATTTTTCACTTCCAGTTCAACCTATTACAAATCAAGTTTTGATTAGAAAAGGTTGAATTTGATTTGCAAAAGATTATATATGATTGATATAGTTTCTCGTTACCGAATATTTTTTATTACCGGTAAACGGTAAATACAAATTTAATTTACCGGTAAACCCGGCAAAACCAATTCATTTTGAAAAACTATTTTAAATAAGAAAATTGAAAATTCTCGGAATGTCTCGGATTTCATCTTTTGATCACTTTTTAAATTTTGTCTCGAAACTTTCAGGTTATTCGAGATTTTCGAGATTATTCGAGTATGTTTGAAATTGTCGGGTAATTATTGAAGTTGTTCGAGATCAATCGAATTCTTCTGGGGTAATCGAGATTGTTCAGCGGTTTATTCTAGATTTCTCAAATTATTCGACATTTCTAGGATTATTCGAAATTTTTAAAGATTTTCAAATTTATTCGAATTTTGTATGGGAATGTTCTGCGCTTAGCTTTGTGATGTGGAAACTTTCAGGGTTACAAATTTTAATTTAAATCATGATATTTAGTTGATTTTTTGAAATTTCGATATTTCTCCACATTTCCTACGTTATTCAAAATTATTTAAGAATGTCCAGATTATTTACATTTTCATGGCGTTGATTAGCGCCAATAGGAATTCCTATGGTTTCAAATTCTTACGGATAATTCGATATTTGAGAACTTTGAGATTCTTTGAAAATTCGACATTTCGAAATTCTTGATATTTTTCAAGCATTTGAGTTGATTGGAAGAAATTTCGTTTTGTTTACTGAATTACGTGCTGTTTCGTACTCTCGAAATCAGACACTGTTATTTTATGCGAGGCTGGACAGTAGGAAAAAAAAAGTTTTTAACTAAAACTTTATTTGTTCATATAGGTACTAGTAGAAGAAGCATTTTTAGGGGCCCAATGCCACTGATTACGAAGATGATATTTTCTGAGATCCTCAAAATAATTTTGGATATATTAATAGCGCGAATTCGATATTATTCGACCCTTTCGAGATTTTTGCAGATTATGCCCAATTGTTCCGTTTTTTCAAGAGTTTTGAATAAGACTGAAAATTATTCGAATTTACCGTAGATAAGTAACAGTCCTGCACTATTTTCTCGTAGCCAATATTGTTGATCAATCTTCAAAATATGAGTGCATTGCATTCAAGGACCATCAGTCGCCTCTGATTAAATTTCTTCCAACGCTATACTAATCAGATATAACTCCTTCGCTATCTTGGTGAGGTTTCAGTGGAGGCCAGATTCAGATTCTTGGAATCTCTTGTTAATTATGGAGTGGAGTTGCGATGATGATGCCGTTTAATGTAAATATTCTCATTCCCGGTCATGTTCTAGCATCGTCCGATTATCTAGGAAAGTAGAAAGCACTGGCTATGTTTTAAAAATGAGTAAAACAGAATCTATAACAAAAATAAAAATTCTTAAAATTGTCTTAGAACAATTTATCCTAACTAAGATAATATTTTGGTTAAATTTCCTATCTAACTAAAAATGTTAGTAAGTCCACCAAATTTATTTAGAAAACCCCCCCATAAAAATCAGGAAGAAGAAAATTTAGTAAGTAGATTACAGAATAGCAAAATCGACCAATATTATGTCTGTTATTTATGTATGTAGATATTAAGAGATGGGTGAGGTATGAAAATAATAACGAACAATATACGAAACACTACAAAACAAAATTATGGAGACGATACACAATTTGTATATAAATGTGATGGACGTGCAATGTGATAAAACTTTGCGTTGCTATTTAAAAATAATTTTTAAAAATTTCTTACAGAATTTGCCCATTTATAACTGTAATTTTGGTTCTAATCTGGAAGTAGTTTTTCTGTTTCGTTGTATTCTCGAATTGTTCCCTTTTGGTTTCCTATAAGCAAAAATTTGTAATTTAATTAATTTTCTTTTTTTTTGTGTTTTATTTTGTTGCAGAAAGTTAGTTTTTGTAGAAGAGAAAAGATCGATTTAACATTAACAAAAGAAACCAAAATCATAATTAACATTAAATATTATATCAAATTGCTAATTGGACGGTTACAAAAATACATTTTTTAATGTTAAAATTGCTTTTTAAATATTTTGTGTAGTGTTTGTGTGTGTGTGTTGTGTATGCAGATCGTTTTAGTTTAAAGAAGCATGTCTTTGAGCTTGTCGTCCTTCTTATCAACCCCATTAGCCTCTTTACTTTTGCTGTTACAACTATCAACGTTCTTTGTATCGCCGTCACTACTATCGCTAATCAATTTAACCGCCGACTCATGAATTATTTTACCTTTTTGTTCAGACACAATTAGCGATTTCTTGTCGATTTTCTTTTGTAGTAAATCATACTTTTTACTATTGGGCCGTTTCGGTTTTTTATCTTTATCCAAATCATTATCCTCCACATCGATTTCACTCTCGTCCGTATCGTATTCAGCCTTTTTGATATGCATTTCACGCGGATTTGTTAATTTACTGCCACCAACTGTGGTGGCTACGTCTTTATTTTGTGACTGGTCTAACACTAGGCCGTTACAAGTTCCTAGTAGCGCAGACATACGACCTTGTTCGCACAGGCGGAATGTTTCAAGAAATTCATTTAAATCAACCAAACCATCCTTATTGATGTCCATCATTTTACACATCTCCATCAATTGTTCTTTGGTGTTGTGTTCGGGCAAATGTTTCTGAAGCAATTCACATGCTTCACCGAATTCTTCGAGTGAAATAAAACCGGAATTGTCTTTGTCTAATATTCGGAAGATCGCTTCTAAACTACTTTTATTTGAGTATAGTGACTCGGCGACGGATGTTGAATCGGCTTGAGCTGATTTCTGAAATAAATTCACCAAAAACGGTCAGCACCAAAAAACCAACCATATTTCTACTAAACTTACGATTCGATCCGTATCGAGTAGTTCTAATGTTTTATAGTACCGTACTTCATTGGCCGGATCATTTTCGTCACGAGGCGCCAACTTTTCTTTTAGCAATCGCCACGGTAGACCGAGTAGTGTGGCCGCTTCCATCGCTTCACACCACTTTGAATTTGTTATAAAACCCGTATTTTCTTCATCCCGCTTCTTAAATTCACTTTCTAATTCTAATCGTTTATCGCGTAACCTTGCTCCTAATTCTCGAATCGCTGAACTTTCAACCAGACCGACACGTTCACGAAACGTTAATTTTCGTGTCTTCGATGCAGCCGCCGTGTACTGAATAAAATGTGTATCCAACTTTGGGTCCAATTTCAAATAGGCCCCTTTATTCGAACCAATTTCATAATAGTTGGATGCCGAAAAAATCGTAATCACTTTGCCGTCATGCATTAGCTCATGTCCATCGGGTTTGCATTCGTGCGAGCGGACCAAAAATTGTAATTTATTGCGTTGTAAAAATTTATTTGATACATCGGGACCAAAATATGTACCCGCCCCACGTAATCCATTTGGTTTACAGCCATCGGTGTGTTGCGGATCGCTCCACAATATATCGAATACCTGAAAATGCAATTCATCATGAAAATTAGTATTGCGAATTGTTACTAGTTATAAATAGGTGGCACTAGTGTGTACAACCATAATTTGTGTCCAAACTATAAATTTAGTACAAACATGTGTGTCTTTACTATTATAGCAGTTTTTTTTTAGTTGCGCTACTTAAAAATAGATGTCTCGTAAAAATATTTTGATTTTATTAATGTGTAAATATGCGTTTACCTGTTTCCATTCTGCCTTATCAATTATATCAGCACCCGGAATCGTTGAATCGGAAATTGGTGGTCGCAATATCGAAATATATTTTCCTCTATCTAAGCTTCGAATTAAATCTAAATCCGTTGAATCGGAAATGCCGCCGTGCACAACGAGGACACGATTATTGACTATTGTACCTAATGGTAACCATCGATACACTTCTTCGATTAATTTAATCAGCCTTTCTGCGTTATGCTAATAAAGAAATAACAATTTGTTCATTAAATGTACCAACCTATACACGGCCTAGGGCATTCAGTTACCTTATATTTTTGATGAACTTCTCGAATGAAACCATACCGTGCATTCATCACGCTATCCTCGTGATTGCCTCGATTTAAAAACACACCACCCGGATACACCAGTAGACAAGCCAGTAGTAAAAGTAGCACCTCAAGTCCTTTTTTGCCACGATCAACGAAATCCCCATTGAAGACGTACGGATTTTCGGGTGACGGTAACCCATTCTATACAGCAACAAAACAAAAAACACAAAAAAATGTTATCAATTCATCATTTTCATGACACGTTTCCAGTCGTTCTACTTTTTTTAGTATGTATAGGTATGTATTATAGGTACAACAAAACATGGTTTGTAATTAAATTTAAATTATAATTAAATTAATCGAAACAACAACAACAACACCAATCATTTACCTTATGAAAAACAACCAATAAATCATCTAACTTTCCATGTAAATCACCGCATATCGTAACTTGTTTCGATATAGCGGTCGATGCTTGATTTAAATTTGGTAGACGACGTAAACGGGATGATGCCTCACGTAATATGCCCGCCACATATTTTGCATGTAAACGATTATATTTCTTCTTGCGAAACAAATCGATTAGGGTGTCTAAGTCTTTTTTGTTGAGGGGAAAATTTAAATGGGGTCCTTGGTATGTACGCTCCTTACCATCCAGAACGTCGGCCACATCATCTGATTCGTCCGAAAATTTAAAATCTAATCCATCTGTAATTTTACATAAAATTAAGAAAAATAGAAAGTTAATCAATAATTATTAAGTGTTTGTGTGTGTGTGTATGTGTATTTGGGGATTGGTGAGGAATATTGGTGTACATCTATAATATGCGTAAGGTTTCCAATTTTAAAGGGGATATCTAAAATGTTAATCTGTAAAAGATGGTTAGTCGATAGTTTTGCGGTTAAATAATTATCTTGGTAACTATATGGGCTATTCCTCACTCACCGGTAAAGTCGCGCCACAAATAACCCAATCCTTTAAGTATAGAAAATCATATTAAAATATTTAACAAGTAAGTACTTTGGAAAATGAGGATCATTGTTGCGGGTTTGAATTAGCGGAATCGATTTGACGTTTTGTGACTCACAATCGTTTCTATGTCTGGCAAACAGAGTTACGAACCAATGATGGAGCAAAACAAAAACTTAGAAAAACAAATCAATCTGTGGATTAACAACGCAACATCCAAGAAACAGGCCGCAGAATTATTCACTATACCAGCAGTTAAGATATAAAGGCAGCGAAATTTTTAACGATATAGGTAAAAGGTTTCCTTACACGAAACATAATAAAAACAGGGTTAAATTACACCATTTGGTGATTCCCGAAGCTAATTTACAAGCAATATGGAATCACTGAATTTCTAATAACGTAAAATGCCAAATTTTCAAACAAATGGGTGCATTTAGATCATCCTAACGAATTTCCAACCTATAAAATTTACTTTTTATTTTCCAAGCGTTAGACGCTGACAGATACTCAAATAACGTCTGCTTTAATATTAACAGCGCCAACATTGATGACAACTTCGTCTCCATTGACAACAGCGACATTGGTAAGTTCTCTACAGCCAAAAGAACCCAAAGAAACGATCCGATGACCTATACTTACCATTAGTGCATTGTAAAACCTAGACGATGGTTTTTTATTAGCACACCCATTTGTGACATTTTATCTTGTCACCACCGGAAATCGAACCTGGGATCCTCGGATAATATAGCAAGCGTTCTACTCACTCTACCACCGAGAACGACTTATTATCGAAGTTGAAAGATTGTTGCACGTTTCTGGCATAATGAAAAAAGCTGCCAAACTGTTAATTATGCCTCAATTTGAATTAAGGTATAACTTAGAGTTACACCCAGAGTTGGGATAATCTAGGTCAGTTGCCCGACCCTAACTTCCATATGTCAGCATCTATAGACTTACTTCTTAGTGCAGATTACTTTGCCGAAATAGTGTAACCGAATATGTAACAGAGGAAATTTAAAAAATTCTTAAAAATGTTTGGGAAATAAAGGAACTACACCCATCAAGAAACCATACTGCGGATGAAAAGAATGTGAACAACATTTTCAGAATTCCCACAAAAGCGAATCAGATGGTGGTTATTTATTTAAAATTCGATTCCAACAACAGGTAAACCTAGGAGATTCCAAAAAATGGCAACAGCAAGATTTCTCCAACTAGAAAATCAACTCATAAAGAACGACGAACTAGCCATACAATATAAAAAATTCATGCAAGAGTATGAATGTCTCTCATATGTACTACATGCCCCATCATGCTGTCCTCAAGCCATCAAGTACTACAACAAAGTTCAGGGTTGTCTTTGGCACGTCTGCCAAAACAACCATAAAGACCATAGTCATTAAATGATACAGTACATGACCCTGATAAAGTTAGCCGAAAGTTACCAGCCGAAAGTAAAAAGTCGATAATGCAGATTATGTTAATGACATTCCAGCCGAAAATAAACCAGCCTCTAGAGTGTTATGTCTGGAGATGGATTGCATTGATGTGACTTATTAATAGCTATCGCAGGAAAAAAATTCAGTTCAAGTTTCCTGTGGGAAATGTCGGAAAATTCGATTTTCCAAAAATTATTAGAAAATTTGTATAACATCAGCCTCTGGACTGTTACAAATTTTCGAATAATTTTTGGAAAACCGAATTTTCCGAGATCTCCCACGGGAAACTTGAACAGAATTTTTTCATTCGATAGCTATTGACAAATCACTTAAAAACGATTCAACTTCAGATATACACTCTAGAGGCTGATTTTATTCCTATTTTGTGGATTCTTCTGATTTCCGATATTTTCTACGAATAGGTTAAGCAAAGTTTTACACGTAAAACTATTTACAAAAATTTTTATTTAAATCTATGTATCCTATTTACTTTCGGCTGACTAAATTTTTTATTTTCCACTGGAATGTTAATATCATAATCTGCATTATCGACGTTTTACTTTTGGCTGGGATTAGACAATCTGCATTACCATTTTTTACTTTCGGCTGGACTAATACAATCTGCATTACCGATTTTTCATTTTCGGTTCGCAACTTTCGGCTAACTTTAACAGTATCAGTACATGTTGGTCTAAAAATACCACAAGACCTATGGCATATCGTAATGAGAAGACGAAAGCACAAGTGCACCATCACAGCTTTAGAGAGAATGTCTCGGCAAATTTGGATAAACAAATTTTGTGGCGAAACTCGTCTTCGAAAAAAATTCAAGAATATCAACTAAAAACAATAACCTACATATATAGAACAGCAACTACCAATTACCTTGCAGTAAAAACTTTACTTACATCAGCTCGCAGAAGACGAAAAAGAAATTTTTCCTGCAGCATGCAAAAAGACTTCTAGGTCGATGATCTTATAACAGGCTGCGACACTGATGATAAAGATTAGGTTTACGGCTTCACCGATGTTTCACCTTGCTCATATTAACGAATAAAGATAGTGAAGTTAATATCAGACTTATAGCAACTAAAATAGCAACCAAACACGAGTGGCGCCGATGATAATTAAAGTAACATTACCATGGCTGGAACTAAATGGCACTCCTCTGTTGGCTAAATTATATAAAGAAGTAAAACAAGCATTGGAAATAAAGCAAGCACCAACTATCGCATGGATCGATTCAAATATAGTGCTGTCACGGATACAAAGATATATTCAGAAATATAAACTTACTTTGCCAACAGAGTATCGGAGATTAGGAATCTTTTCGAACCGTATCAATGGCACCACATCAAATCAGGAGACAATCCGGCTGACTGCGCGAGCTCCAGAATAACGGTTAATGAATTGATCAATCATGAGCTCTGGTGGTCAGAACTTCATTGACACAAAAACAAGCACGACAACTCGTTAGATATACAAAATTGCTTTGAACCAGAAGAACGACGAACAACAGAACTAAAATTTTGAGCTTAACCTCCTTGGCTTTACTTCAAATAGGATTTTATTTTTTTCTTTATGTTATAAAATATAGTATGTGGGGGACATCGTAATACAATTTAAATAGTATTTAATCTAGTAGTTTGCCATCTTATTCTATCTTAACCTAAATACTTAAACTAATCAAAAGTTAAACATTCAATTTTAATTAAATTTATTAATTAACTCGTTATTTACATTATATGTCAGATGGCAATAATACTTTTGTCTAACTTCAGAAATTAAATCTTCTGTAAACCTCTTAACGGTTTCACGATGAACTCTTATCGTTCTATATCGAATAGGATCAATTTCAGAAATTTGTTTTGAAGAATCTGAATTTTATTTCTATTTGTGTTTTTTGCGTTGGACCATATGGGTGAACCATATAGAATAATGCTCAAAACCATCACTTTAGTAGTATTTTATTTCTGAAGGTAAGTTGACTATTCTTATTTAGAAGTGGATATAGGACTTTTAACAATTTTTCACATTTTTCTTTAATATTGTTCAGATGATTCCCAAAGGCCAACTTTGGATCAAGAATTAGGCCTAGATAGCGTACTTCCGATTTCCATTGAAGTTGAGCACCATTCAGAACTAAAGGTAGCTGCGGAATTTTTTCTGGTGCACGACATCTTGTAAAGTAAATGCTTTCACATTTACTAGTATTTAAGAGTTAAGTGCATTTAGATAGCCGTTAAGTTTGGATATTATGTTATTGGCGAGAACATTGGAGTAGTATTTCGCAGTATCATCAGCAAATAAAGCTAATTGGCAGTCTTCAAATCTAGGAATATCATTAATAAATATGTTAAATAACAGAGGAGCTAATACGGAACCTTACGGGAGACCAGCAGGAATATTCATTAGACTGGATTTTTCATTATATATTTGTACATAAACCTTCCTGTTCTTTAAGTAGGAATCTATACCTTTAATTAGGTATTTCGGAAAATTGCACGTTGTCATTTTGGTGGATAAGACCGTTGATCCATACTGTATTAAAAGCTCGATAGAGGTCTAACAATGCCAGCCCTGTGGATTTTTTATTGATACAATTTTCCCTTACGTATTTTACTATTCTTTGCACTTGATGTACCGCAGAATGCCAGAATCTGAAACCAAATTGCTGATTTATAAGGAATTCGTTATCTTCCATGAATGATTGTAATCGAATTTTGATAAGTTTCTCAAAAACCTTGCTTATAGAGCTTAGAAGGCTTATAGGCCTATAGTATTCAGCATTATTGGATTCAATATTGGGTTTGATAATTGGAGTAACTTTTGCTATTTTCCAGGAATTTGGGAAATAACACAATTTTAAAGAACTATTAAAAATTAGCAGGAGAGTTTTAACACCACAGTCTGGCAACTGTTTTAACAAAATGTTAAGAATATCATCCATCCCACACAGCTCTTCTAAACGAATTTCTTCAAATTCTTGTGGATGATAGCAGCTAATATTGACATCACATTCATGAATGGACCCATAATTATGAGTGGATTGATAAACAGAATGAAAGGTATTTGCGACCGCTGTATACTTTTGTGAGTTTAACAATAGTTTTACTGTGGTTTCACCTTCCTGAATTTGCAGTGGCGGTATTGGTCTTCTTTTCGTTTTAATAAACTTAGCAGTATTCCAATATTTTTGGGATCCCTTTTCAAGGTCCATAAGCTGGGCTTGCCAGGATTTGTTCAGTAAGTCTAAGATATTATGTTTTATTGCTCTGGTTAGCATGTTAACAAAGGTTTTAACAGTTCTACTTCTGGTCCTAAGCCATGTGCGCTTTAAACAATTTCTGAGCTTGATTTGAGGCAGTATATCTTCTGTTAAATTTATTTTATTTATGTTAGTCAATGGGGTGACAGGAATTGAGTTGTCTCTAGCATTTTTAATGGACTCTAAAAATAAATCGATCATCGAGTCAATTTCAGGAGAAGTGTTCAAGAGATTTGTTTAAGGTAGACTTTCAATTTCCATTATATGTTCTGGTTGGTTTGTTAAGAAAAAATCGATAATACTAGGAGTAGAATTGGGTCTAATAAAGATCGTATCCAATGGTGCCACGATAGAGCAATTTTGAGAGCTACTTATGTGATTATGAAGATTCCGACCACCTTCATTAGACCTGACACAGTTCCACATGGGATGTCGACAATTAAAATCGCCTCCTAAAATGTAGTTTGTTCGATTTTGAGTCAATTTTTCTATTTCGCTTTTAAAAGTGGGTCCATTTGTTTTTGGACAATAACATGCGGTAATTCGAACGGATGTTCCATTTACATGTTTAACTGATATCGCGAGATTTTCAATAGTTGAAAGATTTTGATCCGGTAAAAGTGAATGTTCTATATTCGATTTTATTAAGATCCCAACACCTCAAAATGATCTGTTAATTCTATCGTTTCTATAGAAAGTGTAATCTGGAAAAGAACAGTTTAAGTGTGGTTTAAGATGCGTTTCCGTCAATAACATAATATCTACTCAAGTTTTTTAGGTCGAACGCTTTGTGGCAATTAGGTGCCAATTATTAATGATTTATCAAAATGCATATTTTAAAGCTATTTCGGTTATTCTAACAAATTGTTCTTCTCTAGAGTTGCAATTTTTAATTCCATTCACTATTTCTTTAAAAATTGTTAAGAGTTCGTTCGCACTAAACAAAATATTCGGGTAAGCTGAGCCTTCAGAATTCGGTATTACCTCTTTTGTTAAACCAGGGAAGTTATCTTTATTTAAGTAAAAACTATTTGAAGGTGATGTTGTTTGATGAGATTGTTGCATTTCGATTGTTGATTTAGATACTCCTCACGTTTAGGGCACATCATCGAGTTTGCCGGATGATAATCCTGGCAGTTGGTACAAATATGTTTATTCGTATTATTTTTAATGGACAATCATCTGCCTTATGAATGTTGGCGCAGTAATTGCATTTTCTAGTCATGTGACAGTTTGCTTCACCATGACCATAACGGAAACATCGTCTGCATTGGGTGACCCTACCCGCCATCTGTTTTGCAACATCCCATCGCACTACATTATGAGCAACGTATTTGTGGTTCCTCAATTGGTTAAGGTTGTATTCCTCTTTTTTAAATCATACAAAGTATACCGTGGCACCTTGTTTTGAAATTGTTTTATGTATTTTAATGGGTTCGAGATTTATATCCGATAAACATTTCAAAAATTCGTTGTCTTCCATAGTGTGAAGGCCAAATAATATGAATGTACTCAATTTAAGGTTGTCCATCGTAAATGAATAAAATTCTGTTTTGTTTTCGGCAAGCCATTGTTTAATATTATTGAAGTCAAAGTGTTTTTCAACTGTAATTTTGCTACCGGTCTTTAAATTTTTGATGAGATATTGTTTAATCCCGTTACTTTCCATATACATATTTATGGATTAAAGCTGAATTCGCAGGCGTCATTATAGGTGGTAACTTAGTTGGTTTGGGCTTAGAAAACTTTGTTTTTATTTGAGATTCACTCATTGTGTTAAATAACTCAAAACGTTGACTAAAAGGAGCGTTATACCATATACACTTCCATTATTATTTTTTAATTTTTTATGATAAGCTACTACAAATTACATTTAATATACATATGTCTAACGGGAAGTTGAATAAACTATATAAGTGAAAATTAGTGAAGTGCTGATCGGTCCCCCATTATGGGGCTGAATAGGGATGGGTCTGTGGATAGACAATCTGAACCTATTGGTGCAACCCATCCCCCTATTCAGCCCCATAATGGGGGACCGATCACGCACTTCACAAATTTTCACTTGTACCATATAGTTTAATCAACTTCCCGTTAGACAAATATTAAATGTAATTTTTATTAGACTTCACTGTTCGAGAGGCAAACATTAACTTAACACGGAAATAACTCAGCTAATGAAAAATAATTCAATAGATAAAAAAAGCAAGTTATTGTGATTTCTGGATCCAGAGGGAATTCTATGAGTAGGGAAATATCCAGCCGTACTTCCCGCCGACCACCAATCTAATAGAAGCTTAATCAACCATACACATTTGAAAATGATGCATGGAAGAAACGAATTCCCCTCAGTGGCGTAACTAGGTACCCGCAGCACGGTGGAATATAGTTCAAAGTCAAGGTTAGATAGATGGTGTTCAAATTAAGCTTAAAGTAGACCACATTTTCAAATTAACAAAACGTGTCATTTCTAGGAAATTAAGAAAAGGCGGTGGTCTAATTTTTAGAGAAATCGTTCCTGTTGCTATTAAATATTTTCTTAAGATAGACTTAACAATTTCTTCTCGGTTGTTGAAAGTGAAAAAGTTTCGAGAAATTACTCGTAATCTGACTCCGGCATAGAAATACAAATGCATTTAGATTCCAACATATATTTAGAGTTAGAAGAAAATTTACTAAACTCGTTTCAAATCAAAGCTTTCAACATTGCGGGGTTCATTTATTTGTAATATATATTTTGCACTCCAAGTGTACCCCTTTCACAAATTAAATTAAACATTTAGCCAAACAAATTCAACCTTTTACAGATCAAGTTTTGATTAGGAAATGTTGTATTTGACTTTCTTCTTAGAAAAATATCCACCGCAACTGAAAAACATTTTTTGTTTCCTTTATTAAGTGTGCCCTTGTCTTTAGAAAGCGAATCAACGTATATTTGAGCCAAACCAGTCAGTCTCTATAATTAATTAGCGGTCGTTCGACTTATAGTTTCTCATTTACCGGATGTTTTGATTACCGATAAACAGTAAATAAAAATACACCCGGTAAAATCGGTTCATTTTTGTTGTTTTTTTTTGGGGGGGGGGGGGGGGTGGTTCTCCCGATTTTGGAAATTTCCGTCACTTTCCGATTTAGTATCCTTTTATCTTTTACTTTTGATCCTTTTTAAAATTTGTCGAGATTTTTGAAGTTTAGCATGAAAATGAGATGCGTGATGTTCGAGCCTTAATTGGTGATTCGGCGTTTTGAAACGAAGGTTATTCGAGATTTTCGAGATTATTCGAGTATGTTTGAGATTATCGAGTGTATTTAATAATTCGATGTTACTCAAGATCGAAGAAAATGATTGTTCGATATTTAACGGATTATCCGATACTTCGTGGGTTTTCTAAATTTGTACAGGCTTTCTAAAATTATTCATTAATATCCAGATTTTTCGGTATTATTGAAATTGTACGAGATCAATCGAGATTCACATAATATAGAGATTATTCGAACTTTCCTGCGGTATTCGAGATAGTTCCGCGGTATATTCTACATTTCTTAAGTTTTTCGACATTTCTAGGATTATTCGAGATTATGTTAAAGATTTTCAAATTTATCCGAATTATGAATGGCAATGTTCTGCGCTTAGCTTCGAGAACTTAATAAGAAATATTTAGTAAATTTTTGGAGATTATGCCAAAATTTCTGATTAGCCTGTATAGGATTCCCTTTGGTTTTACATACTTAGGGATAATTCGAAATTTGTGAAGCTTCATCGGTATCTTTAGAAAACGTCATAACACTGAGTTGCAAGATGTTTCGTTTTGTTTGAAGCTATTGAAATGAATCACGTTCTGTTTCGTCTACTCTCATAATCAGGTACCGGGTTCGAATCCCTATAGGGGCAGGATGCCAAAGGGATTTTTCATCATCTGATTACGATCGGTGATGAAGATGAACACATCTATGACCCCCTGTTGAGAGTGCGGAATCCATGGGCCGACCCACCTTTCATATCAGCACTATAGGTTGGTATGAAGCAATGCAATGTGCAGGTGGTTTAATAACGAAAACAGGTCTATAGCCGTACGTTCTCGATTTGCCTACTGCGTAAGATAAGGTAGGACGTAAAAAGCGAACTGCGAAAGAGTTGGGTTTGCCTTGAGCCCCAGAAAACATTGCAGAGATAGAAACAAACAAATAAACCAAAAATAATCAGATAGTTTATTAATACGAGGCTTGATAATAGGAAAAAATAAGTTTTTAACTTAAAGCTTTACGTGTTCATAGGTACAACAAGTATTTTTAGGAGCCTAAGAAAAATTTTCCGAGGAAGCCCGGAATTTGTAGTTAAGCCACTGACCCACCCTCTCTCATTAGTAATTTCAAAATGCGTTGTACTATGGGTCAAGTTAAAAATCAAGCTAGGGAGTAACCAATTGGTGAGTAACCTAGACCATTTTTTAATCGGCTCATCACTAACTGCTATGGCAGAAGAAAATTTAGCAAATTCAAACATACGAAGTAACGAATATTTGCGAAGACCACAACAACGACCAAAATGGCTACAATTAAGGCAACAACTACAAGTAGGCAATCTTGTGCTTTTAATTGATGCTTTTTATGGGGTGAGTACAGAGATGAGTAACCCAATCACAAAATCAAATTTCTTGATTCACCCGTTGTCAATATTCTGTATATTAGGAATGGTGTTATCTGGAACAACATCCAAACACAACTTAGCCAAGCTCTCATCTCATTCAGGCATCTACTTTGACAAAATTGGTCAAAGCAGTTTGATCAATGACGAATGGAAATTAATAACATATTTTAATTTAACAACATATTGAGCAGAGCTCAATCACCTGGTAGAATCCACTCGGTAACTAAATGAATTATGCGAAAATAGAACGTACACCAATACTACATATAAAGGGTGAGTTTTTCAAAAAATCCCAGGCTTTTATCTCGAGAACGGTGCTGGATAGGAGAAAATTACTTAAAATGAAAGTTGTTAAGTGTCGAGGGGGACATCGGATGATGACCTTCAAGGTTATGTGAAGGTCAAATTGAATTGTTTAAATAGAAATAACTATTTTTGACCCCGAATTCGGAAAGATCGCAAAATTACATGTTCAGATAGGAACTTTAGGCTCTTCTTTTGAATGATTTTCAGATGTTAATTCAAGGACAAATTTCTAAATAATAAAAAATAACCAGCAAATAATGAATTTTAATGGGGAATACACCAAGACATTGGTACTTTACTAGGTCCTAGTTCCAACAACTTTAAATTAAATTATGCCGCATTAAAATTGATTAGTGTCCAACATCTGAAAGTCATTCAAAAGAAGAGCCTAAAGTTCCTATCTGAATATATAATTTTGCGATCTTTCTATTTCTATTTAAAAAAATTCAATTTGACCTCCAAATGACCTTGAAGGTCACCATTCGATGTCCACCTCGACACTTAACAACTTTCATTATAATTAATTTTCTCCTATCTAGCACCGTTCTCGAGATAAAAGCCGGCCATTTTTTTAAAAAACGCACCCTGTATACAGACGATACAATGTGGATTAATTTCATCCCAAAATTCGGAAGTTCTACATCGAATTAAAAGAGCAAAACGAAATACTGAACAAGTTATGAAAAATGAAAGAGCCCGTCAATAAAAATCACCGTTTGACATCGTTGCTATATAGCCAATGAATTATTTGGGACCACAAAACTCCCATATATCAAAATTCGTGCAAAACTTGTTGGCACAAAAAACTAAAATACCTTATTTGTATTAGGGTTGGTTTATCCCGGTGAGGGGTTGTTTTGAAGAAAATAATTAATTTCAGCGGCAGCCACCATCCTCCAAGATATACAACGAATTAAAATAACTTGGATTGTATTATTTGGGGGAATTCACTGTTTGTCTAATCGAGGGTAATCGCCCGTCGATAACTCAAACAAAATCCAGTTATTTTAGCTCATTGTATGCCTTGGAGGATGGGGCTACCGCCCCCGAACCACCTTTTCCACAATTTTGTGTTTTTTTAAATAATTATTCACCTAAAAAAATAAACAAAACTCCTCAAAGCCGCTTAGAATTGGTCCTCGCCGCGCAAGGATGACAATAAATTATGTAGCTTCCTTTTGTTGTAAAATTGTAGTTGGTCGTATTTAACAAAAATATAATGGGGTCTTCTGGCAATTAAGTTTGTGTTTTTCGCGATCATTTCATGGGATTTTTTGTTGAGAATTGGAGGGTATCCCAAGGATTCGAGGTGATCCCTAACAAATTTCATACCAGGATTTTTATCTTGTCATAAAATTCAAATTGCCTTGCTAAAAATATTCGCTGATTTCCCCCAAAACAAAGTTGAAAGAATGGTACAAGAGTTTACTGTACAAGTTGAGAGAACTTTTTTCTTTGTCGCAGAATTTCGCTCCTCGTATATTAAATGCTATAGTATTCCTCAAAGATTCACCCTATCCCCTACACTTTCTCTTATTTTCATTAATAATCGCTCATCCGATATTCTCAATCCAATTTGGTTTTTTGCTGATGCCATGTTTTTTGCCTTCTTGTCTTCTACTTTGCCTACTTCAATTTCAACGTGAAACAACTCTCTCGCAGATAAAAGGCTGAAACGACCACCATCTTTTGGAATATTCTTGGGCCTAATTAATAAATAAAGGGTGGGTGCTAGTGTCTTGGTTATTTAAGACGATACAAATATTACTTTAATTCATCGGAACGTTTACAAATTTTTGAATCGTATGTGTGTATCGCGTATAAAATTCTTGAAGACTGAACTCCCATTCCCGAATCATTCTTTCCGAAGTGTCATTATTCCTTTGTAATGCTGTGTATTGGTTAAAGCCTTAGGGTAAAAATTATGTCAGGTTAATATTACAGGTATAATTAGGATGAATAAAACATCAATTTTCTAAGAATCCTGCATACCAAAGTAAAGTGCTAAGTATTTTTGTAGTTTGGTGCTAACTGGAAAATGATTCTACCCTTATCTTTCAGGTTCATTTAATATTACAATTAGCGAGCAGGGTCCATGATCATATTTAAGCGATTTAACAATTACTTATGTCTCAGAATTACGATTAACCAGGTTAAACTTTTACTCAACTAGATATGAAAACTGAGCTGACGGAATAGTTACCCAGTCTGTCCCACAATTTGCTTTGGTTGAATTCCCCTATTAGACAACACTGTTCAACGGTTTAAAATAAATATTTATTTTAAATTAAATCAGATTTGATATTTTGACCAAATACACATTATAATTTTATATAAAAGTTGAAAGTCCCTCGTTAGCTTCAAAATATTTATTTATCTTACACATGTAGATCGTAGGATTGCAAGTTTGCTGGGCGTTCGACTAATCGTGGAGGTATTTTGTTAAAAGTTAGTAAAATTCTTTGCTAAAATCAGGTAAGATGTATCTTTTTTAATAATTTTTTATATTAGGATTGTGTATCTATAAATTTTAGGGGTTGAAAGCCAAATTTTCCAGAAAATTTTCACTTTTTCACTTTATTCCTTCGTCAACCTTGCAGACACAAATCAAACAGTTTAGTTCGCTCTTATCACTTCTTCCGATAGTACCACAAATGATTAAAACGTCAAGTTTTTTCAACGTAATTTTAATTCGTCTTTCGGCTGCCGCCCAGAAACCCTCGCTTTCCCAGAATTTATACAAATCTTCGTGTTTTTAATTTTTATTTATAATTTTTAACTAGGTAAATAAAAAATTTAAAAATTTTCCCGGAAAATGAGGTAATTTTCCAGGAAAAATTATCTAGCACTTCCTAAAAACTATAAATACGCAATCCTACATTCAAAAATTTTCAAAAAATATACTTTTAGCTGATTTCCTCGACCTACGCAGTAACTTCTTCTACCTCAGATGGCGCTACATCGCCTTAACGATGTTCCTTCAAATAGTTCGATCAGCCGCAAAAGAACGCCAGACACGGTGACCCTTTCAAGGGAGACCAAGGGTGTTTAGGTCTGACAAAAGGTCCTACTTTTGTTGGTGCCAACTCCAAGGCCTGTTTAGTGGTTCGATTTTGTGAACGATGTACGAAGGAATCACGAGATCGTTTCTGATCAAGCAATTTTATGCGTGTTTTGTGCTGTTAGCGAATCGTAAATGTACCGGTGTGAAGTATTTCACACAAAGTGCAGCAAAATAAATTAGCGAAAAGTGTACGTGTACTGAAAAAGTGTAGGCCTAGATAATAAAGTGTAAATAACCAGTAGAACAAAGTGTGGAGGGCGATATTTTCATAAAGAGGACAGATCAAGCTTTTCTAAAAAAAAAATTCTCATTTAAATAAAAAGATTTGAGAGTGTTTGAAAAATTTTGGAAATTGTGAAAAAGGATAAGCCAGTTGGAATTGCTGCTACACTGTGGTTATTTATACTTTACACCGGTTGTGGGTGTCCAGTATTATTTTGCGCGATATATGTGGAGACTTCAATATTTTGTTATCGGCGTAAAATGCTTGGTAGAAACAGATTTTTGCTGTGCTTCTATCTATTTGAACTCATTCAACTTTCCTTATTGTGCATCACCTGAAATGAAATCTCCAGCCGTTTGCCTTTTCACGGTGAGCAAGTATTTAGTCTTCGCTTCATTGATCTGAAGGTCAATTTGTTTGGCTGTTAATTCTAATGGAATGAAAACCCCTTTCAGGGAGATGATGTTGCGAACCAGAATGCAACTATTATCAGCATATGCTAATAGCTGTGTTGATTTATAATAAAGGCAGCCGCGTTCCGCCGTTTTAAGCTCACGAATGATAACTCCATTGATAGGTTAAAGAGATCTTCTGCCGCCCTCCAAATGTTATTTCGAATGCATCCGAAAATTTGAATTCCATTAACACCTTACATATTCAGCCATCCTTTAAAACAGAGATCAAATTTAAATACTATACAGAATGTATTAACAATCCTTACATTCAAAAATGAACGAATATTCGTATAACGAAATTGAAAAAACACAAAATACAAAAAATTGTGTATTATGAATATACATATCGCAACGTGACGAATTTGGAATTTCATTATACTGAATGTTCTTATTTGAGATTCTTGTATTTCATTTTGCATTATACATGTATTATGAACAAAGACCAAAATTTAAATACTTTACAGAATGAATTAACAATTTACATATTCAAAAATTTTTGTATTATGATTTTACTTATTCGCCACGTGATGAATTTGGGATTTTTCGATTCATGAATTTCAAAATCATAAATACAGTATTTCAAAGAACGAATATTCAGTATAATAAACGTATGAAGAATGCAATGAAGCTAAAATAAAAGTACGAACTCCATCGTTATCTTAGTTATTTATATTTTATACTTTTATAATATTTAGGTGCGTAAGTACACCTTTTGGGGTAAGGTTGGTTAAATAGCCAAAAATATAATTAAATGACTCAGTTCTATTATCTTCGCTCCCAAAACCATCTAATGTACAATATTAATTTGTTTTTACTGCCAAAACTTTAAATATGGCCGAGTATGATGAAACTGGTCTATTTCTCAACCGACTATGATGAATTTTGACACGTGCGTTGGAAATGGTATTCTTTAATGATTTTTACATGAAGTGATGATGGCCAATTAGGACGGAACTTATCTATTTCTCAACGGATTTCAGTGGAATTTGGCATATGCGATAGAAATGGGATTCTAAAATGATTTTAGATGAAGTTTTGGAATATGACCAAATATGATGGAACTTCCCTATTCCTGAACCGATTTTGATGAAATGCGACATGTGCTTTGAAAACGGGATTCTAAAATGATTTTAGATGAAGTTCTGAAATATGGTCAGGTATGAATGTACATTTTTATCAAACGATTATGATGAAATTCGATTTTTACGCTGGAAGTGGGATTCTATGATTATCTTTAGATGAAATTCTGGAATATGGCCAATTATGATGGAACTTATCTATTTTTCAACGGATTTCAGTGGAATTTGGCAATGGGATTCTAAAATGATTTTTAGATGAAGTTCTGGAATATGGCAAAATATGATGGAACTTGCCTATTCCGTAACCGAATATGATCAAACGCGACCTCTGCTTTGAAAATGGGATTCTAAAATGATTTTTAGTTCTAGAATATGGACAAATATGATTTAACTTGCCTATTCTTAAACCGATTATCGTGAAATTCGACATGTTGGTTGGAAATGGGGTTAAAAAATCATTTTTAGATGAAGTTCTGGAATATGGCCAAATAGGATTTAACATGGATATTTCTTATCCGGTTTTAGTGAAATTTGACGTCCGCCATGGAAATGGAATTCTAAAATGATTTTTGTATGAAGCTCTGGAATATTGTGGAAACGGTATTCTTTAATGATTTTAAGATGAAATTTTGAAATAAGGTCAATTAAGATATTACTTAGCTACATTTAACCTATATTGATGAATTTGAACGTTTCCGAACACAAGGAAATATCCCCCAAAAATTTATGGATGAGGGAGATATGGTTGAGGTTCTGAGAAATAGGTCAAAATGACTTTTATAATGTTGTCCATTGAGGTTTCGGTGAATGATGCAGCCGTTAAGGTTTCTTTGAGGCAACCTAAGCGTACTATTTCAATTGCTAAACGATCGATATTATCAGATTTATAACATTGAAGTAAAGTTAGGAACTTTTTCGCCAATCTTTCGTGTAAACTTACGGTTATGTTTTCTGAGTATTGGCTGTCCGAGTGTATATTTTGCAATGTTTAAAAACATATTGTGTTGGGGCACACGCGCAGCAGAATTGGAACTACTAACGATAGTGTAGAGCCTCGGATTAAAAATATCTCTTTAGAATCTCATTTCAATCGCAAATCTTGAATTTCATCAATATTCAAGTTCCACCCTAACTAGCCATATTCCAGAACTTTACATAAAAATCTTTTTAGAATCCCATTTCCATTGCAAATGTGAAATTCTGCTAAATTCCGTTAAGATCTATAAGAAATAGATAAGTTCCATCATAATTGGCCATATTCCAGAATTTCATCTAAAGATAATCATAGAATCCCACTTCCAGCGTAAAAATCGAATTTCATCATAACCGCTTCATAAAAATGTAAGTTTATACCTGACCATATTTCAGAATTTCATCTAGAAATAATTTAAGAATACCATTTTCAATGCACATGTCAAATTTCATCGTAATCGGTTAAGGAATAGGCAAGTTCTATCATAGTTCGCCATATTCCAGAACTTCATCTAAAATCATTTTAGAATCCCATTTTCAAAGCACATGTCGCATTTCATCATAATCGGTTACGGAATGGGGAAGTTGCATCATATTTGGTCATATTCCAAAACTTCATCTAAATTTATTTTAGAATCCCATTTCCAACGCACATGTCGCATTTCATCATAATCGGTTATGGAATAGGCAAGTTCCATCCTATTTTGCCATATTCCAAAACTTCATCTAAAAATCATTTTAGAATCCCATTTCTATCGCATATGCCAAATTCCACTGAAATCCGTTGAGAAATAGATAAGTTCCGTCCTAATTGGCCATCATCACTTCATGTAAAAATCATTAAAGAATACCATTTCCAACGCACGTGTCAAAATTCATCATAGTCGGTTGAGAAATAGACCAGTTTCATCATACTCGGCCATATTTAAAGTTTTGGCAGTAAAAACAAATTAATATTGTACATTAGATGGTTTTGGGAGCGAAGATAAATGAACTGAGTCATTTAATTATATTTTTGGCCATTTAACCAACCTAACCCCAAAAGGTGTACTTACGCACCTAAATATTATAAAAGTATAAAATATAAATAACTAAGATAACGATGGAGTTCGTACTTTTATTTTAGCTTCATTGCATTCTTCATACGTTTATTATACTGACTGAATATTCGTTCTTTGAAATACTGTATTTATGATTTTGAAATTCATGAATCGAAAAATCCCAAATTCATCACGTGGCGAATAAGTAAAATCATAATACAAAAATTTTTGAATATGTAAATTGTTAATTCATTCTGTAAAGTATTTAAATTTTGGTCTTTGTTCATAATACATGTATAATGCAAAATGAAATACAAGAATAGAAAAAACGAAATACTGTATTTAAAAAAAAATAAAAACACGAAGCTCAAATAAGAACATTCAGTATAATGAAATTCAAAAATTATTCCTGAGTATTTGTGATGTTTTTATAAAAAGTAGAATACAATACGCAAAGTTTTAAAGAGAAAAAAAACGAAAATACATTCACGAAGTTGCAACGGAATGTATATTTTTTATCTCTGCTTTAAAAGCTTACACATTGAAACCATATTTGGTGGAATGCCCAGGTGGGACAACACGTTCCTTAACGTATTGTTCTTAATGTTGTCGAACCCTCGTTGGGAGTTTATGAATAGACTGTGCATAGGGAGTTCCTTGCAGCCTGTGTTCAACAAAGCTATGCCGCGGTAGTTGTTCCAGTTTAATCGATCTCTCTTTTTATGAAGCGGATAGATAAGAGCAGTCTTCCTCTTTACTGGGATGTCTTCTCTAGACCAATTATTGATATCAGCTCAAACATGCCATATTTCGACGTTTCGTTGCAGATATTATCCTCACCGGGCGTTATAATTTTTCATCTGCGATATCACGTTCCGCACTTCATCAGATGATGGAGGAGGTGGTGGTGTCATTTCGTCATTGATGTCGCGTTGAAGCAAGAGAGGTTGTTGTTCGAAAGGTGGTGCTTGTCTATTTAGAAGTCTGGCGAAATAATTCCGACACACTTTGAGGACGATTTTAGTGTCCATAAATTCACTGGATTCGTTGCAAATAGCGCTGCTACGTGGATAAAAGTTCATATACCTATTTCTCAGTGTGATGTTAAAGTGACGAGCATGAAACTGAGGGTTCAAATCCGATTGCTAATAGGCCATAAATTGATGACATCGGTTTCTAATCAAGAAACCGACGCATTTTTGGGACAGTTAGTTAGTCCGTAGCGACTATAGTCGGTGATGTATTTGCCGATTAGTCTTGTTTTCGGCAACGCTATGAGGTCGAGTTTATACATAGATGCTTGTTCGAAGAGTTGATGGAGTCAAAAGGCTGTTTGTGCTCTCCAGACGGTTTAGGCTGAGTACGTTCCATGTTCCAAATTTAAAATCGTTGTACTTATATCGTGTCCGATGTCGTTGCACGCAGTAATGCAGCCATATTTTTACCAAAAATCATCAGTAAAAGTGAAGGCAGAATTTCACTTGGATCTGATATTAAATGAGAAACCCCTGACCATATTTAATTGCAGAACAATAAAATCCATTTCATAAATATCAGGAAGATTTTCCACCATGTCGAATATCGGACTCCAAAAATTGATTAAAGGGAAGCTTTGAGAGAGGTTTATGACACCCCATTGTAAACCTTTTGTCGAAACTTTGCACTTATTGTAAAAAAGGGTACCAGAATTATCCGTATAAAGTCAAAGACCTAAATACTTGAATACGAAAAAGTTACAAACTTTATTTATATAGTCTCACCGTTATTTTCATAAATACCGTGCACCCTTAGAAAAGCTTTACCGAAAAAACAAACAACAACTTAACAACTTTTAAAAGGAATAAATTTATATAAGCATAAAGAAAAAAAAAAATTAAAATTTGAAAATTCTCTGCGAGTAATCGATTAATTTTAACGTAAGCTAAAGTACATGCGTCGACATGACCTAGTCACGACGTTTTATGTTGAGGGAAATTCACTCAATCATTTAAGAATGAAAACACACATCCAGCTTTAAAAAATGTTTAGTTTTTGAAAGTAGCATGGTGAACACAAACGAATATTTTTTGTAAATTTTTAAACTGACATTTTTACGATACATAAGTCACTGAAATACCCCACACACACCCAAACACCATTTAAAATTTCATTTAATTTAATCATTATTTATAGACAACAAAATCCCCCAAAGGATCATTTTCCATTTCTAAAAAACAAAACAGCTACATATGTATACACTTTTAGGTATACGTATATAACTACACAAATACATATGAATTATGACATGCCATAAAATGAACACAACCATACATTAATCAATAAATTTCATCAAACATCACCATAGATGATATATTCCATACGGGAAATATGTATAATACAAACAAATGTTTTACTTGTGCGTGTGTGTGTGTGTATGCTCAATTTAATTTTTTTTGGTAGCACGTCTCAACATATCCGACTGTAGGAAGGGCTACATTTTATGGCATACACCACAACCAACAACAGCAACAACAACAACGACAAGTGACACGACATACCAAAATGATGGGAGAAACATGTTTTATTATTAAGATTACGACGTTGTAAAATGTACAATGCTATATCGTATAAAACATATATCGTGTATCGTATAGCATAATACATACTAGGTAGGCAACATTTTTCATTACATTTGATACTCTGGTATTTCTGTATGTCTGTATAGTATACTCGTACACGAAACTTGGTTTGTTAATTTCCTGGAAACAACACGATTTTGTGTTTTTTGCTTTTCCCACTATAACGAATTTATATTGGGTAAGTGTTAAGTATGTATTCTTTATTTTCATATTTGTCGACGAATTAGGTTGCCAGGAATCTAAAAGATCGATTTAAAAAATGTCGTGTCCATCCTTAAATTAAAATTTGTAAATTTACCTAAACTACTTTGTTGGTAGCAAATCATATCCGTTAATATTAAAAAAAAAATGGAATAAGGCCGAAAGGCCGAAAGGCCGGATATTGATAGGGCGAATGTCGAAAGGCCGAATGTGTCGAAAGGCCGAATAGGTCCAAAGGCTGAATGTCGATAGGCCGAAACGCCAAATGGCGAAAGGCCGTTTGTGTCGAAGTTGATTTTAATTTTTCATCTTTTTATGAATGAAAATTTATCATAATTTTTATATAAAAATGTTTAATTGTAAATCGCATTAAATATTTAAATCTTCTTATATTCTTTTTGTCATAAAATTAAAAATTAATTAATTAATAAAGAAAAATAAATAAATTTTTTTTCCGATAAAATTTGATCACATGAATATGCTGCATACACATGATTTATTATTTAAATCATTTTACCCATTCGGCCTTTCGACATTTGGCCTTTCGACACATTTGACCTTTCGACAAATTCGGCCTTTCGACTCATTCGGCCTTTTGACACACTCGGCTTTTCGACATTCGGCCTTTCTACACATTCGGCCATACGACATTCGGCCTTTCGGCATTCGCCCTTCCGACCCATTTGGATTTCAACATCGAACGAAGAAAATGTATCTAGTAAGCTTTTAAATATACAAAAATTCTTTCTGTGATGTTTTTATTAACATTTTATGACATTTTAACTGGATTATTCCTGAGTAATAAATTCAATTGGTATTAAAGGTCGTTTATAATTCTTAGTAGCAAATTGTTACTATGTGATAATGGGGGTGAGATTTTGCTCACAAAAGATAATTGACATTAATTCTGATTTTATATTGTTTGTGTTTTATTTGTTTGTAATCCTGATTGAAGTAATTTTCCAGACCGCTTACATTATGTTGTGTTCTGAACAAACGGCAAAAATCTTCAGAAACGGAATTTTGAACATTGTGTATGCTCTCTGAACAGAGTATATTAGAGATGAATAACTGGAACTAATTCTAAAAGACTGTGATTTGGCTTCTTGGTAATACAGGATTTATATTATCATGAACAAATGTAATATTGGGGAAGGGGTCTCCAAATTTTAAAAAGACCGTGCGCCATCTTTTATGGATTGCTCCTACTGAAAATAACGAAACAATTTATAAAATAATTTGATTTGGTGACATTTAACGAACGCTTTGTGAGAAAAGTTTCGTTCGAGGAGTTGGAAAGGCCTAATTTTTTTTTTATGTTTTGTGTTTGATGGAAATCTAATAAAATTGTTGTCTACATTTTGATTTGCCATACTAACAGAAAGGCTATACGTGAATTAAGTTGGTTGTCAACTTAAAGACGTTTCACTAAACGGTTTAAGAATACGGAAAATTTATAAATGAACCCTGAGGAAAATAAATAAAATAAACGTAAATAAAATATTTTCGAATACTCTTACCTGCAGATGATGATCTTGATATTTCATTCGAATGTAATGGTTTATTTACGACATCTGGAATGTGTGTAAGTAATGCGTTGAAAAAATTATATAACTGAAACGAGAGGAACAAAAGGAGAATTTCGTGTGAAAACTCTTAGACTTCATAAATTATATTTTTGCGTTAAATGTTTGTTTGTTTGGATATTTCGGTTGGATGGTTTGGTAAATATAAATTTATGTATACATAACTGTACATGCTCAAAATAAGATGCTTGAATAAAGTGAATTTTTTTTTCTATTTTGTATTATTTATAAGACAAAAATGAAGGTACTTGAAGGTGTTTTGAGGCTTATGGTGCGTGAGCAATATACATCAGTATACAGAATCATTCGTTTTAATTACATATAGACTATGTGCGGTAGAAATGATGCTGTTTTCTTAGGTTAGGCGTACCTGAAGCCAAATTAATTTGATGCTGCTATTTTATGAATATTTTACTTAGATAAATTGAGCGCTTTATTATTTAATAGAAAGGTGAAACGTTATCTAAACATAAAAATTACTTTTACTCGTAATACGGTGGTTACACAAACACAACATTATTAATGTATAATGTGAAGATGTAGATACGGCAATTTTTGGGTGGTTGTTGAATTTTTTATTTTTGGTTATGGGAAAACGTTTAGGTGATGAAATAATAAATAGTTCGTGGAATTTTTGGATTCATTATTTTATGTATATTTGAGCGTTATCTGTATATAAAATTTTAATGAAATATTTTGCTGGGAGATGGCGATGGTGAGAGTTGTATTTTGGAATTTTATTAGTAATTACCTATCCCGATTCATTATCATAATATGACATACATTTTTTTTTCTTATGATATAGATTACGTTAATTTGGGTTTTGTTTTAACAAAGTCAAAAAGCTGCATAATTATAAGAAATTAATGATAAGTCAGATTTTCATTGGTTTAAGAAACTTAACAGTCGGTCAGGCTAAATTGTGCAAAATTAACCCCGCTTCCAACTTTGTTGAAATGTTGTTCTTTCATATGCTATAATTTCGAAAAATGTAACCCCTGAATGTAATGTTATCAGCGTTACCTTCAAATGACTTTAAATCCATTGGAAAAGTAACATTAAAAAACTGCTGCTGATTTGTAATAATTATCTTCGAAGTGAACGTCAATCTCCTCTGTTTCATCGAACATGATAATTTGATCTTAAATCTGTGCTGTATCGTTCTACGTTTGTATTTAGAATCTTGGTCAAGTTGCTCTTAAAACCATTATACAAACAAAGTTTAAATTTTCTTTACTGATATACAAATATAAAAGTGATTCTAATTTAAATTAATTTCTTGTTTCGTTTTAGATTATAACTTGGCTGTTATCGTTTGGTTTGATAGCCGATTTGATGTCCTCGACCTCGTCTTGGTTGATCTATAATTCATTTCAAAAGCTTCATAGACTTTGAAAAGTTCTCTCTTAACGTTAAACCAACGTTAGTCAATCAATTTGGAAATGTCGGCTCAAATTTCAGATTTTAATGACTCCCCTAAAAAATGTGAGTATTTTTAATTTTGTAAACCAAAACTTTGCGAGGAAAACTTCCAACATTACGTAATTTAAACCCACTCTTCATTGTCAATAACAAAATAAAGCAAAATCAACAAAACAAAATATTTATGTACAAACATATTTTGATTTACATACCAAAACTTAAAAATATTTTTTTACACTCGAAAATACCAACTGTTCGTCATCAAAAAAATATAAAGATTTCCGTATAATTGAAATATGTATTAAATTTCATCGTATTTCCCCCCCGCCCATTTCGGATTTTCAACGACTTTGATAAAATACCAGCCAAATAAAAAACAACAACAACAATAATTTTACAATCAAGCAATAATAATATCTTTACATAGGCGATAAAATGATGAAAACGAAATAATGAAAAATTATTTTATTAGTTTTTCCAATTTTCTTCCGTTTGGAATCATTAAAATATTAAATTACTTAAGAAACCGAACTTGAGTGAGATAAAAAAAATAAAGTAACAAAAATATAAACCATACGATACCACGGATGAAACTTTCTTTTGAGTGGGTGAACTTAAGGAAATTGGTGTCACATGAAATGATATAGCTTTTCCCCATTCAACCCATAAATACAACCCAACTCAATCCTCAACTTAATCGTAAATTCAACGCCCAACTCAATCCTCAAACCAACAAACATAAAAAATTGGCCAACGTGGTTTTGGGTCAATCCTTATGGCAGGAACCCGATCCTCTTGACGTCCTCGTCAATAGAAACAGATTGGTGAAAAAAAAATCCAAATAGAACTAGGTAGCTATTCTCTAAATACTATGGGACAGACAGACGGACATCTAGCCATATGGATAGACATTTTTACTTTTTCCGTTTTTCCTTTTAGATTTTACTTTATACTTTATACTTTATACTTTATACTTTATACTTTATACTTTATACTTTATACTTTATACTTTATACTTTATACTTTATACTTTATACTTTATACTTTATACTTTATACTTTATACTTTATACTTTATACTTTATACTTTATACTTTATACTTTATACTTTATACTTTATACTTTATACTTTATACTTTATACTTTATACTTTATACTTTATACTTTATACTTTATACTTTATACTTTATACTTTATACTTTATACTTTATACTTTATACTTTATACTTTATACTTTATACTTTATACTTTATACTTTATACTTTATACTTTATACTTTATACTTTATACTTTATACTTTATACTTTATACTTTATACTTTATACTTTATACTTTATACTTTATACTTTATACTTTATACTTTATACTTTATACTTTATACTTTATACTTTATACTTTATACTTTATACTTTATACTTTATACTTTATACTTTATACTTTATACTTTATACTTTATACTTTATACTTTATACTTTATACTTTATACTTTATACTTTATACTTTATACTTTATACTTTATACTTTATACTTTATACTTTATACTTTATACTTTATACTTTATACTTTATACTTTATACTTTATACTTTATACTTTATACTTTATACTTTATACTTTATACTTTATACTTTATACTTTATACTTTATACTTTATACTTTATACTTTATACTTTATACTTTATACTTTATACTTTATACTTTATACTTTATACTTTATACTTTATACTTTATACTTTATACTTTATACTTTATACTTTATACTTTATACTTTATACTTTATACTTTATACTTTATACTTTATACTTTATACTTTATACTTTATACTTTATACTTTATACTTTATACTTTATACTTTATACTTTATACTTTATACTTTATACTTTATACTTTATACTTTATACTTTATACTTTATACTTTATACTTTATACTTTATACTTTATACTTTATACTTTATACTTTATACTTTATACTTTATACTTTATACTTTATACTTTATACTTTATACTTTATACTTTATACTTTATACTTTATACTTTATACTTTATACTTTATACTTTATACTTTATACTTTATACTTTATACTTTATACTTTATACTTTATACTTTATACTTTATACTTTATACTTTATACTTTATACTTTATACTTTATACTTTATACTTTATACTTTATACTTTATACTTTATACTTTATACTTTATACTTTATACTTTATACTTTACTTACTTTATACTTTATACTTTATACTTTATACTTTATACTTTATACTTTATACTTTATACTTTATACTTTATACTTTATACTTTATACTTTATACTTTATACTTTATACTTTATACTTTATACTTTATACTTTATACTTTATACTTTATACTTTATACTTTATACTTTATACTTTATACTTTATACTTTATACTTTATACTTTATACTTTATACTTTATACTTTATACTTTATACTTTATACTTTATACTTTATACTTTATACTTTATACTTTATACTTTATACTTTATACTTTATACTTTATACTTTATACTTTATACTTTATACTTTATACTTTATACTTTATACTTTATACTTTATACTTTATACTTTATACTTTATACTTTATACTTTATACTTTATACTTTATACTTTATACTTTATACTTTATACTTTATACTTTATACTTTATACTTTATACTTTATACTTTATACTTTATACTTTATACTTTATACTTTATACTTTATACTTTATACTTTATACTTTATACTTTATACTTTATACTTTATACTTTATACTTTATACTTTATACTTTATACTTTATACTTTATACTTTATACTTTATACTTTATACTTTATACTTTATACTTTATACTTTATACTTTATACTTTATACTTTATACTTTATACTTTATACTTTATACTTTATACTTTATACTTTATACTTTATACTTTATACTTTATACTTTATACTTTATACTTTATACTTTATACTTTATACTTTATACTTTATACTTTATACTTTATACTTTATACTTTATACTTTATACTTTATACTTTATACTTTATACTTTATACTTTATACTTTATACTTTATACTTTATACTTTATACTTTATACTTTATACTTTATACTTTATACTTTATACTTTATACTTTATACTTTATACTTTATACTTTATACTTTATACTTTATACTTTATACTTTATACTTTATACTTTATACTTTATACTTTATACTTTATACTTTATACTTTATACTTTATACTTTATACTTTATACTTTATACTTTATACTTTATACTTTATACTTTATACTTTATACTTTATACTTTATACTTTATACTTTATACTTTATACTTTATACTTTATACTTTATACTTTATACTTTATACTTTATACTTTATACTTTATACTTTATACTTTATACTTTATACTTTATACTTTATACTTTATACTTTATACTTTATACTTTATACTTTATACTTTATACTTTATACTTTATACTTTATACTTTATACTTTATACTTTATACTTTATACTTTATACTTTATACTTTATACTTTATACTTTATACTTTATACTTTATACTTTATACTTTATACTTTATACTTTATACTTTATACTTTATACTTTATACTTTATACTTTATACTTTATACTTTATACTTTATACTTTATACTTTATACTTTATACTTTATACTTTATACTTTATACTTTATACTTTATACTTTATACTTTATACTTTATACTTTATACTTTATACTTTATACTTTATACTTTATACTTTATACTTTATACTTTATACTTTATACTTTATACTTTATACTTTATACTTTATACTTTATACTTTATACTTTATACTTTATACTTTATACTTTATACTTTATACTTTATACTTTATACTTTATACTTTATACTTTATACTTTATACTTTATACTTTATACTTTATACTTTATACTTTATACTTTATACTTTATACTTTATACTTTATACTTTATACTTTATACTTTATACTTTATACTTTATACTTTATACTTTATACTTTATACTTTATACTTTATACTTTATACTTTATACTTTATACTTTATACTTTATACTTTATACTTTATACTTTATACTTTATACTTTATACTTTATACTTTATACTTTATACTTTATACTTTATACTTTATACTTTATACTTTATACTTTATACTTTATACTTTATACTTTATACTTTATACTTTATACTTTATACTTTATACTTTATACTTTATACTTTATACTTTATACTTTATACTTTATACTTTATACTTTATACTTTATACTTTATACTTTATACTTTATACTTTATACTTTATACTTTATACTTTATACTTTATACTTTATACTTTATACTTTATACTTTATACTTTATACTTTATACTTTATACTTTATACTTTATACTTTATACTTTATACTTTATACTTTATACTTTATACTTTATACTTTATACTTTATACTTTATACTTTATACTTTATACTTTATACTTTATACTTTATACTTTATACTTTATACTTTATACTTTATACTTTATACTTTATACTTTATACTTTATACTTTATACTTTATACTTTATACTTTATACTTTATACTTTATACTTTATACTTTATACTTTATACTTTATACTTTATACTTTATACTTTATACTTTATACTTTATACTTTATACTTTATACTTTATACTTTATACTTTATACTTTATACTTTATACTTTATACTTTATACTTTATACTTTATACTTTATACTTTATACTTTATACTTTATACTTTATACTTTATACTTTATACTTTATACTTTATACTTTATACTTTATACTTTATACTTTATACTTTATACTTTATACTTTATACTTTATACTTTATACTTTATACTTTATACTTTATACTTTATACTTTATACTTTATACTTTATACTTTATACTTTATACTTTATACTTTATACTTTATACTTTATACTTTATACTTTATACTTTATACTTTATACTTTATACTTTATACTTTATACTTTATACTTTATACTTTATACTTTATACTTTATACTTTATACTTTATACTTTATACTTTATACTTTATACTTTATACTTTATACTTTATACTTTATACTTTATACTTTATACTTTATACTTTATACTTTATACTTTATACTTTATACTTTATACTTTATACTTTATACTTTTATACTTTATACTTTATACTTTATACTTTATACTTTATACTTTATACTTTATACTTTATACTTTATACTTTATACTTTATACTTTATACTTTATACTTTATACTTTATACTTTATACTTTATACTTTATACTTTATACTTTATACTTTATACTTTATACTTTATACTTTATACTTTATACTTTATACTTTATACTTTTACTTTATACTTTATACTTTATACTTTATACTTTATACTTTATACTTTATACTTTATACTTTATACTTTATACTTTATACTTTATACTTTATACTTTATACTTTATACTTTATACTTTATACTTTATACTTTATACTTTATACTTTATACTTTATACTTTATACTTTATACTTTATACTTTATACTTTATACTTTATACTTTATACTTTATACTTTATACTTTATACTTTATACTTTATACTTTATACTTTATACTTTATACTTTATACTTTATACTTTATACTTTATACTTTATACTTTATACTTTATACTTTATACTTTATACTTTATACTTTATATTTTATACTTTATACTTTATACTTTATATTTTATACTTTATACTTTATACT